>CAXHTJ010000007.1:10321109-10921109 GCA_964019445.1 Populus tremula | reverse complement strand
CCACAACAGTCGATTTTAGTTGTTTTTTTAGATCTGCTTTTAAATTTTTTCTTCTGCCCGTTGCTACTTTCTCCTTCCCCGGTGGCAGATCTGCTTCAGAGTGGCTGTTGGTCGGCGGCTTCTGTGTAGCCTGCCGTGTCAGCCGCTGTGGGAGGCGATGACAACTGCTGCCGGCCGGTTGTTGTGGAAGAGATCAAAGGGGAAACTGGCACCGTTGATGGGGAAGGAGCCGTTGCTGCTGCCCGGAGAAAGAGACCGTGGGTCTGAGGCGATGGGAACAGCCCTGCCCGTTCCCTGGTCGGTGGAGAGGAGGTGGGTCCGTCGGCTGTGAGCAGAAGCTGCCGCTGCTGGAGGTCGGCTGAAGGAGAGGAGGCTGGGTCGGGTCTGTCGAAAAAATGAGCGAAAATAGAGAGGGGCTGTTCGGTTTCTGTGGAGGAGAAGGAAGGCGGCTGTGGTTGATTTGTGAGGGGGCGGCGCTGGAGAAGAGGCTGGCAGTGGGATCGTCGGAGGGGAAGGAAGAATAAAAAAAAATCTGGTGGGGGTGCTGCTGTGGAGTGTTGTCGTGAGCGGCTGGGAGAGAGAAAAAAAAGAAGAAAAGGGGCGCTGCTCTCTCTTGTGGTGAGCCGATGGGGAGAGGAAGAAAAAAAAATAAAATCCGGTGGGGGGCTGGCGGTGTTTGGCCGGTGCAGAGGGGGGAAGCCTGGCCACCGGTTGGAGAAAAAAATCAAGGTGGGGGGGCTGGCGGCTGCCTCTTTGAGAGAAAAAAAAATTATGTTTTTAGGGTTTCTGGTTTTGTGTTCCTTCCCTCTAAAATTACCAAATGACCCCCCCTTTTTTTTTGAGTTTTCAACCTATATTTATAGGTAAAAGTTTGTTCAAACCTCCAAATTGGTCCCTCAATTTTCTTTTTTTGTAAATTTTAATTTTTCTTGTTTTTTTTTGTATTTTTAAAAACGAGCAAAATCAACGTCAATTCTATGAGAAAAAAAATTATGATTTTAAAATGACGCGTGAAAAGTCGAACGCGTTCGAAAAACAATTAAAAATTAAAATTATTTTTAAAAGACGTTGAAAATGCTAAAATTACGAAAATATATTAAAAAAAACATATTTTTTTGGATTTTCTTTGTTTTTCTCTATTTTTGGATTTTTTTGAAAAATTTATTAAAAAGGTGGGTCAAAAATTGGGTAACAACAGATATAATAATTTATTTTGGTTAACTTAATTTGTATGAGTTTCCGATAATGTCAAAAAATTATTCTAGCATTAAGTTGATGCTTAATTTGACAAAATTAAATTTAATTTTATTGATTAAAAAAGATTAAAACTTTAGGTGCCAAAATTGACACTAAAAAAAATCATTCTCTTTTTCTTTTTTTTCTTTTCATTGTAGTTTAGGCGTGTTTTGAAATATTTTGGTCCCTCAAGTTTTAATTTTTGCAACTTTTATACTTTTTTTAAAGGTTTTTACATTTTAGCTTAAAAAATTATTGTTTGTTCACGTTTCAATTTCTGTACTATTTTATGTATAAGTTTTGGATTTTACTCTTTTCTTTTCTTCTTTATATCATCACCTTTGTACCTCTTCACTTTGGTTTTCACTGGCTAGTTTTCAACGGTAATCAACTATATCAATAAAATCTTTGGATTATTATAAAAAAAAAAGTTGTATATTTAAATTAGACAAGAATAAAGATAACAAACACATACAAAACATATAATTTAATGAGTAAAAGAGGTTGTAGATATAAACCATAAATTTACAATTTTATTCTCTCTCAAAATAATACTAATAAAGTTTGGCTCATTAAGATGTTTACAAAACCTTAAATGGATTAGAAATCTTATCTCAACTAGAAAATAAAAAATAAAAATTTTGAAATACAAAGGAAATAAGCATGAAATAAAATAAAAAAATACATAGTTCTAGAAATAATAAAGAAAATAACAAAATTAACCCACACCAAGATACAAATGAGATTTTTTATATCTAAAGATTTAAAAGTACATATAAAGATGTAATTGCTTCTATGGAGAAAATGCGGTCTGAAATTTTAAAAGTTACGGTCCTTTTATGTTATCATTCTGGTTTGAAGAGACCAAACTTTTTCTTGAACCTAAATTTGTCATATTAATACATAAATGCATCAGTCAAGCCATTCATATAATCTATTTATTATATATCATCGTCTAGTCATGGTAAATAAATACTTAACTACTCGGGATTACCTATTATCTCATGCCTAGCTCCATCAGTACTTCAATGGAAATTTCAAAGTGAAGATTAACTCACTTTTCTTAATGATTAACAGTTCATTCTTCATCTCAACCTTTTTATTTGTAGATTAATAATTTTTTTATTCTCTGTTTTGTGATGTCAGGAACCGTGGCTGTCTGAAAACATGGGTTCTCTAGAAAGTCTGTATCGTTAGTTTGTTCGCTGTTTTACACCATTGTCTCCAACCTCATATTTGACACAGTCGACTGAAATAAGGTTTATGTAATTTGGCAATGGCAAGAACTATGTATTTTGTGCTATGCATGGTGATGTGAAATTGGCTCCTCTTGATTCTTTAAAACCTGAAATACCAATCCATGTCAATGTATTAGTCGCTAATGGAAAGGCCGTTAATTAATATATGAACAGTTTTACTTTGGCTAATTATTTGATCGATGGGAAGTTTTTATTATTTATTTTTTTAGATGAGAAGCTTTTTTATTTTTTTCTTAAAGAAATTCTAATGAAGGAAAATGACATGCCCTGGGTTACCTGCTTTTATTCAATTTTTTCAATAAATGCATGAGTACAAATAGTGTTAGGGTTGGATGGAAAGGAAGAGATCATGAATATGAAAGTACTCTTGGACTTTTGAGGATCGTTAATTTTGCAGGAAACAAATTAACAGGGGAGATTCCAGATGAAATAATTAACAGGACTCTTACAGTTGATTGCACTGAATTTATCCGGAAATAATTTGACTGGAGCAATCCCTCAAAAGATTGGGCAGTTGAAACAGTTATAATAACTTGATTTATCTGGAAACCAATTATCAGGAGCAATTTCAATGAAAATGGCTGATCTGTATTTTCTGAATTACCTGAACCTCTCTAACAATCACTTGTTTGTGTGGGCATTCCATCAAGCGCTCACCAGCAGAGCTTTGATGCTTCAGCATCTTCTGGTAATATTGCATTGTGCGAGCTGCCACTCAAACAAAAATTTCTTTTGGAGATGAGAGTGAGACGTTCTTTTGATTGAAACTCACGCTTAAATTTTCAAAAATAAAATTATAAATAAAAAAAATCATGTTATTTAAAAAATGGAATTCATAAAACTGGCCACAAAAAAATTAATCAAATACAAAATTGATGATTATTTAGAAAATTATATAGGATTTTTATTGGGATATATTGAGCTTATTAAACTTTTCTACTTTTGAATTTAATAAAATAAAACGCGAAAACACAAAATATTTTATTATCTACTTGTAAGAAAACACTCATTAAATAATAATGTGTTTTACGATTACTATTTTTGAGTGAAAAAAACTGAGTATTTACATGTTAAGAAAATGTTGTTTTTATGCTCAACTATAAAAATACATGTAACGAATTAAATAAATAAAAATCTCTAAATGCTACTATTTTTTTAATATATAATCCATCGATTTAAATTAATAAATTGATTTATTCCTAGCTCTTTGTCAAACTTAATTTCAAATTATTTTAATTTTAACCAGATTGAATTGAAAATATTTTACAGTTTTTTAATGGCCCTCTCCAACAAACTCCCAATAGACTAATTAATTTCAGACCAATTTAAATCGATCAAATTAAGGGAATTAAAACTAAAATTCTTGATGTCCACATGTACTAAACATGGATGTAGAAGTACATTAGAGTAAAATGCTCCAAGGCAATAAACAACAGCACTCATCAATACACTATACTCAACATTTATCACATAGCTATAACAATTCTTAGAAGAAGCATGGCAGCTAGCTCTGTCAGAAAAAGAAGGAGGGGTCGCAGCAACACTCGTCAATAAGGCAGCAGCAGCACAAAGCTGCAAGGCTGTGACAATAAATGTAAACGCTTCAAAAATCCAAGAAAATATATAACAAATAAAACGAAGATAATTTTATTTATTTATTTGTAATTCATATAAACCAGGCAGCATATTAAGATTTTCAAAGAAATTACCATCCCTCAAGGAAACCAGGCTCTCTCCGAGGCGGTGGAGCGGCGTAATATTGTGGAGGTGCCATCACTGGAGGTCCTTGATAATAACCTACCAAAGGGGCAAAAAAAAAAGTAAGAAATTAAATTAAACCATAAAATGATTTCAAGATAATCCCTTGTGCACAGACTGAAAATTAACAGTTTAAACAAAAAGAAAAAAATATCATAATTAATTAAAAAACTGAAGCAAAACCTGTATTTATGAGTCTCAAACTTGCATCTTTGAAAGGAAAATGAAAGGAAGGGGAAAAGAAAAGGAAAAAAAGAAAAAGGATTTTGAAGATCTTTGAAGATGATTAAGATAATTACAAACCTTGGGCAGGGTAAGGATAGCCATACTTGGGGTCACTCATATCTCTACCAAAGATTCTTCAGAATTTTAGAGGTTAAGATTGAAGAAAACCAGTACTGTATTTTAGGGAGCGGAGCTAAGGTAGAAGAAGATGTTGTGTGTGAAATTGTGATAAGCTCAGAGTGATGACTTTGTCTCTCTCTATCATGTAAACCTCCCCCCTTTTCTTTTTTCATCTTTTTCTCGTTTTCTAAAGCTATTAAGGTAGCTTTTTGGTTATTTTACTGAAATAAAAGATACATAGACAGTAAAAATAAAGAAAATAGGATAGAAAATTACATTATTGAAATAAAATTATATTTGATAATAATGTATAAGATAAAATAATTATTTTGTATTTTGTTTAGTTATAGTAGATAAAATATATTAAAAAAAAATTCTTTAATATATATTTTTATCAAAGGTATATATTTTAAATAATTAATATATATCAAGCATTAAAATTTATAATATTATAATAACTTTAGTATAAAATTAATATTGTTTTGACGAGCTCATAATAAGTCTAAATTAGACTGAGTTTAAGAAAAAATAAAATAAAAATTTACTTGATTTAACCTAGTTAAAAACTCAAATCAACTCATAATAAAATATAAATAAAATTTTTATTTATTTTCTTCAAAAAAAATTTAAAAATTTTAGATAGTTAAGTTAATATCTTGACTCAAATATAAAAATTTACTTTAAAATTATCTTAAATAGATTTATTTTTATATATTTTTTTATTTGAACACATTTTATGTTTACTCTGACTTTTATATTAAAAAAA
The DNA here is from genome assembly GCA_964019445.1 of Populus tremula. Classification (NCBI taxonomy): domain Eukaryota; kingdom Viridiplantae; phylum Streptophyta; class Magnoliopsida; order Malpighiales; family Salicaceae; genus Populus; species Populus tremula. The sequence continues at coordinate 10,915,745 of CAXHTJ010000007.1, read as the reverse complement.
TAACTAAACACGGTTATTTTAGAGTTTATTTAAAATTATGATAATAGTTATATTTTAAAATATTTTTTAATAAAAAATTTATCAAATAATATTTTGATTATTTATTTAAAATATTATTTTTAATATCAATCTATTAAATAAAAAAAAATTAAATCAAATTTTACCTAACCCATACCAAACGCGTTCTAACTCGTCATTCTCTCAGAATGGGCGGTTGTTCAATGGAATGACGTGTGTTATAACGTGTGGATAACGTTGGCAATTGTTTGCAGACGTGACCGAAAGTTTCGCTGCCTAAAAAAGTCGAGAAAGGTACTTCAATTCTTTGATTGATGGGCCATAAGACAGCCTGGAAAGTCACATCCAGGTGGGGATATTATTAATTAATAAAGAAAAACAAATTCAGGGAAATTACTGTTCCCGTACTATTAATTTTTTTAATCTTAATATTCATCATTTCACAATTTATTTTAATTGATTTTAAAAAAAAATTATGTCAGTTAACTAGGGCATAAATGAGAAGCGAGACAGGAATACAATGCAATACCAAGGACTCAAATAATCTGAATTTTTTTTATTTTTTTTTAGAAAATCTCATTCCCAAAAAACATATTTTATGGATTCAAGTGAATAAATAAAATCTCAACTGTCTCAGGTTCTTATAAAAAATACACATTCTAACTCGAACTCGAGACATACTATATAAATTTTAAATATTTTATCATCACGCTATATCCTTTGGACACAATAATCTGAATCAATCAACAGATAATTAGAAATAAGTTTTTTCAATCTTGTGTGCGCAGCCACTCAAAGAAAGATCAGAAGGAGATCCATACTGAACATTGTAGTAATGTTGCAGGGTAATAAAAACACAGCAAACTAGCACACGCCGGAGGGATCGCAGCAACACTCTTGCACAAGGCAGCAAAAACACAAAATTGTAAGGCTGTGTCAATTAATATAACCAAACAAACACATTAAAATTCAAGAATTATATATGTTGCTTTAGTTTGTGGCTTATGGGAATATGCTGGAATAGGGCAACATATGTCTCTTTGAGTTTTATTTTTTGTTTTGTTGCCGGGAAGTATTAATAAGTTGGGTATAGTATAGGGGGCGTTGCTTCTTGGTACAGTAAAAGAATATAAAAAAATATATTAATATTTTTTTAACAGTTTATTATTTACTATAAATATATATTATATAATTCTATTTTGATATAGTAAAAATAAAAAATTTAAACTTTTGACAGCACATATTATGTCAAACATATATATAATAACAAGAAGTGAGAGTAGACTATAACTCAATTAATCAGACCCTGAGTTTACTATTTAAAAATCATCAATTCAAATGCCACAAATCTAGGATCATTAACTTCAAAGCATGTGAGATTAGTTAATGTATAACCAAGTTGGCCTAAATATTCAAATTAATAATAAAAAAAAAAAACAGAGCTGAACAAATAAAAAAGGGTAATATTGTATTATTGTTTGGGATATTATAATCCATGTAATTCAGTTCGAATTTAATCAAGTTTAAAGAAATTACAATTCCTCAAGGAAACCACGCTCTTTCCGCCGTGGTGGAGCAGCATTATATTGCAGAGGTGTTATCGTGATAATGGAATAAGTTATGGAAAAACGAAAATTCAAAGGGAAAGAAAAAGAATTCTTCATGACACAGATCAATTGTCGAGTGATCCTCTAAAGAAAATCCCACTGAAAATTAACAGTTTAAACAAAAAGAGATGAAAAAAGAGAGATTAATATCATAATTAAGTTAGAAGAAGTGAACTAAGCTAGAAGTAGGCACATTTGGGTGCTCAGGCACAAGAAGATGAAGAAAAGATAAAGAAGTTACTTTCGATCCCTTGATTGATGGGCCATGAGACTGCATGGACTTGGTGCTATAATACAAATCAAGATAATAAAAAAAATCTATAAAAAAGCAAATTAATTCTATAAAAAAACAAAAAACAAATATATCATAAAAATCAATTTAAAATAAACTAAATGGTAAAAATTTCTAGTATCACATCTTTTTTCCTAACAAAATATAAGATGATAATATATTTAATTGACTCGAGCTTGGCAAGAACATCCTAACTTGCCAAGTTCGTGATTCGGATTAATGATTTCAGTGAGTTTAATTATTCTTTTTATTTGTTTTACCTGATTATAGAATAAAAAATAGAAAAACTTAAAAAAAAAAACAACTAATAACTTTTTAAAAAAACAAATGTTAACACAATGATATACTAAAACGACATGGGTTAACCTATTATACCCACAAATCAAATTATAAAACCATGACAATTATGTAATAATCAAATTTGAACAAGTTAGTCCCACAAAAAAAATACATAACGAAAATAAATTTAAAATAAACCAAATGTTTTTTTTTTTAATCTCAACTTGGCATTTGGATCAACATAGATTAAAAAAAAAATCAAATGATAAAATATTGGATCAACATAGATTTTGGATTAACTCATCAAACTTATAATCCAAATCATGGACTCAACTAAGTTTAATAATTCTTTTATAACATTTATTTTTCACTTAAGTATAAAATAACAAAAAAATAAAAGCTAAAAAAAAGATCAGGCACGTGGGCCTTCTAAAAAGAAGAGTCCACACTCTTGGACTTGGTTTTATACAAGTACATGGGCCTTCTAAAAAGAAGAGGCCGCATGCCCAGACCTGATTTTATATTTTTTTTATTTCTTGAATGGATAAATAATATTTTTTTTATTTGTATGATATTAAAAGGCGTTATCTATTTTATTTTTTATTTTTTTTCACTCTAATCCTTTATTTTTTAATTTCATCATTTCTCAAGAAAAAAAAAAGAAGCAATTTGGTATTATTTTGGGCCTAAAATAGTGCAATTGAGGGAAAATTCAAAATAAACCGACTTCGAACAAATTAGTTCCATTAAAAAAATACATCATGAAGATAAATTTAAAATAAACCAAGTGTTTTTTTTTAAAAAAAAATCTCAAGCCAGCATATTTTTCTTAAAAAAATATTCAAATAATAAAATACTAGATCAACCTGAATTTTGTGGATTAACTTATTGAAGTTGCGACTTGAGTTATGGACTCAACTAAGTTTAATAATTCTTTTATTACATTTATTTTTTTACCTAATTATAAAATAAATAAATAAAGCCAAAAAGAGATCATGCACGCCCCCGCTTGATTTTATATATATATATTTTATTATTTTTTAAAGGGACAAATTATATTTTTTATTTATATGAAATTCAAAACTACTATCTATTTTCTCTCTCTCTTTTTGTTTTTTCACTCAGATCCTTTATTTTTTAATTCCATCATTTCTTAAGAAAAGGAAGCAATTTGTATTAATTTGGGTTTAAAATAGTGCAATCGAGAAAAAATTCAAAATAAACTGACTTTGAACAAATTAGTTCCATGAAAAAAAAAAGAAATACATCACGAAGATAAATTTAAAATAAACTAAATATTAAAAAAAAATTCTCAATCTACCATATTTTTCTTAAAAAGAATATTCAAATGATAAAATATTGGATCAACTCGGATTAACTCATCAAACTTGTAATTTTAGTCATGAACTCAACTAAGTTTAATAATTTTATTATTATATTTATTTTTTACCTAAATATAAAATATAAAAAAAGACCAAGTACATGGGCCTTCTAAAAAGAAAAGGCCACATGCCTGACCTGATTTTATAAATTTTTTTTATTTCTTGAATGAATAAATAATATTTTTTTAGTGTATGATATTTAAAGGCGTTATCTATTTTTATTATTTTTTTCACTTTGTTCCTCTATCTTTCAATTTCATCATTTCTTAAGAAAACAAAAAAAACAATTTGATATTAATTTGGGTTTAAAATAGTGCAAAGGTGGAAAAAAAAATTGAGAACTTATAAAAAGAAGCTCTTTTGCAATCCGAAGTGATTTGTTAAAAAATACACTATGAAATTTCCTCACTACTTGGTTTTCTTGACAATAAATTTTTTTTAAAAAATAAAATAAAAAAAGAGAGTAACAAACAAAAACAATTTGTATATACCATGGTAAAAAAAAAAACAAACAGGGACGATTTTACAGATATGTACATCTCAATATTTTACTTTACTGTTCACTGGGCTCTATTTAAATTATGCATTTCTAACGCAGGAAACGAAAAGCAGCCATTTCATGCTTTTTCTTTAATGTTCATGTTAATTGCACTGTTGAATGAACAGTGCAATTAACATGAGCAGCATATAGTGGAGAACTGCATTGTTCACTTAAAAACCAGTGAACAGTGCAATTCTCTTGCACTGTTCGCTTGCCTGCGTGCCCTTTTTTTTATTTTTTATTTTTTAAGTGTGTTATTGTTTTAACATTTTAAAAAAAAATAGTTTAGAGTGAAATTTATACCTGATAATATTTTATCTAATTTTATTACATGCTAAAAATATTATAAAAACTGTAGTTTTTGTTTGATGTATTTTGTACGTAATGAAATTATAAATGATTTCATAGAATAATAACCTCAATTTAAAAAAATAAATTAGTTTAGAGTGAAATTTATACCTGATAATATTTTATCTAATTTTATTACATGCTAAAAATATTATAAATAAATTAGTACTAATATATATTTTTAAAATTATTTTATAACCTCAATTTTAAAAGCATTTTTAACCAAACACATTAAACTATTTTTTTTTCAACTTCAATTTCAACCACAGTTCTAACCAAACACCTATTTTTTCAAACCAAACTCAACTAAAAGTATTTTTTATATAAACAATTTTTTTTACACCACAACCATAACAGCTAACACAATACAAAACACATTCTTAAAAAAAAAAATGAAAAAATAGAGTAAAATTACACATGATAAAAGAAATATAAAATTCTCTCTCCGATGGCCTGGAAATATAAAATGAAAAGATAAACAATCAACGGCAACCAGCGGCAAACATTTGAGTTAGCAGCAGAGCAGTGTCACCTGTACTGGCGGTCGAACAAGCAGATATCCGGCGACAAGTGGATCCGTAAGTAGATCTCTGATGACAGAGAAACCCGTCTACACTGCTCTTTCGTTGATTCCTCCCGCTAACGTTTTTCAGGTGAATATTGCTGGCTGTGCTTGTTTTTATGCTGAACTGACTTGGGTTTTGAGGGTTGCATCTTGGTTTCTTCTTACTTGGTTGATTACTCTGTTTGGTTCTTGATGTTGCGACTTGTTTGTCAGGATGAGTCGCGCGTATCATACGCGCAATTATGATGATGGCTTATTTCTTGCAATTGCACGAAAGCTGTTTGTTGTTTTGCCACACCCACCATTTCTCTGTAAGTTCAGATGAACTCTCCCTCCATGTGTAGCTTTTCGAACAAAATTACACCTTAATTTACCCAAAAAAACCATATTGATAGCCACAAGAGAAGGGGTGGGTTGCTGTTGAGATGGTGACATTCATGGGAGGCTTGAGAGGGGGGTTTGGCAGTGTGTTTGAAAGTATTATTAAAAAAATTAATGTTTTTTTTAATTAATATATTTTTTATGGTTTTAAATTATTTTGATATTTTAATTTCAAAAATAATTTTTAAAAAATAAAAAAATATTATTAATATATTTTTTTAAATAAAAAATATTTTAAAAAATAATTATAACCACGTTCTCAAATAATTTATTTTTTCCAACAAGTGAACAATATCTCAACAATTTTGTTTGTAGTTTTTATGGTGGGATGTGACATAGACAACTTCTTATCACTAGACTTGTCGAGCCAACCATTATTATTATCTTGAAGAAAAAGAAAAAAGAGAAGACAAGTCAACTTGAAATTTATTTTAAAAAGGTAATGATTTCTCATAAATCAGAATTACAAGAACCCAACGAAAATGCTTTTTTTGCTTCATTTTCATAGCGATAATAATGCCCAAAAACTATGTTTTAATTATTGTGCGTGTATTGTTGCACATCCTTTTTCCTGGATTCATTACAGGGGCAACAGGGGGGGGAATTGGGTGCATTGAGCGGGAGAGACAAGCACTTCTTAAGTTTAAAGAAGATATTAGTGATGAATATGGTGTTCTTTCTTCTTGGGGGGTTGAAGAAGAGAAAAGAGATTGCTGCAAGTGGAGAGGAGTTGGCTGTGACAACATAACTGGTCATGTTACTTCACTTAATCTTCATTCCTCACCTTTGTATGATCATCATTTTACGCCTCTAATGGGCAAGGTTAGTAATTCATTACTTGAGTTGCAGCATTTGAATTACTTGGACCTGAGTTTGAATAATCTTGATGAGAGTATCATGGATTTCATTGGCTCCCTAAGCAGCCTAAGATACCTGAACCTCTCCTACAACCTTTTCACTGTAACTATCCCATATCACCTCAAGAACCTCTCAAGATTGCAGTCTCTTGATCTCAGCTATAGTTTTGATGCCAGTGTTGAAAATCTTGGCTGGCTTTTCATCTTTCTTCTTTGGAGCATCTTGATTTGAGTGGTTCCGACCTCAGCAAGGTAAATGACTGGCTGCAAGTGGTTACCAACCTCCCTCGCCTAAAAGACTTGCGATTAAATCAGTGTAGTCTTACGGATATAATTCCTTCACCTCTTTCTTTCATGAACTCTTCTAAATTGCTTGCTGTAATCCATCTCTCTAATAACAATCTTTCTTCTGCAATATACCCCTGGCTGTATAACTTTAGTAACAGCCTTGCTGACCTTGACCTTTCTGGTAACCAGTTACAAGGTGGTTCCAGATGGCTTCAGAAAGATGAGTGCTCTTACAAAGCTTGTTCTATCCCGTAATCAGCTTGAAGGTGGCATTCCAAGATTTCTTGGGGAGATGTGCAGCTTGCATACGCTAGATTTGTGCCACAACAATCTCACCGGGGAGCTTTCTGATCTCACTCGGAACTTATCTGGACGCACAGAGAGCTCGCTGGAGATTTTAAGATTATGTCAGAATCAACTCCATGGTTCATTGACTGATATTGCTAGATTTTCTTCCTTGAGAGAATTAGATATCTCGAATAATCAACTGAATGGGTCTATTCCAGAAAGTATTGGATTCCTTTCTAAGCTTGACTATTTCGATGTTTCTTTTAATTCTTTGCAAGGTTTGGTGTCTGGCGGACATTTTTCTAATCTCTCCAATTTAAAGCACTTGGATTTGTCTTATAATTCCTTAGTTTTGAGATTCAAATCCGATTGGGACCCTGCTTTTCAGTTGAACAACATTCATCTTAGTTCATGCCACTTGGGGCCTTGTTTCCCAAAATGGCTGCGAACTCAGATAAAAGTCCGTTTGCTAGATATCTCCAGTGCTAGTATTTCAGATATTGTCCCTAATTGGTTTCGGAACCTACTGCCTAAGTTGGCTTTCTTAAACATATCTCACAACTTGATGAGGGGAACACTGCCAGATTTTTCATCAGTAGATGCAGTTGATGATACATTCCCTGGGTTTGATTTGAGTTTTAATCGGTTTGAGGGTCTGCTGCCAGCTTTTCCATTTAACACAGCCTCATTGATTCTTTCTAACAATTTGTTTTCAGGGCCAATTTCTCTTATATGCAATATTGTAGGCAAGGCTTTGAGCTTCCTTGATCTGTCAAACAATCTGTTAACTGGACAACTTCCAGATTGTTTCATGAATTGGAGCACACTCGTTGTTCTGAATTTGGCTAACAACAATTTGTCAGGTGAAATTCCAAGCTCTGTTGGATCATTGTTTTCCCTTCAAACATTGAGTTTAAACAACAATAGCCTCTATGGAGAATTGCCTATGTCTTTAAAAAACTGTAGCATGTTGAAATTCTTGGACCTTAGTAGAAACCAATTATCCGGAGAAATACCAGCTTGGATAGGAGAAAGCCTCTCATCTTTGATATTCCTTTTCCTTCAATCTAATGAATTCATTGGAAGCATCCCACTGCATCTTTGTCAGCTAACAAATCTTAGGATCTTGGACCTCTCCCAAAACACCATCTCTGGAGCCATACCAAAGTGTCTCAACAATCTAACTGCTATGGTTCTGAAAGGAGAAGCAGAGACTATCATTGACAATCTTTACTTGACTTCTATGAGATGTGGAGCAATTTTTTCTGGACGCTACTATATCAATAAGGCATGGGTTGGATGGAAAGGAAGAGATTATGAGTATGAGAGATACCTTGGACTGTTGCGTGTCATTGATTTTGCAGGCAACAATTTATCTGGAGAAATTCCAGAGGAAATAACTGGCCTGCTTGGGTTGGTTGCACTGAATTTGTCAAGAAATAATTTGACTGGAGTAATCCCCCAAACAATTGGGCTGTTGACATCGTTAGAATCTCTTGATTTGTCAGGAAATCAGTTCTCTGGTGCAATTCCAGTCGCAATGGGTGATCTGAATTTTCTGAGTTACTTGAATGTCTCCTACAACAACTTGTCTGGGCAAATACCATCAAGCACTCAGCTTCAGAGCTTTGATGCTTCAGCTTTTAAAGGCAATCCTGCATTGTGTGGTCGACCAGTCACCCATAAATGCCCTGGAGGTGATTTGCCTCGAAATCCAGTGATGAATGGTGTAATCCAAGACAATCAAGAAACTGTTCATGAGTTCAGTGCTTGGTTTTATACTGGCATGGAAAACGGATTTTGTGTATTCTTTTGGGGACTTTCAGGTTCTTTACTGCTCATACGTTCTTGGAGACATGCCTATTTCCAGTTTTTGGATGTATCATGGGGTTTGCTGTCTCGATACTGGCAGCTCATAAGGCTAGATAAAAAGCACCGCCAAACTTGCAGTTAGGTTTTGACAGTCTTTCAGATTAGGCTTACAAGGTAACATGGTTATTCCTTTTCTTTTTGGTTCTCCAGAATCGGCTTTGGCTCAAATTGCTCATAATTAAGTGAAAACAAATATTATAGACTTGTAATTTGTTTCTTGCTACTGTTTCTGGTATCAGGATTCTTCGCCGCCCAAAAATCATGGCTCTTTTACCTGTGGAGAAGTTCTGTATCATTGGTGTTTGTTGCATGTTGTTGTAATGGTACATCACCTTCTCCCTTTCAATCATCTAGTTCTACCCGAAGCATCCAAGATTTTCTTTCTGCTTCAATTCTGAAAATACTTTGATGTATTACGTACAGTTATGCCTGTAGTTGGTGGACAATTCAATCCTATTGCTGGTTTTTGAATAAAGGTGGAAGAAAGAATGCACAAGTGATATGCTGAATGATCTTGAACATTTGGAGATGATTTTCACCGTCATTTTAATTTATTTTCTAAACATAGCTGCAGTACATATTTTTTTCTGGTTTCTGCTATATTTATTATTTTGTTAGAGCTTGTTTAATAGTATGATTGTAGTTGTTTTTTAAATAATTTTTCGTATTAAAATATATATTAATGATATTTTTTTATTTTTAAAAAATTATTTTTAACATTAGTATATTAAAATAATTTTAAAACATTAAAAATATATTAATTTAAAATTAATAAAATAAATTTAAATTTTAAATTTTTTAAAAAACATTTTTGAAAGATAAAAATAAATAGTCAGTTTTTTAGTGGGATGGACACTCTGAACTAGCACAGTCGGGGGGGGTGTGGAGAGTTCCATGTTGCTTGTATGAAATAAAAACACTGATTGAAAATTGAAGAATCAAATAATTTCTTGATACTATATATATATTATGACCCTATTTAACTCTATTTTATTTTTAATTTAATTTAAGAATCTCTCATAACAAATTTAGACAAATATATTTGCTAAAATATTTGTATTATATTATGGTATTTATTGGTCAAAGCACTACAATGGAATTTGATTTGATCAAAGGTTATTTAAATATTTATAATTATAACACAATAACTAGATATCAAAAACTGTTTTCACATCATATCATAGTACGGAACGACAATATTAAACAGGCCTCAAATGTGATCTAACCTTAAGGGTTACTTGGACCACTCTTGCAATCACCTGACCGGGAAGTTTCAGAGCTTTAATTCATCGGCTTTTGCTGGTAATCACTTTGTGAGCCTCCGATCACACAGAAATGTGCTGGAGATCATACAACTCTAATGCTCTCTGTTTTGAAAAAAAAGAAAGAAATTTTTTATTATTTTATTTTTATATTTTGAGATTGTTTTGATATGGTAATGTTAAAAATAAATTTTTTTTAAAAATTAAAAAATATTATTTTAACTTATTTCCAAATAAAAAAATACTTAAAAAAATAATTGCTACTATAATGTCTAATAAGCTATAAGGCTTATTTATTTTTGTAGTTGGAAATGTAAAAATTTGAATTTTTTGTTTTAAATTAATTTTTTTTTTATTTTTAGAATATTTTAATATGTTAATATCAAAAATATATTAATTATTTTATAAATAAAAAATATTTTAAAAAACACACATTATAACACCAATTAAAAAAAAAAAAACGAAATATTCTATCAACCAGTGGATGCCCACTATCCGGAGAGTGCAGAGAATCAATTTTTTTTTTTTTTTGACTAACATGGCATTGTTCGAATAAAAATATTCTTAAAATAAGGATGCATGTGACTCTCAAAATATTCTATGCAATGCTCATGACGACATCATAAGAGGGCATGGCCGATTTATCACTGATGAACTCGATATCTTATTCATGTTAATTTAGGACACAGAACTAATGAAAACACCTAGGAGAGATCCAAACAATCTTTCTCAAGCCAAGAATTCCTCTACAGTCTCATTTTCTCTAAGAACGAGGACGAGGTGGGATACTCTGTTCATTCCTGAAGAAGTTGCCGGGATCAACTCTGGTCTTCACCTTCACCAATCTGTTGAAGTTACCCTTGAAATACTTAGCACCCCAAACCCTTGCTTCTTCAACACTTGTGTTGACCTTCTTGTTCATGCCCAAATCAAGGTCCCTGTGATTGAGGTATGCTTCCCTTGGATTCTTGGAAACATAAGGTGTCATGTACTCATAAACCTTCCTAGCCCAATCAATGTGCGTTGCACTCTCCGAAGGATCATTCCAGCTGGTCGCGTACTCAAGCATGAACAGGACACCCTTTCTATGAGGAAAAGGAGTCTTAGATTTTGAAATTCTATCCATCACTCCTCCATAAGGAACTAATAAGGTAGCAAGCTTATCTTCTTGAATGAAAAAATCCCATAACCCTTCAAGGGCGGTTTCATTTATGAGTTTTCTGGCGAAGTCTGGCTTGCTTTTTGTGTAAACTGGGAACAAATTCTTCCGTTGAAGTAAAACTTCGGGAGTTGAATTTGCGGGGAAGAAAGCTTCATAGAGAACTGAACTGATCCAGTCCATTTCAATACAATCATTCCTTGTTACATTCAACTCAGGGAAACTTTTTGCCATCACTTTGAGGAGTCTGTTGGTATCACCAAGAAATAAACCACTATAGACGGTTCTTACAGTTTTTTTACCTGTGGCGCTAGCAATACCCGGTCGTATGCCGACGATTAAGTAAAGATCCTCATCAAATTTATGAGCGACTTGTTGCCATCTATAGAGGAGCTTAGTAAGACCTTGATCCAAGAACTTGAGAACCCTAAAAACTGTCACAGTTGATGGTACTGGAACCAGTTTTACTTTCCAGGCAGTAATTATTCCAAAGCTGGCTCCTCCACCTCCTCTGATTGCCCAAAAAAGATCTTCTCCCATGGATTTCCGGTCAAGGAGTCTTCCATGAACGTCAACTATATGAGCATCGATGACATTGTCCGCAGAAAGGCCATATTTTCGAAACAATGGGCCATATCCACCTCCTGAGAGGTGTCCACCAAGACCTACACTGGGACAAGCACCAGCTGGGAAGGCAAGATTTTTACTTTTCTCTGAAATTCTGAAGTGAAGCTCTCCAACTGTAGCACCTGCTTGAGCCCACGCACTCTTTTGCTTGACGTCAACGCTAATGGAACGAAGGTTGGCCAGGTCCACCACAATGAAAGGCGTGTCAATTACAGAGGTGTAAGAGATTCCTTCAAAGTCATGGCCTCCACTGCGGATCCTAATTTGAATTCCAAGCTCTTTTGAGCAAATAACAGCAGCTTGGACATGGGATTCTTGCAATGGTGTGAAAATAAACATAGGTTTTGGTACTGAAGGCAATGCGAACCTGAGATTTTGAGCAGTAGACAGTAAGACATCAGTGAATGAAGAGTTTTTTGGAGTGTACAGGATACTGGAGAAAGGAAAGGAAGATTCAGAATTTATCGAGAGACATTTCAGAAATCTACCCTGAATCGGAAGGGAAACTACAGACGGAGGAAATAAAAGGACGATTAGAAACACTGGAATAATGGATGTATATGGAACCATTTTCCTCTGTTTTCTTTTTTTGTTTGTCTTTCAGGAAATGATTTGTCCTGATCTTATAGAGAGGGAGCTACTATCCGTCGATGATCCTGTAATTGATCTCATCCTAAAGTCAACTTCGCGCAGATAAAAAGCATCGGAGACTTTTGACGCAGCGTACGGTGAAAAATATTTAATCAGATTCTTAAACATTCCAAAATTATAGAAAAAATTCTAAATTTAAATTCTGAAGAAATTCATCAAGTCAAAGTCAAATAATAATGGTTACGGTTGATTTTTAAAGTGTTTTTTTAATGTTAAAATACAATAAAATAATTTTTTTTATTTTTTTAAAATTATTTTTCAAATGAACGTATCAAAACGATCCAAAAAATACTAAAAAAAATTAATTTTTAACAAAACAAAAATTTAAAATTTTTATGGAACGTGGTGCAGTGCTTTACTTCTAACTAGAAAAATCAAATTAAAACTTGATTATAATTGATGGTCAATCATGATCGATTAATCAAGAAAAAAACTTTTAAACAACCGTACTTTCTCTTGGATTTTGTCTTGTTAATGATCTATTCCACAACCATACTTCCATACGTTTTGATGGATTGACATTTTTTTAGTTCTCTCTTGTGAACAAATAAATAAGTTGAGGGTGATAACTTAATGTATTTAGTATCAGCTATACATGAATCTCATGTAAGTTTCGCACACTATTAGACCTGTTGTTTTCTGACTCAACCAAATACTGAGTCTAGATTTATATTCGCTTGGTAAGCTGCTGGACTCACTATTTTTTTGCTTAGCAAGCACTAAGTATAGACATGTGTGAGTCTAACATGTTGTCATATCCATAGTCAAAGGAATTTTATCCTGATAAATTAAAGATATTTTATCCTAATAAATCAGAGATATTTAGCTAATATGTGAACTTTTTACCCTTCCACACGAGACGAAACTTTAAGAGCTATAAAAGGAATCAATGTATACCTCAACAGGCCAGGACAGGTTCAATTTTTCTCTACGATATGTATCTATTTTTAGAGTTTTGTTTTTAAAAAAACATTGTATTTTTTATATATATAATATTGATTTAATTATCGAAAGTATCTAAATTTCAAGTAGAAGACCTTTTGCAGCTATTGAACATAATTCATCATATATTTTACCAATAAAAGGTGAATTATATTGCCAAGATTAGTATTAGTAATCTTATCTCAGGTGAATTCAATAACCGCAATAATATTTAAGATTCGATAGAGCTTTTAATTTTATCCACAGGACAGAAATCTTAAAATTTTAATAGAAGAATGAGCTGCGCTTTTTGCTGGCAATTTTTTTGTGCTTCTCATGTAGTGATCTCTTCTGGATGCTTGCAGTGTCTTTGCCATGTTCTCCATGGTCTGTGAGCAAAGCCTTTTTTTATGGGAAAAAAAAGAGCATCTGGTCTTTATTATTAGGAAAAAATAATATATTTTTTTAATGGGGTGCTTATATAGTATAAAAAAGTTTTATCTTTTCTAAACCTATTTGGATCAATTTAAAATTAAGATAAAAAAAGGAACCCACCATAATAAAAATATTATTTCAAAATTATTTAATAATTCCTCCCAGATAAAGCCCACCGGAGCTAGCATCTTCACATGGTTGATGATCCCCTCAAGTTATCTGTCCCTCTCATGTTACCTCCAGTTGAATTTCTCTCAGAAGGTGTTTCTTTTTCGCAATAGGCATTTTTTTTATGAGAAAACACATTACTATATTCATCATTGATCAATGGATAATTAATTAATTAATTAATTAATTTTTTCTATGTTTGACGAACGTTAAGGTGGTCAAAAGCTGTGACAAGTTGTGGCTAATTTTCATTCTTTTATACTCAACTGTGCCTGTCGAGTGTTAATAAAAATAATAATTCTACAGAAGTGCAAAAGAAGAAACTAGATGAACACGGCAACTAATTTTTTTATGCACGTTTTGAATTCCGATGTAAATTGCTTTTTAAAATAACTTTTTATTAAAAAATATATTAAAATATTTTATTTTTAATATTAATACTATAAAACAATAAAAAACACTAAAAAAAACAGTTAATTGATTTTTTTTTCAAATTAAAAACATTTTTAGAAATATGGTAAAACATCTCTTCATAATGTGATTGTGGTTATTTTTTAAAGTGTTTTTTTGTGTTAAAATATATTTTTTTATTTTAAATAATTTTAATAATATTAAAATATTTTATTTTTAATAATTTGCATCATGTTTCCAATCAACAGCTTAAAAATGAATGTATCGAAAAAAAATATATCAGCAAACAGTGAGAGCAGCCGCATTACATGGCTACGCGATTAGAAATTGAAGCACTTAGGCTTATATTGCACATGGACAGCATGTGCTCGTTAATTATTGAGATACTTTCTTCGTTTTCTTATGATTTTGTATTGAGTAAATAATAACTTAGTTTTAAAAAAAAACAATTAAATTGGCCACCGGTCAACTCTTTATTATTGAACACTTAAATAATATATGGATTAAGTTATAAATAAATATAAAAATATAAGAATGTTATATGAAGATTTTTAAACTAGAGGACTAGCTTATCATTTTGCTAAAAAACAAGGATTAAATAATAATTTACTCTTTTGTGTTTTGTCCCAAAAAAATAAAAAAATATTTAGTTGAAGAATCAAAGATAAATATATATAAAAAATTATTTCTATAACAATTTTAAAATGAATAATTATAAAACCAAATTTCATTAACCAAATCATAAAATTAAATTAAGTAATTTTGATCCATTAAATACATTATCACTTATAATAAAATATATTAATAATAATGTCGTCGCCAATTATAACAGATTTAGCGACGGAAAGTCTCGACAGTCAAAGCTCATGGTGACTATAAATATATTCTTTGGCGACACTCTTCGAGGCAGAAAAAAATAGAGCCACGTCTTTGGTGACAAATCTGCTTTCGAATTCTAGAGTTTCGATGGCGTGAATTCAGCGTTCAGTTATGACGATTTTACAATCATTAAGTTAATCATGTTTAGAGATGAAATACTCTGTCGTTGAAAGAATTTATTCTACTGAAAAATTTTGGTAAGTCAATAAAACAAATAATCGGCTGTTACACAATTTATTGTAGCATGTTGGAAATTTTATTTAAAACATGGTTAATAAATATATTTGAATCCATGGCATTTATTTTTTGGATTAAAACTTTGTTAAAATTTAATTTTAATATAAGTTTTTTTATATTTAATAAGAATATTTAGAGGAGAGATGAATAAAATGAGTTTTGTGTAAACCTACACATGCAAGACACAGCCTAGCTTAGGCCTTGAGCCAGGCTTGGATCTAAGTTCAAGTTTACTATAAAATAATTTTGAGTTATAAAAAATAATTTTTTGTCAATTTAAATTTTGGCTTGGGTTTGGTATATGAAAAATGATTTCTTCTTACCTATCTGTTTGTCCAGCCCATAAATATATGAATATGATAAGTTTCTTCTAGAATAATTTCTTTAAAACCTTACGCTGATGCTTTGATTTTGAAATCAGGAATAGTTGTTGTTGCAGAAAAAACAGGTTTTCTTCTGTCTAGGAGGAAGCTTGCTTCGTCCATCTGTTCAAAGTTAGTTGTTGCATTACCTCTGCTTCTTTCACAGCTGAACAACTCTGCTTCTTGTTTGCCTCAGTTTCAACATTAGTGATCAAGCAGATTAAGTTTCAAAGTTCCATATAAAGAAGAGAAATGACCGAAGGGCAAAGCACACGGTCTTATTTTGAGTTCGGCAATTGATAGGCACTGCTGGTGCTTCCAAGAACTTACGACTCGTGACAGTATGACACAATCCCATGCGTGCTGTTCACATATTTTAATTTACAGCTGGAAGTCTAGGGGATTCTTATCAAAACAGGAGATATGGTAGGGTTGAGTATTTTCGGTTCGATTTAGTTTTTATCTAAAAACCTAACCAAAATAAAATTTTGAAAAACTGAAAAATTCAAACCAGAACCAGTTCAAACCAACTGGTTTTGGTTCGATTCCGTTCAGTTTTTTAACATAAAAACCTGAAAACCTGTTTTTTCCTTCAAGCTTCACTGTAAGCTATCTTCAAGCAAGAGTTTATCAACGAAAATAAATAGAAATATCTCAAAGCACTATATTAATTTTCAATATAATCGAATTATGAACCTAAAGTATTTAAAGAAGAAATCAACAATAAAAAAAGTTACAATCACAACTGAAAGCAGAAGAATCCAGGCTACAATTAGATCTAGCAGAACACATCAATATGCAAAAACTTGCATATGTTCGAGCCATGGACACTCATCTCCTTCTCTTTATAATAAGTATTCAGTTCCTAAATAAAAAGCCTGAATTGGGAAATAAAAGAGCTTATGAAATCGAGATCTTGTCTTCTTCTTACCATTATCCTTCTTATAAGTAAGAGAGAATCTCCCACTAGCTATACCTTTAGTTACAGTTATAGATTTGTACGTAAAGGTAAAAGCGTGAAATGTGAATTGTGAGAGAGCAGCTTAAAAGCAGGTTTCCGAAATCAAAACCGATCTGAAAATTCTTTTAAAATTTTTAATCGATTTTTTTTTGCGGTTCAGTTTTTTTGGTTATTTTTTTCTCGGTTTAATCGATTTCTCGGTTTTTTTACTCACTTCTAAGATATGGATAGCACCTGCAACTTAGGAGATCAAGTAATGTATTGAATCTGGAGAGAAATAGCAGTTACATTATGATGCAAATAACTCAAAACATCACAAGGAGAAAAAATGGAGTTGACATTATGATACAAAGAATTCAACACCAAACAACATAATCACTTTCCTTCATCATAACCTCCACAATCATGAATCAAACCCATGAAGAAACATTTGCCATGCCATAACCAGGAGTGAAATTCATGTTTCATCCAACCAACCAGACAAAACACATCAAAACAGAAATAAAGATGTTAGGTATTTACAATATAGATGTCACTCGAACAGAGTTGTCAGCAGACCCAGTCAAGAAAATGGGTAAAGTCGGGTGCCAATCCACTGTTGTTATAGCTGCACTGTGTGGAAGAGTTTTAAGACCATTCGTATACCCTCGAACCTGAGCCAAGTAAAATATAATGGAAAAATGATTATTATAAATCAAGTGATGCAAAGGGCGTCAAACTAAAATGGTCAGATTGGTAACAAGTTAAGAAAAAATGATTGTGGTAGGCTGGTTGAAGGTCAGCCTTGGGGTATTGAGTGAGCAAGCAAACTAAAATTGACATCACAAAGGGAAACAATTCTTTTGAGTGCATATAGTGTGCGTTGGGGGTGAGGGCGGGGGTGGGGTAGAGAGCTTCACCTGATATATGGGTGCTCTTACTGAACCAGATGTTACCAATAGTTTCCTTCCATTTGCATCCAAAGCCATTTCATGTCTACAATGTTTTGAGGTCCCTGGGTCACAGAACCTACAAAACGAAATAAAATTGAAGCACTTTCTATCAAATTATTAAACCAATAAAAAGATGTGTTTACAACCCCTACAGGTCTGGTAAAAAAAAAAAAAAGGAAAATAAAATGCAATAGCACGTGAAAAATCCTATCAGGGAGGCACCGATATTGGATCACTTAGCTAAAAACACAGAATAATAAAGGGGAAGATCTAGGGAATTAAATATTTGAAAACAGGTACACACACTCACAGGCACAGAATATTAGTTGGGGATTGTTTATCTAAATTATTAAACAGCAGGTAGAAATTAGATTTTACAACATCATGTGGATATCATATTATTTTTTTCATTACTTGCATTTAATTCCAAACTTACACAACTCATTTTTGTTCTAATAAATTCGCAATGGTTAGAAAACAATGGCAAGGAAACTAAGCAGTAATCAGTCAAGTGATACAACAAAAACATCCCATGACTCCTCATATTTATGGAAAAATACATATGCACTAGCTATCAAAGAGTGGCATAAAAGGCATGAGGAAAGATACTTCAAGACATATTTCAGTTTCAAACATTGATGAAACCAATTGTTTGAAACACAACCAGCATAGTTTATCTCATAGGCAATGAAGAAGTACCTGGCATCATTCCTCGACCAAAGGATATGACCTTGATTTTGCAAACTCCATTCAAATATCTGACACCACCAAAAGAATTCTGTCAGGTTCTCTTGTATTTTATTGTTTATTTTATTATAATTTGAACAAACCTATAAGGTTTACACATTGGGCAATGGCCATGAGGCCAATAACATAGTCAAAACATGCAATTAACCATATCAACAAACATTTATGAGTAACATCTAGTACAAATAACAACCCAGATGGCATGTAATCAACAACCAAAGTTGATATATAGGATAAATAACGATTACCTTCCCATCTGAACCCAAGCTGAAAATACTTGTCTCATCAGGTCCAAAAAGAATTGAGCTTATAGCAGTATCATGTGCAGGCCACCCAGTAATTTGTAGACCAGCAGCCATGTCTTTAGGTAGTTAAGGTGAGTGCAAACATATCCATGTGCATGTGACAGCACACGCAACCTCAACTGCACATAAATTGGTCACCATTTCTTTTCAAGATATGACTGGGGTACTCCCAGAGTTAACAAGGCAAAGGAACAATATTGTTTTCTGGGGGGATATCACAGGGCATGTGAAAAGCTTTCCTTTTCTATAGGTTTGAATGTGCAACCTTGAAACTAGGGTTCTTTCATGCATATGTAAAGCAATAACCACTAAATTGAAATAAGGAAAATCAGAAAACTAGAACCTAATATTACAAAAGGATACCAAAAATGTGGATCATTCCATCAGTTGCAGCAGCTGCTAAAATCTTTCCGTTGTGATTGAAGCTTAAGGAAGTAATTGCCGGAGGATCTTCACCAAGAGGTAGAGCTGACTTCATTAAATTTAAATTCAGTAAGAAATAAATAAATAATGTTAAACTGCACTCAAGTACAAAGATCTAGGACAAACAAGGACATACCATTGCTCTCCATGTCTTCATGTTCCATACAGTTAATGAAGCAAATCCCAAACTTTCAATATAGTTTGAGCCATGCCTGCAAAGACAATGAGGCCCTGGTAATACCTAGCTTAAATATGATACAGAAAGTATGTAGAAGAAATTTACATAAACATTGGCCTTCTAAACGAAATTATAATCATAAACTTCTCAAATACAACTCCATCGGGTAAAAATAGTTTTAGCCCAGTGCACAAACTCAATTAAACATAACACTGGTAATTAGTCACGGGTACCAAACATGATAAAGAGACAATTTTAGGAGTCAAGTTGCAATTTTCACATTGCATCTGAGTTATATAAATATGGCTCTAGGTAGAAGTGGAAAATCATTCATTCAACCAATCCAACTTTTGGAATAAGGCTCCCTTAACTGGAGTTGAGCATGTCTTATTTTCTGTTTCTTTTGATATGACCCCAAAAAAAAAAAAAAAGATGGCGCCAAAATGTGAAATAAAAAATTAAATTGCTCGTAATTAAGCATGTATGCTTGCTCAAAAAGTGAAATAAAAAGGATGTGTAGCATTTCCAACAAACAGTTCTGCTTAAATTGGTTAAACTAATCAGCTAGCAAGTAAATTACATGAGAATTTCCATTCAAGCACATGATTCAGTATTCAGCAACTTTTCATTCGACCAAAAATAAAAGGAAATACCTTCTAGAAGCTGCTGCAGAAACAAAAATTGGTTCTACTGGGCTGCACTTTAGATCCAGGACACTGCAGGATAACAAAAGATGTTAAGAGAAAAAGTTTGAAGGCAAAACATAAATGCAGACGAAGTTTTTAATGTAAGTGCCTGGGAAATGCTTCACTTGTGTTCAGATCACAGACAACTCTCTTTGCATCAACATTCCATGCTTTGATTCCTCCATCAGCGGTGCCTATGAGAAGCTTTTGTCAAAATGAACAATAGTGCTTAACAACGGAAATTTCTAATCTTCAATAATTAAACTATCATGTCTCTAATAAACCATATGTTTACTAGAAAATGGCGCTATACATACCAAGCGGTCAGATTTGCATTCCCAGTCAAGAGACATAATCTCCGCCCGCAATATATGGTTGCATTTCTTGATGCTGAAGTTGATGAGTCATATGTCCATATCCTTCATCAAAAATGCATGGCAAGAGAAGGAAATTTCAATTGGAAGTCAACAAACAATCAAGATGTTAAACAACAAATGCAATTAATCAGTTATGCCTTGGTCTTCCTGTCACCACTCCATTAGTAAGTACCTGACTGTGCCATCAACAGAAGCACTAGCTATATTGTTGCCAGAGGCAGAAAAGCGGCAACGACTGATTGCACTTGTGTGGCCTAAAAATGTCTCCTAAAACACGTCTAAGAGTCAGAAAACTATAATAAAAGGAATAAAAAAAAAAGTGGCAAACAACATGGCATGAAAGGAATTATATAATAAAAAGCACAAAATTATCCACGAGCAATAAAGCCTTCATATGCATTTTCACCTGGAAGTCCACTTTCACTTCTGGGAATTCTTCTTCACCCTGCATCTCGCAACCATCATCTGTAATATCACAACCAATAATTACTCAACTAGAGAGAAGCTCAAAACAGCATCACTGGCCAATAAATTCCGGTAACAAACAAGCAATTTAAATCAGAGGAACAGAACATCTTAGCAGCCAGAAATATACAGCCCTCTGATCTAATTTTGTCAAGTATTAAAAGCATCTAATTTTGTTAAGTATTAAAAGCTAAGACATAGTGCGATACATATCTCTAGCACAAACATAGGGAAATATGTATACCCCACTCAGCGCCGAGCTTTTAATAACATCAACATGCAAGTAAAAAATCTAACTAGTAGCATTAGTTCACTCAGTACATGACTACAATATCAGGTTGATAACATTGCATTCCATCATTTTTCCAGTAATACAGCTCAAAGTCCTCGCTCTCACTAGGCTTCATATTTAATCAAAACAAATAATGAATCTTATATTTCCCACCTATGAATGTCTACCAGTCTGATCATTTTTGAAGAACATACTCTCCAGCATGTTTGGATATGATTGTAAGAGAGAATCTAAGCAATCATAATTCAAGAAAGAAAATTAATACAGAATTATTACCCACCTTTATAAGAGTTATCACAGTTCATATGACTGACATCACTTTTACCACTTTCAATGTCAATATCAGAAATAGAGCTCGATTCATTCCGGGGCCTGGACACATTTTTGACAGGTTCCCCAACAGCCCGTTCCGGATTGAGCTCTCTTTCTCCTAGACCCAGGGTTGCAGGAACATCAATTTCCTTGTCACTTACAGATAAAATAAAATTTTCTTCATCCATGCCACTAGATGAAGTTATACTGTTAGCTTGTCCCACACTTGTTCCCAATGTTGATGGAGCATTACCAGCACTACTGAGTCCAAAAATAGTATCAACTGTCACAACAAATCACAAAATAAACCATCGAAGGGAAGAAAACCATCCCTACCTCCTTAACCGGCATATCAAAGCCTCTTTCTCCTCCAATAAAGCCTGAAGTTGAGATAGTTTAAGATTAAGCTGCTTGATATCTTTTTTTAGATGGTTGACAGTGTTTTTATCTGAACTTATCTTCAACAGCGCAGGGATGCGTGGCTTAGTTAAGAAAAATTCTTCACAGTTCAAACAGTAACAACACTTTATTATGAACAGAAAACCAATGCAATATTTGATCATGTAATATTTCACGCCAAAAAGGTCACGTAGCTTTCTTGTAGGCTTGCAGGAAGAGGGGATAGTTCTACATAAAAGGAGTGTGTTGGTAATTTGAGGGAACTCATAACACCCCCCCCCCACCGTAAGATGACACAGGTTTTGCAATTGAAACTTTAAATTCACAAATCAAATACATTATGATCCAAAAATAATTCACATATAATGGCAACCGGCTGATGGAGAAACATTTTAGGCTGTGAAGCATGGACCAGCTAAATAACACTCCATATTTCAAAATGCATCATCTTAATATGAAATGCACGGTAAATTGGTAACAATAACAAGGAAAAAGAATATTTCAGAAAGCATATCATCATAGTGATTCTAATCAAAAGGATATGAGTACCATTGAAGATCTCATTGAAAAAATTCCTTACAGACAACAGCAACCCTTCATACCATTCCTTCGAGAAATAAATCCGAAACTGAGGATCCAAGCTAGGATTCTTCAAATAAGGAATAGCTACAATACATAACCCAAATAAAAAAATAAAACAAACCCAAAATCCAAAACAGCAAACTCAACCACAAGGACAAAAGGAACCAACAAACCTACCGAACCATGGAGTCCAGTCATGACCTTTTTGCACCAGCTCATTCCCATTGATCCCAAAAAACTCCAGAACCATATCTTTCCTCCCCGATTGAATTGCGTAAACAATATAATACCGCAAAATATAACCCTCCAATTTTAACAAAGTATCAACAAGCACATTCTCCGACAAGTTGGAAAAGCAATGCTTAAAAAAATTAAGCAAAACCACTAATTTATCAACTTGAAATCTAGGAATGTAAATAGCAAATATCAAGTCTAACAACTTATCAACATGAAACCCTTGACCGATATCAGTGGATAATTCATTATCAAGAACTTGTAGGGTATTAGTAAACCCTCTAAATACAAGAAATTCTCTTACTAGCTCCTCTGCATATTGCATGTTCTCCATGTTTCTGTTCAAACCCTACACAGAAAGAAAACCTAAGACAGTTAAGATTGTAATAAAAAGAAGATTTTAAGCGATTTTAATTCAAGGAGAAGAGAGATTTGTAAAAAATAAATGGTGAATTTGTACCTTGGAGAACTCGCAGAGGAGATCCAGAGAGAGATTTGTTTGGTATAATGGAGCTTCGGCGCTATTATTATTATTATTATTATTATCCTTGTTTTCTTGTAATAGTCCGTTGCTAAAGTTTCAGTGCTAATGTACACTGAAATGTAGTGGACTTGTAAGAAAACAAAAACAAGGTCATGGGCCTGATTTTCATACTCAACAACTAGCATGTTGTCACCCAAGATACCCCTGTTTCTTCTCTTCTTTTTTTTTTTTTAATATAAGTGTTTTTTTTTTTAACTAATTTCATGGACTTTAAAATTAATGATAATGTAAGTTTTCAATATCTTTAAAATTTATAAAACTTAAATTATTAATTTTTAAAAAATAAATCTAAACTTACCTAGTTAAACTACACCCTTAAAGTCAATAAACAAGCTCTTATGGATAATTTCTTGAAAGAACACATGGGTAAGGATAAGGTATGAGGTGCGCTAACTTGGGTCTTGGCAAGGTTTAATTAGGTTTTTGTATGGGTTATACTGAGTTTATTTTAATTTTTGCTGAAATTCAACCTGGTTCAAAATGTGAGTTCCAAGTTTTAAAAAATAACTTTTTTTTTTGTAATGACTCAAAATTATTAACATTAATTATTAATTCATGATTAATATTAATAATTAACGATTAAAAAAACTAAAAGGGAATGGTATCTTAAAAGAGGGGGAGATGCCCAAATTAGAAGCAAAAATATAATGTGTTATTGTACTATTGGTTCATAAAATATTTATTGGTTTTAACTTTTCATGTACACAAATATTAGTTAATTGAGGAAAGTATTATTATAAAACCTGCACACAAATTCACTCGGGTTCCAGTCAATGCAGAATCTAGATTTGTCCAGGTTTTTTTTAATTTTTTTATTTAAAGTAGATAATTAACTTGACATGATCCATTAAAACCAGAACTGACTCACGATCTAAATAAAATAAAATTAAAAATTAATTTTTATTAAAATAATATTATTTAAAATAAATATCTTTTTAATTAACCCCTGACCTTTATAACCAGGTTTTATAACTTCAGAAAAAAACCAGGATGCAACTAGGAATAAAAGATTCATTCACATTACTATTTCTTTTCACATTGGTAAAATGCTTTTTTTATGTTATATATAGAAGTTTACTAAGCTTTTTAACCATGTAGTAAAAGCTTTATTAGTAGTTAAATTTATATTCAAAGAATTTTTCTAATCAAAGTGGAAGAGGACATGGGGAGTTTTTCCCCGTCCTTTTAGATACTGCCTTCCTATCTTTACAAAGTAAAAGTCCAGGGGCTGACTTGACCAATTTCCTAAACTTGAGGAACCATGTCGCCGCTCATGAAAAAACTAGAAAGGATACCTCTCTTGAAGACGACCTGCACTTTTATGTTCAATGATTCGATCAAATTTTCCTCAAATATCTTTGTCATCCACTGGTTTCAATTGCATAGGAGAAAACCAACAACAGTCGATTCTCAGTGCCTTATATATATTCTGCAAAAATTGACAGCAAGCTTCGGCTCCTCAAGAGGGAAATGGTTAATGACACAAAAAATGGCGGCATAAACTTATTCAAAAAGATACAAGAAGAAGAAGAAGCATATGGAGCTCACATTTCAAAATTTAGAGCTATAGACAGGAGGATCTTCCAAGTTTGAAATACAAAATTGCACAATTCATTCGAAACAGCTGCGTTTCCTCGCCAAGAAACACTCATTTTGGTTAGGTTAAAATGTTTTTGACTGTTCAAGGAGCTACATGTGTGATAATAACCTGAAACACTGCCTCTTATCAGATTTGTCCACCTGAGGGATGAATTGCCATCTCAAACCACCACCGTTAATTTACTTCACAAACTTCGAGCAACCTTCTCATACAAATCACGAGGCCAATTCCGATTCATATTATTTGCAAGGAACTGTGTAATCTGCAAAAGGTACCAGAAAAACAATAATAACAATCATCAGGCAACAACATTCTGTGCCTATTCTCAAGAGAACCACCACATTTTCAACGACAGTTGCACTCTAAATTGACAAGATCAAAATCCAGCAATTCATTTTCACTATCAAATCATTATGCGCCTGATGGCCACTATATGTTTTGCAAATCAAAATGATTTACAACTAGAAAAGCCCAAAGAAAACAACGAAATACATATCATATCATAGAAAGGAGAATTGGATGCATTGGTACGCAATTGGCAGCATATATGAGTTCATATTACATCGGTGTCATTTCATCATTATTTCTGGCCCTCCATATAATCTGTAGGAAAACTATCAAAACCCATTCAAGCATTTTTCTAGCTCATCATCATAATTTTTAAGGAATGGGCCTTTCTCAGTTTTCAAGTATAAAACATTTGCGGGTTTGAACTTTTTCTCACAATGGGGTGTCTCAACTATAATTTTTATCTATCGAGATTTTCATCCGTTTATAATGACATAATCGATAAAGGCATGCTAGGAATTTGAGGATGTAACTATTAAATGATATCATGGTCCCCAAAACCTTACAAGAAAATGAGGACTTATGTCACCACTTAAGCCAAGAAATACTTTCGCAATCCAGATTTCAAGTTTGCATGTCTTTTAGACTGGATAAAACAACACCCATATTTCTTGTTCAGACTGAATAGTAAGCAAAAAAGCCTTAAATTGCTTCAAAAATTAAGATTATATGATACTATGATCCTACAAATTCTACTGCAATCCCACCAAGACTGTACCCACTCACACTCTTCTTAGCAATTCAAAAGATTTTATGTCTAGACTATAGGATCATATGACTATGATCCAGGTTGCAGTTTTTGACAACCTTTACTCACTATCCTTCAAACTACAATTTTTTAGTAAGCAATTTCAAAGAGATCACAAGCAAAATAGCATTTTCAAAGGAGCACCAATATCTATCAAAGAAAAAATAACAAGATCAGAGCATAAATTTTCCAAAATACCTTTGCTCTCATGGCACGAAGTGACCCATCAGAATCTGTCACATTATCCAAACATGTTAAAGCAACCTTTAAAAGGTATGGCACACAAGCCTGAACATGAAGGGATAAATTCTGAAGTGCGTCATCAGTGACATCTGGCACTCGTGGATCCAATGGAAGAAAAGGAAGTTTGGCAAGCTCCCTTAAAGCATCAAGATAGTGACCCATTCTCGCCAACTTGTGAACAGATAATGTTGCCTCAAGCTGTCTCAATACTGTTTCTTGTTCTATGACATGACCTCTTTCTTGGAAACTGGGTACCATAACCGAATGATTGAGTTAAGGAAAACTATAGAGAAGATATAAAAAAATATATAACACTGATATTGAAAACTATAAAGGCCTAGAGAAGGGATGTTAAAAACTCAGAGGAACTTGTTTTGCAAACTTCAGTAACCTTGTCAATTTGTTAGAATCCCAACAGTTCAGAATTCATTGATTTCAGAAAAAGTTCCAAACTTGAGTCGATGGCAAGGATAAAGTTCAAGATGTGGGAAGCCAGCACCATCAACAAAGTTCAACAATATGAAAACATCATTCAAGTAAATAATCTTCATGATGGCTTGAAATGAGTGCAAAGATATGGGTGAAAGACGTGTTAGCACTTCGAAGAATTCAGAAATTTGGTACACATTTCAATACTAACTTAGTGCATGAAATGTTAACAACATAGATTAGGTTATATCATGTGTCATCACCAACAACTTGAATTTCAAGAACAGCAGTTAGAGATTTCTCTTGTCAATTACAATTTAATCTCAAATTTAAAAATTTAACAGCGTAGTTTGCAGACAACATTCACAATATAAACCATGAAATTGAAGCTTCTGGTGCTTCCAAAAGTTGCTTTCAGTTCAACTATATAAATGCTTCAAGCACTTGTAATCTAGTAAAAAATATCAAAAGCAAACTATCATCCCAAACTTAACAATGCAAAAAAGGAAGCCAAGGAAAACACAGGATCATAATTACCTTTCATTAGGATAATACTTAAATGTCTCCAGAATCTCATTGCCAGAATTAATGAGACCAGCAGTCCAGCTCTCACCATCCAATCTACCACGTGATAGTGCACAAATTGCTTCAGACAGGCACTTATTGATTGTATCTAAAGCCATAGAGAATGCCCCAACTCTCTTCTGAATTTCAATGGACTGGATTTTGGCAATCAGATCAGGGCAAATCAACAATGAGAAAATGTGAGGCGAAAGAGCAATATGGAGGTAAAAAAAACCAGCTAGTCACTATATTGCTTTACCAAGAGGTAGATAAACATTTCTGGAGAAATAGAGATGCATAACTAGAGAAAAAATGTGAAGACTCCCTGAAGAACTCCAAAAAGGAATGATTTCAAACCAAGAGAGTCAAAAGGCAAGGAGAGGAAATTAACCTTTTCATCTAGTCCAGCTTCTTGACACTTGTGAGCAGCTTCAAGTAGAAATTGCTGTCTTTCTTTAGAATCAGTCAAAAATCGTGCCAATTCCTTGTTCTCCGGCACCTCTTGGACCCAGTAAAAGATGAATACCACCATCCCTTAGCAACAGCTCAGTGAGGAGTTGCTTCAACATCATGCTTCTCTGCCTCTGCTGATCAATATTACTCTCCCAGTCCATGATGCTTCCCACCACCTACTGTAGCTGCAGCTTGGGCATAATATTCTAGTGCCATTGAGAGATTTCCATGACGTAAATATGCAGATCCGTACTGCCTAATTATGCTAGAGACCTCTGCATAAGCATCCATTACCCCAAGTTTTTGCCCAGCTCCAGCACCTTCAGTAAGAACCCCATGGTCTGCTAGTGCAATTGATACATGGACTGCGTTGATATTGTATCCTTCATCTGCAGCTTCCTTAGACAAATATAAGATAGCTGGTAGCATCTGGACGCTTAATAGTAACACATAAGGGTACAGAGGGTCTTTCCCATTTTAGTATAATATGATGGCTCAAATTTATTCAAGTATGCCTGCAAATCCTCCAAACTGTATGGTACCAAGCTTTCATTCAGGACCTGAGATGAGGTCCCACCATGGTACTCTTGTACAGCTGATAATTTGAACCACAGGAAATCCTCTATAGTATTGAAAAGGGTTGGCAGATCTCTCAGCAGGTGGTCAATTTGCCTGCGAGAACCAGATACTATAGCATAGAGCAACAACTTTTTCTTGTCATATGCAGCTCGACCCACCCGATCACCCATTCTTAACATTTTTCACATTCTTCTGAAGCAGCAGCTGCAATATCCGCAGGCACCATACCTCCAGAGTTAATCCACTCCATGAGCTGTGAAAGGGAAAGCTAATGATGGAGGCTGCTTATAAAGTATATAACTTTTTATCTTAAGCAGAGAAAAATCAGTACCATAGGAGCAAATTGGTGTGAAGCACGGGAAGACAGGGCAACAGTTCTTGCTTCCTCATAATACCCAGTTCTCAAGCAAATATAGATCTGTTGAGAACAGAAAAATATGATTTAGTATAGAAACACAGATTTTTTAGATAGAAGATTATGAAATACAATTGTTCGGTACTCTGCTAGAAACACAACTGGTTTGTCGTTACAGCAGAAAATAAATTTAGTATCCTGCTATTTTGGTCTGTCAAAATAGCTTCAAAACGAATTTAACATTCTGCTGAATGACTTGACCCAAATTAATGAATATAACTAAATGATACAGACGCATGCATGCACTCTATATTAATTATTTTTCTTGCTTCTGAAATTATCCTAACTACCACTGCTAGGGTTGTTGTTGTTTTCAGTTAGATAAATTATAGCAACAACCCCCATAAATTTTAGCCACGGGAGGTCTCTCTAAAACAAGATAGTATAGATATTAGTGGTGTGCAATTTCAAATAAAATGGCGTGGTCACATAATTACGAGAGCAAAACACAAAGGTTACTATCTTACAGATGAATCGTGGTTCCTACTTTATTAACCCTTTAAACAATGCCCTCTGGCTTTCATGTAATAAGCATTTAGGAGACCAAAAACTATTAAAAGCATTCCCAAGCAAAATTCACGTGTAACAAGGCCCTAAAATAAGAATTTATCAATGACCTGCTGCCAAGTGGTATCAACTGGAGGCTGCCTATGAGTATCACCTGCATCAAAATCCAGAACTCCATAATCCCTTAACCGAATCTGCACGGGAAGATAAGAAGAACAAGAAAAATATGATTTCACGTAAAAGAAAAATATGATTTCATGTAAAAGAAAAATGTCAATGAACAAGTCCAAGCAAGCAAGTTCAAGTTGAATAGCAATATTAACAAACCCGAAGAAATGCACGAACTCTTTGTAGATTCCCAACAGCTCCACCAAGAGCAGCCTGACATGAGAACAGAAAAATGATGAATAGTAATCAACACTACCAAGCAACAATTTGTTAGAAGCAAAGACCAAAGGTAGCAGCAGTGAACAAATAGACTATTAGTACACATATATTAGCATTTATGTCATTCTGAAAAATAATAGGTTATCCACAAAATAAGAAGATACTGAAAGAATTACTACCTGTGCTGGATGATTTTGTATTGTATCCATGATGTATTTTCCATGGCCCCATTCAAGATGGCGCCTTGCACCAATAACTAATGACATTTTTCTTGAAACGATTGGTTGCATGGTTGTATTTTCACCCACCAGTGTCTGTCAAAGTATACATATATATATTTAGATGGAAAATAATACTTTTAAATGGTTACTGTATTTATCAATATAAAAAATTGTTCATTAGACTGAACTTAAAAAACTCTATAATGGTCCCACTAAAATCTATTTCAGGAAAATAAGGAAATAAATAAAAAGTATACCTGAACAAGGTGCCATATCTTTTGCATGTTAACAGATTTTCCACCAGATACTTCAACACCTAAGCTTTCATAAGCACCTTTGAAAGCTGTTGCAGGCTACAGGAATAGCAAGCAGGACATAAGATATACAATATATCAATAGTATCAAGTAAGAGACCTAAACACAAGAGAAGATGACACAAAAGTATAATGTCCTTTGAAGATCTTACTTCCTAGCAATGTAGGTTACATATGACAGCTTGAAGAAATATATTATCAGGGCATATGGGCATGGCTAACATCCCATTAGATTTGAGGTTCATCCTATAATTTTCAAATTCTTCAGGAAATTAAGCGGCTCAATAAGCAATCATTCCAAGTCCTGATGAAAATTTCACCCTCGAACAACTTGGAAGCCAGAAAGGTGGGTGCTTGTGTGCTTTGTTTAAACTAGGCAGTTGTAAGCGACTGCCTGTCCTTGGCTACCTGGCTATGAAATGCCTCATAACAATGCATACTAAAAGAAGTTAGTACATGGCTGTAACTCTTACTTAAAGAGGACTGAGGAGAAATGTCTAATCTTTTGTGATCTATGCATGTTGCAAAATGCCATACCCCTCAGATGTGAGACGCATCCCCTCTCAGGAATAGTGCCTCAGAATCTTAGTGACTGAATCTCAAGTCTCAGCCACTTCCTTGGAAATATAGCCCTTACCCCTATCCTTTCAGATTATGAGATGCTTCCTAACATGATTCTAGTATATTGATATTTAGAACAAAAGCAAACTTACCAATTAAGTATTTGAGGAAATACTGGCCCAATCATACATCAAAAGTGTTCATTGCACAAATATAAGTCAACAAATAATGCATCTCTAGTTCTCGATGCTAGTCTATCTATTTATGGTATTTAAAAAACAATTCTTTAATATAGTTGTTCAATAAGCTCCCAATAAGCATCAAGGCAAGGCCACCTACCCCATTGAATGCCTAGGTTTGGACTACCAAATACAATATATATATATATATATATATATATATATATATATATATATATATAATGATTGTCACCCATGTTCCAAGGATATAGTTTAGAGATTTCTGAAGAATATTTTGATGTGATGATTAAAAACAGAGAGAAAACAAAAAGGACAGTTCTAGCTCAATATGCTGCACCTAGACTCTTAAATGCATGATGCTGTCGTCGATGCCTTTCAACCAGCTAAATGATTATCAAAACACTGTATGTAAACCTTGATTATTTGCTGTCTGTCCCAGGTCTTACTTTTGCCAAATCCATGATATGTGAGCAGTGACTATCATTGAAAAGGAATACTCTTTCTATTCTCTAGTAGATACATTCTCCACTCTGACACTTGTGGTACATTTCTAAGATACAGTTGCTATCAAATCTTTTGATTTTCTAGTTTTCCCTAGTCTGTAGCTACTCAAGAAATAGATTTCTTTCAGCAAGATGTAGAAACATGTTTTAACAGAGAAAAGGTGCAAACAAAACCAGCCTTACCTTGAATTGTGAGCCATGCTCTCGCGCATGGTTCAGATTCTTAACAACCTCAGCACAGGCCGAAGCTTTTTTCTCCACAATGGGTTTGTTAGCTAAAGGTACAATTTCCATGCCAGATGGACCAAAAGAAGCATGAGGGCTGGAAGCCAGAGAAGCTAGTTGACCAGAACGAGTACCTTCAGTACTTGAATCAACTATGTTAGTCCTGGGCAATGATGAAATTCGACTCAAGCTCTGAAGAAAGTCACGTCTTTCCTTTTGCCAATCCTCCTGCAATATATCAACTTTGACTCATCCACCAAAGTAAAAACACAGTGAGCATAGAAACCTCTAAGGAAACCTCAATGCCTCATTTGGTTCTTAAATCCAAAACTGCATGCCTTTAAATGACCAAACTAGCTCTGAAAATTCATTTATATACTAATTCCCACCCTTCACCATCTCACTGTGCAAGCCTTAGCCACAAGGCAGGCATAATAATCAGAACAGATTTCACAGAGAGACAAAATCAAGGGAATGGAACATCATTAAACAGCATAAATTTAGGTGACTAGTTAATCTTCTTAATCAGTTGCAGATGTGTGAGTTTTTGAATACATCATTTTCACAGAAGTCTAAACAGAATGAACAACCATTCACTAAAAAATAACTCTGAAGCACTCAATAGGACATAACCACTAAAATCCCTGCCTTTGTCCTATATCAAAGGTAGATCATCATACAACAATTTACCCTTCATGTTTTTATATTACAGCAGTGATTTTTAAGTTTTTACAATTCTAGAAGCAACCAAGTTAGTTATGACATTTAACTTCTTAAAACGTAATTGCTTGAAAGTAACATGCTAATTTTATTTTATTTTGCAACTGACAAGGTTAAGAGCAGTATATATATATTACTAAGTTTAATTTCCATAATGGTCCATGTCACTCCTTAAAGTCCAAAAAGTTGCACAGTTACCCCTAAAGTTGTCACTTTGCTTTACTGTGGTCCTATCCATTCAAACATTAAAAAGGATGGAAATTTAGAGGGTAATTATGCCAAGCAAGCATTAAATTTATTTTACGTTGAATTCCATATTCATTCTGGGTGGATTAGTCTACATTGCAGCAAGGCTATTGCATGTGTGTAATATTGCAGCTTTAAAAATTTATAAGTAAACCATTACGAAAGAATAGGGACTAAAAGTCACCTAACATATAAAATGGTAGTAAGAAGCCATAAGCTGTGATTGATTTAGCAGCATCTATATCCGCTGGCAATAAATAAATTATACCAACAGTTCAAATACATGCTGTATGGCACTAACCTCCAAAATCTTCAGATAATCCATGTAATCATTAAAACTTCTTACGTTATCCTTCTGAGCTTCCTGGATTGCTGATACCATTGCCATTTCATGAAACTATGGACAAAAATTGCATGGTGTAACCATAAACCAGTAACAACCACTTTGTAGGAAGCAAAAGCATCCATCTAAATAGCAGGAGGTAACTACTTGAGACAAAGCAGAGTTGCACAACCATATGAGGAAATATTGTGTAAGATATTAAAGCATTTATCAGCCAATTGCATGCATCATGATCATCCATATATGTAATTGAAAACGAAAAAACTCATAAAACAAGAGAGAATTACCACCATTATTGAAAGTTCCAGTTCAGTAGTTCCAAACAAATAGATGGTAAAAACAAAACTAGGCTATTATATATGGACACATTAGCACCAGCTTAAAGATTAGAACAGCTTCCTGGGATACTATTTTGCTTTTCCCTGACTTGAACATAAAAGGAAGAATTTTTTAGGACAATTCATGAAGCTTTAAGAAAAATATTTTAGGACAATTCATGAAGTTATTCTTCCTAAATCTTTTCCCTTCCTAACAGACATGAAGCTTAAACAACATGTTGTTTGTTCCATTAGATTGGTTCAAGATTTGCAAGAAATTTTGGCCATATCTGTTAGGCATTTAGAGAGTTCCAAATGTAACTTTCGATTGACCTTCAGCCACTTCTACAAAAGAATTTTGGGAAGTTTTCATGCATGTAAGACCATAGTGAAAGAAAATGATATCATCATGCATTGATGAAACAAAAAGGAAGATTGTCAATTTGATGGCTATTTTTGAAAGTCATCTTTTTAAGCAGTCTCAGAATGTAATCATTTCTGGGGAAAGAAAAACCATTCTTCTTTTCAGAAAAATGAACACAGTTAGAAAAAACAGTGTTTATAACAAAAACTAAAATTTAATTTCAAGGTCTTTGTAACTTCAATATTAGTACATGAGCACTTCCATCAACCAGCAAACAGTATGATTATGTTTTTATGTTTCAAGGTCTTGTAATTTCAATACTAGTACATGAGCACTTCCATCAACCAGCAAACAGTATGATTATGTGTTTATTTTTTTTTTGGTACAACTAATAGCCAAATTTAACAGAGCATGTCAACTACACATTTGAGCAGTCAACAGAATAGGCGTGAAATATTCTTAAGCCAACAAAAACCTTTCATAGAGTTAAGGAACTAAAGAAACAAGAAAATAATCGCAGCTCATATCATAGATCTGTTGCTCAGATCATAAAAAAGCAGAAAAAAATTACCTGTTGAAGATACTCTTCAACACTTGTAGCCTCGGCAGGAAACACATCCTCAAATGTTGTCTAGGAATAGAGAAGGCAGGTGTAACAAATAATGAAATTCCAATTGTGAAACATGAATATTACATCGAAGCAAAAGAAACAGGAACTTCAAAGAAGAAAACATGTCACTACCCCAAACATAAAATCAAAATGGTAGCCTAAAGCAAGTTCAGCATGGTCACAAAAACAAGGCAGTATTAACAAACTACTAATCAAATTTTAATTTCATTCAACAAATCATAAAAAATGTTTTTCAACAAACCTTTGGAGTCTATAGTCATTCATCAACTGTTTGATAAAGTAAATTTGCACGACTGTGTCCACCAAGGCGCTTATACTCATTAATTAAAATAAGCTAAATTTCACCTTCAATTCAAAAGACTTTAGATCTCGTGCAAGATGCTCGGCATTTATTCCTTCACGTGCAAGAAGCCTGTGAAAGCATAAAAACACACAAATAAACCCCACCCCTTCAAGATTCTTTCTTACTCCCAAGATTCCAATCAATGCTACCTTTAATAGACATGACGTCATAGAAAACAGTATTTAAACAGTAATAGAGAGAAATTGAGAAAGTGATTGAAAAAACCAACCTTGTAGCGGCAATAGATTGCGAAGGAGCCTCGGGTCTTATGGCTTTAGCCTTGAGTTTCTTCGATAATGCTTCTAATTGATCTAAGTTCCTCTAAAACATTCAGAAAAGCATTATAAACTCACTAAATTAGTAAACAACAAAATGCACTAATTCTAACGGTCAAAAAATTTGAGTAATAATAACAATAATATAGACAAAAAAAAGAACAGTACGTAAATGAAATTGATAGCAAAAGCAAGCAATTTCTTTTAAAAAGAAAGTATAATTGCTTTAAAGTCGGATACTAAAAAGAAAGAAAAAAGTTCACAATGTTAAATAAATCAAGCTTTCAATTAATTTATTTTTGTTAACAAAGAGAAAAGAACCGATGGATTAACAATGAATAAAACTAAAAGTATACATCCTCGGCTTTTGAAAATTGCCATCGCGTTTTCTCGAGAAACAAACAGAAAAGAAAAAAGGAGAGTGCGAGAGGGAAAAAAAAAAAACCTGAAGAGGAGGGAATTGAGGGGAAGGAGCAGCTTGTTCGAGAAGTTTGGTGGAGGAGTGGAGTAGATCGGTCCAGTTACTCATGTCCTGTTCGCTTGCCATTTCTACTCGTTCTCTTTCCACTGGTGTTTCTCTTCTTCTTAGTTGTTCTTTTTTCCGGAGATATGAGAGGGAAAAGGGTTTTAGCTGAGCTTGTTTTAAAATTAAATAATTAAATTAAAAGCACTAATTTTTCAAAGGCTTCTCTCAAGCTAAAAGGCCTACAATGGTATTGACTCATAAATTATTTGTAATATAAAAAGATGATTGTTATTTTTATATAAAATATTTTTTATTTAAAAATATATTAAAATAATATTTTTTTTATATTTTTAAAATTATTTTTAATTTTAACGTATTAAAATAATTTAAAATAAAATAATGATTTTTTGTAAAATAATTTTAAAATACAAAAATACACGGTTATAAAAGATAAAAGTTAAGAGCGTTAGAAAGAAGGAAGTTGAATTGGGTTTGGGTAAGTGGTATGGACTGAGTGTAATGTGATCACGACCCAATAACAAGATGAGGCCCAGTTAGGAGTAGGATTCCAAAATTTATGATTTTTTTTTTCGTCACTCAGTCTCATAAAATTCTAAGCCTTCGCGGAGCTAAGATTATGCTTTTTGATAGGGGTGAGTAAAAAAATCGAAAAACCAATTTAACCGAGAAAACTAAAAAAAATTAAACCTAAAAAACCGAACCGGTATAAAAAACCGATTGAACTGGTTAAAATATTTAGAAAAATGTTCGGTCTGGTTCGGTTTTAGGTTTTGGTGTGCCTGAACCGGCCAACCTGAACCGAACTGGACCGGTTCGGTTTAAAAAAATAATAATAAAGCAATAAATCAAGCGCGGGCCACCCCTCCCTCCCATTTGCCAACAACCCTAGGAGACCTTTATCATTTCTTTCCCTTGCACACAGCCGCCATCTCCCCTCTTTAAGTCTTTGAATGCTTTCACATTGAAGGGTCCCTTCACTCACTCACAGCCTGAATGCTTTCTTTGTCTCTCATCTCTCAACGTGAAGGAAAGGTAAAGATTACAGGTAAAGCTTTAATAATTTCCTTTTAATATTTGAGTAAAATTTGTCTTTTTCTCTTCCAATCTTCCATGCTTTCTCTCTTTCTGTCTCTCATCTCTTAAACTTGTCATGTCAAGATAAATGACTGATGATTCTTCCATTGATTTACTTGATTCTCCTTCATGGGTCATGGCTTTTAACAGATCCCACCTCGATTGCCAGAGAAGGATTATTTCGGGTCTAAAAGCTGAAGAGTGTCCAGAAGATTGCTAAGAATTGATACTGTTTTTTTGCAATTATTTTTTCCTTTGCAAGAAGTTGTAACAACGAGAACAACGTTGTTGATTCTTAGAGGATGGCATCTTGGCATTGCAGTTCGGTTTGAACCGGTTTGGAAGGGGGAAAAACTGAACCGAACCGAAATTAATCGGTTTGAACCGGTTTTTGGTTCGGTTCGGTTCTAAAACTAAAAAAAAAAAAACGGTTTGGTTGTTTTTTTTTGTCCCAAACCGGACCGAACCGAAAATGCTCAGCCCTATTTTTTGCGGTGATAGTTCAACGAATTTTTTAAATTGTTTTTTATTTAAAAGTATATTAAAAAATATTTTTTAAAAAATATTTTTGATATTAATATATCAAAATATAAAAAAATTAATTTAAAACAAAACATTTTTTAATTTACTTGAAAAATCCAATTAAAACATGGGACCAAACACAACCATATAGATAAACAAACATTTAATTGTCTAAGGATAAAAAAAATTAAAATTTTAACATGATACTAGTAAAATGACACGAACCTATTATGTTATAATAGAATACTTTTTAAAGATTTAATTTAATTTAATTATATTAAAATTAAAGTAGATATTTATAATAAAATAAATCACTTAAATTTTAAGGAAAAAATATATTTTATTAGTCAAACTTATCTTCTCTCATTCATGTATTGTTTTTACAATAACATATCCTTTTTATTAATAGCACAATTTATTCAATAAAAATTAACGATAATTAAAAAAATGGTAAAAACTCTAATAAAAATTTTAGGATTTTAATGGAAAATTGGATATAAAGTGTAGATATAATATGCTAGTGAGAGATTGTAGGAGAGACTTTCTAGTTAATTAATTTTATTAAAAACTATTATTTATCATATCTGTTTTTTGTTTAATTTTATTTTTTATTGTCAAAGGACTACTGGATAATGAGAATTTTTTTTTTATCATATTTCTTTATGGAAAAAAAAAACACCTTGCATCAATGATTTTTTCAGTTGCAATTTTTCCATTCTTAGCTTTTTGGATTATATTGAGATATTCTATCGACTTTGAAGATAAAATTGAAATAAATAAAAGATTTTAGATGAAA
Source organism: Populus tremula (assembly GCA_964019445.1). Classification (NCBI taxonomy): domain Eukaryota; kingdom Viridiplantae; phylum Streptophyta; class Magnoliopsida; order Malpighiales; family Salicaceae; genus Populus; species Populus tremula. The sequence continues at coordinate 10,878,063 of CAXHTJ010000007.1, read as the reverse complement.
TTAAAAAACCACATAAACACATGCAAGGGTAAATTAAAATTTAATTTAACATTGTAAAATTAGATGTTTAAATTAATAATAATAAAAAATGATCAAAAATCTTAGGCACCCAGTTGCCACATCAAAAGGAAGTCAGCACTAAGGGTCTTGGCTTGACGGTAGGAGAAGCTTGTCTCCTTCCGCTGCTCCTGAGTTCGAGTCCTCATGTGCACGCATGTCATCCCCGTGGTGTTTTATATGCCTACTGGGTTTGCAGGGTGTTTAGTGGACCGTGGAATTAATCGTGATACATGCAAGCTGGCTCGGACATCCACATAAATAAAATAAAAGAAGGTTAAAAGTCAAATTAACCAGGCGACATTATAAAGTCAAACAAAATATTGTTGTCCTTTGTCCTATCTGGGTGACATTGTTGAATAACTGCAGGTAGCATGAGATGATGGATGACCAGTAGCAGTGGTGAAGGAGCTATACTGATTGAATTCTCTCTTCATGGCCTTGTAAACTTGATCTAATCCTTCTTCTATCAATTCCAAGACAGTTTGTGGCATTGGTGGTGTGTTTATCTCCATTGATCCTTCTAGCATTTTCACCACTTCCCCCATTGAAGGTCTGGTGTAGACCTCATCTTGAATGCACCAAAAAGCAACTTTCACTGCTCTCATAAGCTCTTCTTCTTTAACCGATCCTTCTAGTCTGCGATCTGCTGCTTTCAGTGGTGTATCATTCATCATCGCCTGCAAAAAAGCATCGATATCATGATCAGATTAAATGAGAATTATTGCCATGAAAACACCATTTGTAGCTGATAAGGTTGAGCAAGAAAACTTCTGATACCTTGAAAGCCCACCCAGGGTAAAAGAAGTCCTCTGCATCAAAAGACATGTCAAGGTTTCTTCTTCCACCAACAATCTCCAAAAGAAGCATTCCATAGCTATAAACATCAGCCTTCACAGTGATAGGCCTGTTGCTAACCCATTCTGGAGCCAAATAGCCTCTAGTTCCTCGAACCATGGTCACAACATGCGAATGCTCCCTTCCCATTAACTTAGCTAGTCCAAAATCTGATACTTTAGGGCAGAAATTCTCATCTAACAAAATATTCTCCGGTTTGATATCGCAGTGAATTATCCGGTCTCTGCATTGCTCGTGAAAGTACGCAATCCCTTTCGCAGTAGCAATGGCTATATCGAAGCGAGTTGACCAATCCAGTAGTCTATCTCGGCAACTATACGAAGGAAAGATCCATTTGTCCAGTGACCCATTTTTCAGGAACTCATAAACTAGGAGACTGCCAAAGGAAATGAACAAATTTTCAAGAAAAAAAAAACTATTTGTTAGAGTTGTGGTCTTTTGTATCTGAAAATGTAGGATGAATCAACGATATTTGAGGTTTTCAACACTTTTAAGTTCTTTCTGGGAAGCATTTCTTACCGTTGCAATCCCTCCGAGCAGTACCCGCATAGACGAACCAGGTTCATGTGATGCATAGAGCCTATGGTATTTACTTCAGTTATAAATTCTTTCTCCCCATGAGGTAAAACCTTGTCTAGCTTCTTTACAGCAACCAAAGTTCCATCTCCGAGGCTTCCTTTGTATACACTTCCAAATCCTCCTGCAATACGACAATAGCATGCATAAATCATAACTAAAACTCGATAGACTCAAATTTTCCCTGTTTCAGTTCCTCTGTTTCTGTATTTATGTGATAATTATTTACCTGTTCCAAGTAGCTGTGAAAAATTGCAGGTACGAATCTGCAAGTCGCGGAAAGTAAAATGTATAGGAGCACCAGGAAGAATAGGAGAGCTCTCCATAGCTCTTTCCAAGTATCTCTTTTTATGAACATTGAAATACAGTAATAAGCATAGTAGGCCAACAAGAATTGCCATACTGAGAACTATAGGTATAACCACAACCTTCTTTCTTGTGTTATCATCATCTGTCCCCCTTTTATTGCCTCCTGGAGACATCGACTCGTTGCCTCTAACCTTCACAAACAAGGTGGATCCAGTGTCCTCATATCCACCAAAGTCTAAGCTCCTCAGTATCCAACAATAAGGCTTCTCATCATCAAGTCCATAAACAGAAGCTACACACTCACAATCTGATAGACAAGCGTCACCACACTTTGACACTGTAGGAATATCACTGTAATTTGCTACCACCGAAAAATCGGAGAAAAAGTAACTTGTTTGCTGCACAGCTGCAATCCTGAACTCAGATGTTTGATTTGCATTTCGTGAATCACATCTTCCAATCAATGATGAGTTCTCTACGCAGAAGTTATCACCTCCTGCCTTGGAAGTACCAGGCAAGCATGTACAAGAAGCATTAGTCTTGCTTCTATCCAAATTACATACCCCATTACCACAAATTCCAGCAATGTCACAAGGGTTTGACACTGCAGCCCACTCTGGAACCCACACCCGTGAACCATTAACATTGTTATCCCATCGATACAGTCTCAAATTCCCATTAGTCTCAAGGATCAGTCTTCGAAGAACTGCTGACCGATTACTTGATTGATTTGTAGCTGAACCTAATCCATTATAGTCACCATCATTCTTATAAACATAAACTGCCCCATTTGATGATTCACCATACACAATTCCAAAGCTTCCTGCATCATCCAAAACCGCGACAACATCCCCAGTAACATTTGAAATATCCGGTCCAGGCCAGTAGGAAAAGTTGGCATAAGCTTCAGGTGAAGCATCGTAGGTTTCAGGCAAGTTGTATGTTAAAGCAAGGCTTAATGAAGTAGGCTGCTGTAACATTTTTAGAGTGAGTAATAGCCACCCTGTGAAGGTGATTTTGGTGATGTTAGTTCAAGGGATACTGTTAAAGGCTGGTTTGGAAGTAGAGTATCAGAAGGGTGTTCAAAACTTTGCCATGCTGAGTGGTTAGTGCTAGTGTGGAGGATAAAGTTGCCAGTTTCTTCCATGCTTGCCGATGTAATGCCTGCGCCGGAGGTGTTTGACATCCAGACTGTTCTTTCGCCGTCGATTAGAACTAGGTTGCCGGTGGTGTCCAGCTCCAGGAATGCGTTTTTGTTGACCAGGGAGTTTCTATATATCAGATCATCACTGAGAAAATTAAGAAAGTGTCACCTGCGAAAGCTTCTGTAAAGACTACAGAAGGATAAATGGCTTTGATTTTTTCTCTCCTCTTTTTTTAAAATGACACCGTTTCATTTCATAAAATAAAATAAATAAATGAAAAATATAATGATATGGACAGAACCCATTTGAGGATTTCTGATAAATGGAGGATCCAATTGAAGATAAACTAGTTTAGGGACTAAATTAAAAATGATATATATATAGATCAGGGACTCATAAGCAAGCGTACCTATTAGCTGACCAAACTATGGTTCGATCACCAGGAAGATCTGCGAACCAAATGGCCACTTGAAACTGGTCACGAGCATTAGCCGCTGGAGTTAAACCAAAAGCAAACGTACCATTATCTGAAACCCATGCTTCATTCTGATCACGAGCCATCAATCTTGAACCCAAACCAATGTGGCTAGCCCTAGCCCCAGCCCAAAGCCAAACTAAAACCAAGAGAAAAAAGACCAAACAATTAGCCATGATCACAAACTCAGCACCATGCAGGCTGCCAGTGGACTAGGAGTGTTAATGTCAAGAACTTGAAAGAGCTAAAACTACAAAATAGAGCATTGGCCATGCATTATTTATGAGAGGGAAAGAACAGATTGAAAGATGCGTGTAAGAATTTCATGTAGAGAAGAAAAATAGGAAGATCATTACACGTATACAGTGGTTGGTGAACTACACTTTGAAATTTTTTTCTTTTTGGATCAGATGGTCGGCTAGAGCTATAAGCCATAGGTTTTGTGGCACGTGTCGTGTATGTGTGGGGCAATGATCAGCCGAAAGGGCTATGCACATGTAACCTCGCATTTGGTACGGAATTTCGGAAGTCAAGCCGTAATAAATTTTTAAAATATTTTTTTTATTTAAAAATATATTAAAATAAACATAGAATTCATTCATTTGCATGAGATTGAAATTATTCAGATTTTTCACATTACCATGGATGTGGAGATAGAGGGTTGCACATCCCTGGTGGAAAAGTGGGTGATCTAAGCTAAAAGGAAGAAACATTTGGGTGTCCAAATGTGAAAAGAAAATGTCTAAGAAAAAAGGACGGAGAAAAAACAAATTATGCAGATCATGACTTGGCTTGAAGTGTTAAAATTTTCAAGCTTGTTTATCCAGAAAAAGGCTCCATATATCTCCATATTTTAAGGATTATATACCATCTATTCTTATATGTTTAATTGTATTTAATTTAGTATTATAAAGTTATTTTTTTCTTCTATTTTTTTGTCAATTTTTTTCCTGTCAAAACTAATAAAAATACATCTTGTAATTTACACGACTAAGTTCATGTTTTATTCTAATTGGCTTGTGATATGCCCCATGTTGTAACAAATTTTTTTCTTACATCAAAAAACAATGTTTAGATATTTTTAATGTGTTTTTAATAATAAGAAAAATCTTAATCATTAATTCAAAATTTGATTAATAAAATATATATAGAAAAATACTAAAAAGAGATCTTCACATTAATCAAATATTAATTCGTGAAGTTAAGAAATATGCACAATGTTTCAGGAGGATCTTGAATGAATTTTTTTTTAACTTACATGGCATTACTATTACTATTTTTTTATAAGAAAAGTAATAATTTAAATTCTATTGAAAAAATAATTTGCTAGTAAAAGCTTATTTTTTATTAATATATTTTATTCTTAAAAAATCCACCCGTACTTTTTTCTATATTATTTATTTAATAAAAACTGAAAGCATTCAGAAGACTTACATAAAAAATAAAGACATTCAAAATAAAGATAAAAAAAAATAACTTCTTAACTAAAACCCCTTTTCTCATTAATGTACTCATATTTTGTTTTTCAAAATTTTCCACTAGAATACTTTTCTTTTAGACACCATGCATTTTATTGTCATTTCGAAAGCAAGTTTCAAATAATCTTCTTCTCTTGTTCTGTCTTTTAATGAGGGGTTTTTTGAATATATAAAATATAAATTTGATCTTGTGCAAATTCCATGATGTATTTTTGTTATTTAAATGAAAAAATTGACAAAATAATATATAGATTAGAGACAACACAACTTTTTAAAATTATATTAGATGTAATTAAATATATAAAGATAGACCGGATACAACTCTTAAAATATAAAGACATGTGGAGTTATTAATTTCTCCCATACTTATGAACATGAAAATACAGATTGGTTTGCTATAACCTGGCCTAATTCAGGCTCCCTAGCACTTGTAAATTGTACTATCATATATTATTTGTCTTAATATATATATATATATATATCAGAACAAATTAATATTATGCTTAGTTCAGATAACATCATAACAATGTTGTAATTATTATAATTAGAGGACGAGAAAGTGAAAGAGTGCTAATTAATTAAATTTAATTATTCTTTACCTAGCATTACATCCTTCAAAAGGTTTTTAAACTTACAATGTTGTTCGGTTACTGTTGGATTATTCAAGTGTACAAGCTTTGGGGGATAATCTCTATACAATAAAAAAATAATACGAGACCAAGCAATATGATAACATCACATACTTGCCTTGCCAGAGGAGTTATCAAACAAACATACTAAGAGGGCGTTTGGCATTGCGGTAAAAAAGCTTTTTGTTTTTAAATTTAAATTTTTTTGTTTTAAATTAATATTCTTTTTATGTTTTTAAATCATTTTGATGTGCTAATTTCAAAAATAATTTTTTTAAAATAAAAAATATATTATTGACATGCTTTTCTGAGTGAAAAACACTTTGAAAATCAACAGCAACCACATTCTCAAACACGCTCTAAGCACATCAGAAAAACATGTGGGAGTGTGGTTGTTGTTGCTTTTCAAAGTGCTTTTCACTCAGAAAAACATGTCAATAATATTTTTTTATTTTTTAAAAATTATTTTTTAGTTCAGCACATTAAAATGCTTTAAAAATATTAAAAATATATTAATTTAAAATAAAAAAAAAATTAATTTTTTTAAAAACGCTTTTCCACCGGAATACCAAACTATAGAATTGATTACTCTTCTGGCAAGGCAAGTGTGTGATGTTATCATATTGCTTGGTCTCGTAGACTGATATGACCGGCATAGCAGATCAATGGAAGGCTTTTAGTGGATTCAACAAACGGGATGGTCTTTTGATTCATCCCATCAACACCGATTTCCGCCGCTATCCTATTCACTACGGTGAAAGGGTTGGGGCTATTGGTGATGGCTTCAACAATGTCAAGGCATCAAATTAATCATTTGCACTTTCTCGTTATCCGCCGCTATCTTCAATTTGATCTGGTATCAGCTGCTGAAATTCTTGGAGGTGCCCACAATCCCAAGATGCACCATGGTTTTCACAGCGTATACTTGGCCAAAAGCTCAAGCTCCAAGTACAATAAGACCAGTGCTAGAGAACAGGTAAATATATAGTGATATACCTTGTCATTGCTTAACTGTAGAAGAAAAGTATTTATATCCCATAATGAACTATCTGATCTTGATTTTGCTGTCCAGGTTCTTGCCGAGGTCAGGAGACTTGTGGACAAGTATGCTCACAACGGTGAGGACGTGAGCATAACAGTGGCGGGCCATAGCTTAGGTACAGCACTTGCAACATTGAATGCCATGGACATAGTTTCCAATGGTTACAACAAGCCTGCTGGATCATATACAGCATTTCGTGTCACAGTCTTCGCTTATGCGAGCCCCCGCCTTGGAGACAAAGGCTTCCAAGATGTATTCAATGGCCTTGCTAATCTTCATGTCCTGCGCGTAAAAAACGAAAAAGATATTATCCCTAGCTAGTCTTCCACCGGCTTTCTACGATACATACAAAGATACAGGTGAAGAGTTGGAAATTGACAGCAGCAAGTCGCCATACTTGAAGGATCCAAATGCTGAATCGCATAATTTGGACATTTATCTACATGCAATCGCAGGTTACCAGGGGGAACTTGGAGAATTCAGGTTGGTTATCGACCGCGACAGTGCACTGGTAAACAAATCTGCAGATGTATTGCCGGAAAAGTATAAAGTCCCGCCTAATTGGCGGACGGTGATGAACAAGGGCATGATCCAAATGGACAACGGATTCTGGAAGTTGAATGACTGTGTGCCGGATCCTCCAAGTGAAGATGATATTGAAGGGAATATTACTGCTTTATTCCTGAAAGACAATATGCCACTAGCATTATAATAATGATATTAATAAAAATTCAATTTGCAACCATTAGGATCACAACCATTAGCATTATAATAATGATATTAATCTTATATATTATAGAGTTAATAACCATAAAAGTTTCCGATGATCCTAAAATTTATGGAACTCGAATTGGTGATCTTCATAGAACAAATTTAAAATCTAATCAGTTGAGCTACACCACTCATATTATAAATAAATATTAATTATCAGCAAGTACATTTCATATTTCAATTGTAACACTCATTGCATTGCTCATAAACCATGCGGCCTTTTTTATAAATTCTGTACAAAAAATCACATGATATTTCATTTTATCTTATATTTGTGTTATCTTCAACTCAATTATATATGCTGACGGTTAAGTTGGCATGTTAGAACTTGTCCCTCTATATATATATATATATATATATATATATCAGCAAAAAAACACACAGGTGCAATAGGGTTGAATGACCATGTGCCGGATCCTTCAAGGAAAACGATATTGAAGGGATTGGTGAGGTGCCTTATCTACCTCTATTAAAACACAAAGTCTTGGACCGGATAATTAAACATCCGGTCACTTTAAACCGGCTAAAATCAATTAGAGTACTACGTGTAAACCAGAACGGGCGAGTACCACTTTCGGCCAAAACAAGTCTGCAGTCAGCTGCAAGATTCAAACCAAATTTTATAAAGGAATGTAAGAGTGAGAAGTGTCAGAGCCCAGTTACGTGAACACAGAATAATTAAAGAGGGATTTATGGACTTGTCTTTGATGGTCCTATGGATGCAAATTTAAGAGAATAAGACCCGTTCTTTCTTGGACCACACACGGGAACCATAAGGCCAAGTGGTTTTACCAACGAGAGAGTCGAAGAGGGCACGCCAGTAGGAGCGCACGGTAGATGATCTCGTCGAGGGAGTAGGGTTCGGCGTTGAAAAGGACGATTTCGGCGAAGAAATTCTGGTTTTATGGTGGGAGTAGGTTTGTGTTGAAAGGCACCGACGGAGAGGAAACAAGGGGCCGGTTGTTTTGAGAGTGTTGGGTTTTGTGAAGGGTTTCAAGGAACCCTTTTTCTAGAACACTCCACTGCAGCGAACAAAAGCTCTCTCCATTTTTTTTGTTTGCTTGCTTGATTACCGTTTATTCAGAAACAAAAAAAATATCAACGGTCAATGGTGCAATACCAAGTGCAACCTGGAGTTGAATTATGGATCATATGTAGTTTAGTACTTTAATTTTTTACACAATTCTCAATGTCATTATAGTTGAATAATTCCCTTTACATTTGGCAAACATTTAAATATGGAAATGATGCTTTAACATTTGGCAAACATTTAAATGAGTTTAGAGAATTTGAAAATAATTTGAATAATGAAAAATAACAATAAAATATTGATGATTTTTGATTTCACAGAGCATGAATGCAATCATATTTTTTTTAGAGAACTAGTTAAAATGATTTTCTAGCTATTTTAGTTAAAATCTAGATATTTTTCTTCTTCCATGATTTGGTTTGATTTTTGTTTATAGAGAGATTTATAAATCACATCTCTAATGACGGATCACGCAGAAGAAGATTTTCGTCTCGAATCTCAACAAAGCCGCAAGCTTATAATCTGCATTAAGATCTGTTGCATAGCGTGCACAAATCCGAGTAGCTCAGCTTTGTTTGGGAAATTTATAAGAATAATACCTTGTGTTTCTTTTTTTTTTAATGAAAAACGTAAATCTATCTTTTCTGTTTTTCCTTCTTCACACGGATATATGATTATTCGGCAGCGAAAAAAAAAGTTCGAGACTTTACTCTCTATTTTTTAACACTTTACTAGGCTCGGTAAGATCCAATTTGTCTGGCCACGTTTAGTTCGAGAAAATAAACCGGCCTAAACCTAGCCCGACTCGGCCCCTATACGCCTCTAGCTGTACGTGCCACGTGGGAGTAGGTGGGCTGCAATCTTATGCACGTCTCGAGTTGATTTTCACGTGAAAAAAACAGAGCTTCAATATTGCCTCTTCAAGTGTTAAATACTGGCTGCGCTCGTCTCGCACATTTTTTTACATGGGTTTGGTTTGAAAACGTTGTAAATTTAGGCTGTTTTTGGGGATGGTGGTAAATATTTTTTATATTTTTAAATATATTAAAATAATATTTTTTTATTTTTAAATATATTAAAATAATATTTTTTTATTTTTAAATTTTATTTTTAATATCAGTATTTCAAAACAATAAAAAAATATAAAAAATAATTAAGAAAATTCAAAATTTTATAAAATAATAATTGTACCACTACCCCCAAACCATAGTTTTAAGACCCAGCCCGGTGGTCGGCCCAGTTCAAGGCCCGGGTTCCGGGTTTTGACCGGGTCGGCCGGGTCAAAATTTATTTTTTAATTTTTTTAAAAAAATCAAAACGATGTCGTTTTAGCAAAAAAAAAACAAAAAAAAATAAAAGTCAACGGGTTTGAGGCCGGGTGTTGACCGGGTTTGGCCGGGCCAATTTCCAAGCAGGTTTTGGCCTTCACCCGGACCGGTCCCATGCTCGGATCGGCCGGGTCCCGGATCGACCCGCCAGGCCGGTCCGGGTTTTAAAACTATGCCCCCAAACACATCCTTATCCTTTACAAGTGCCAGTGTCCTACACTGCAGGCATGCGACCACTGTCCTTCACTGCAGGCATGCGACCATGCGACCACTGTCCTTCACTGCAGGCATGTGACCACTTGCTTCTAATTCCGCCATTCTTCGAACCTGGACATTTCAATTTTCATATGCATAGTTTATTTATTTATTTATTTTTATGAAATTGAGGTTTTAAGGTCTCCCATGGCTGTTGCAATCCCAGGATTGTTCTGCCTTGTTTTCAAACGATGACATGCATTCTTTTCAAAGAAAACGTGAGATCATGATGTTCTTATTGGACGGTGTGGTCTAAATTTGTTTTCATGCTGAGCATTTTCTTTTACCGAGTATTAAGCTTTATAATCCTTTTTTTATTTTTATTTTAAGGTATCGAGTGTTAAGTTCTTGATGGAGAGTTATTTATTATCTTTTATTTATTTTATGAAATTATTTTATTTATTTTAAAACTTAATAACCTTTTGATTATTATAAATTAATAGTTTAAGACTTTAATTTATTGATTTTATGATTTATACGATCAATATAAAGTAAAGGTCCAATTGATCATAAACTCTTGCGTCAAATACCACAAGTCTTCCAAGTTTTGGAAGGAAGGGAGATATTTATACTGATAACAACTTTTATTAAATGATAACTGAATGAGCCCACCAAAAGTTTTAAATCACGTACATTAATGAAGGCATTTACGATAAAAATAAAAAATAAAATACAAGTCTTGCATGCTATCACTTCTAAACGGCTTTTCGAACACCACTAGATGTAGGTGGCCCGTGATTCGCTGTAATACGAGGTTCTATTTCATTTTTTATTTTAAAAATATTTTTTTAAAAATATTTTTTTAAAAAAATAAATATTTTATTTTAAATTAATATTTTTTGATATTTTTAGATTATTTTGATGTGTTGATATTAAAAATAATTTTAAAAAAATAAAAATATATATTAATTTGATACATTTCTAAATGAAAAATACTTTGAAAAGCAACCGCAACTACACTTCCAAACAGGTTTAGCCGGGCTAATTTTTTGTAATGTTAAAAAGCAATGTTTAAATGTTGTCAACATATTTTTTTAAAAAAAATTCACAACTTGAAATAATAATAATAATTTGAAAAAAATAAAGATCGTCAATTCCTAAATATCCAAATATAGAAGGATAAAATTAAAAAAAATAATGAAAAAAAAAACAATGCATTAGCAAACATGGGAATTAACCATCAAAAGTTGCGAGCAGGATCGTGTGAATGAGATAAACATAATAAAAAACTAGATAGAAAAAAAAGATGAAGCTTAATTTTAAAAAGAGTCGAATCTTGAAAGACAAAATTAAAAAAGGATAAAAACAAGCAACAAAAAAAACTTAGGCCACCCGATTAAACCTCCTGCCTAGAATATAAGATGAGGATAACCTAATTGAAAGGAAACTAAAGAAAATAAAAGAGTTTATTTTTCAAAAGAAATAACTTTTAAGGGTGTAGTGTAGGGGGGACGATGTCAACCTGTGTTAACTTTTCAAACTCGTGACCTTAGCTAGTGAATAAATCGGAAGCATCCCATCTAGAAAACCACTATTTTAAAACTCGTCTCAACTCAACAGGATGACTCGTGACCTGAGGCTTAGACCGTTTCAAAAGAAATTAGAGGAGAATTAATCCAATGTAAAATGATCAAAAACTTGAGTTGATCCGTGTCCCGATGAATGCAAGGCAAATCCATTAAACACTCGTTGACTATTTTTCTTTATTTTTTTAAAAAATGATATTATTTTTACTTTTTGTATATAAAATAGAAAGATTTGGTTGATGGTTTATCGATATCAATGTTTTTATTAAACAATTATTTCAATAATTGAAGGAAACATAGAAAAGATATTAATGTGACATAAAAAAAAATTATTTTAATAATGGAAAGAGATAGCTTGTGTTGTCAAAATGGCAACCTAAAAAGCAAAAAGCAAAAAGACCAAGTACTTCATGTATATATTCAATCCATTGATTTAATCTAATTCAAAACTTTAAAGGAAGAAAAATAGCAATAAAAATTTGATGATAAAATTCAATAGAAAAAAAAACTCAAAGAGGATGAAATTTGAAAAAGAAAATCTATAAACCATTTTAAATAAAATAAATAGTAATTGAAAAAAGGGGGACCGAACTTATAGAAATAAACCCATAGGGATGGAATTGAAAACAAATTTTAATTTTATAAATTATTTTTAATAAAATAAATATTAATAAAAAAGTTAGGGATTAAATCCAGAGAAAAGATTAAATGAAGGGGTGCACTGATTTTTTTTAATGATCAAATTTAAAAGATAAAAAAAATTTATTGGGAATGAAATTGAAAATACATTCTAATTTTATAAATTATTTTAAATAAAAAATATTAATTAAAAGATCAGAGATCAAAACTTAAAAACAAATTTATTGAAGGGCTGGATTGAGTATTTTTAGAGTTAGCACGCTTCTCAAGAATGAGATAGAAAAAAAAGTTAATTGAACGATTTCATTGTCGATTTCAAAGTATTTAGTCTATTTACAAGGTATTTTTCTTTTTAACCTGGGGGACCAATCCATTTGTTTTTTTGTGCCAAATTCGGTCGGAGGACGATGAGCTCTTATTCCTCTAGATTAGCACATGCAAAAGGCTGTATAGATAATAAGAAAATCCAAGAATTAATTAAAATTGTCTCCAAGCTAATCCAATCTCTCTAATCTCCACGTCCCCAATCAAATCTAGACCATCATCACCATTTGTTTTTACATGTGTTCTCTACATTTTCAGTGCTAACGCAAGGTAGCCAGTAACATATATATATATATATATATGTTTTCTCTTTTGTCAAATTTAATCGGAATACGATGACTTTTTATACCTTGTTTATTTTTATGTTTTAGAAAATATTTAAAACCTTTTTTATTTAAATTAATTTTTTTTAGTATTTTTAGATTATTTTGATGTGTGGATATCAAAAATAATTTTAAAAAAATAAAAATATATTATTTTAATATATTTTAAAATAAAAAATACTTTAAAAAATAAATACAATCACCCCATCACACCTGTACTTATATTCCTCTTCACATGCAAAAAGGCTGTATAAATAATGAGAAAATCCAAGAATTAATTAAAATAAACTCTAAGTTAATCCAATCTCTCAAATCTCCACGTCCTCAATCAAATCTAGACCACCATTACCGTTTGATTTTCCATGTGTTTTCTAAATTTTCAGTGCTAACGCAAGGCTGCCAGTAAAATTTATTGTAGGTTGTTAAATATAATTTTGATATATTGTCAAGTAAAAATAAATGTATAAAAATTTAATTTTATTAAAATATATAATTAAGTACAATATCTATTTAAAATTCTCTTACGACAATGTATCATCTTAAATTGATTTTTTTTTTTTCAATACACGTGTTTTAACTTTTCCATGTGTTTCCATTTAAGCTTCAAATAATGGTGCAGACAGTAGTGATACTCTATATAAAGCATGCAAAACCATGAAATATATGCACATCTCATCATAATTAACTTGCAAAAAAGAGAAGGAATTCAAGTTTTAACATCGTGAGATCCATTGATATGGCAAGCATAGCAGATAACTGGAAGGATTTCAGTGGTGCGAAGAACTGGGAGGGTCTTTTGGACCACCCTATCAACACTGATTTCCGCCGTTATCTTATTCACTATGGTGAAAGGGTTGGAGCCATCGGCGATGCCTTCAACTACGTGAAGGCATCGGATTCATATGCGCTTTCCCGTTATCCACCAGAAGAATTTTTCATGAATGTGAATCTACAGAACGGAAATCCATTCAAATACCAAGTAACCAAGTACTTCTATTTGAAATCAGAAGACATTGCAGAGGTGCTCGAACTGGATCTCGAAGGGTCTGCTTGGATCGGTTACGTGGCTGTAACAACCGATGAAGGCCAGAGAGTGTTAGGGAGAAGGGATATTTTGGTATGCTGGAGAGGAACAATCCTGGCCTCGGAATGGTCACAGGATTTTCATTCGATTTAACACCAGCTTCTGACATTTTTGGAGAGACCAACAATCCCAAGGTGCACCGTGGTTTTCACAATGTATATGTGGCCAAAAGTTCGAAGTCCAAATACAACAAGACCAGCGCTAGGGAGCAGGTAAAAATAAATAAATAAAATCGATACTTGAATCCACGTTTTGTCATTGCCTCGAAATATATTCTCATGTAATCTCATTTATTTTACTACGTTCGTACTGGCCAGGTTCTTGCGGAGGTCAGGAGACTTGTGGACATGTATGCTCTCAACGGAGAGGAAGTGAGCATAACCGTGGCAGGCCATAGCTTAGGTGCAGCACTTGCAACATTGAATGGCGTGGACATGGTTGCCAATGGTTTTAACAAGCCATCTGGTTCGGACATAGGATTTCCTGTCACAGTCTTTGCATATGCAAGTCCCCGCGTCGGAGATCAAGGCTTCCAAGATGTATTCAATGGTCTCACCACCGATCTTCATGTGTTGCGTATAAAAAACTCGAAAGATAATATTCCTCGTCTTCCACCAGTATTTTTGCTGGGCTACCAAGATGTAGGTGAAAAACTGGAAATTGACAGTACCAAGTCCCCGTACCTCAAGGATCCCAAGGCGGAGCCCCATAATTTAGAGCTTTATCTACATACAATAGCAGGTTACCAAGGGCAAGAAGAAGAGTTCAAGTTAGTGGTCGATCGTGATATAGCACTGCTAAACAAATCTCTGGACTTATTGCTGGACAAGTATAACATACCTCCTAAATGGTGGAACGTGAAGAACAATGGTATGATCCAAATAGACAACGGATTCTGGAAGTTGAATGATTATGTGCCGGATCCTCCTACTGAAGATGACGTTGAGGGGATCATCCTCTCACTGGAAAACAGGATTCTGTCGCCGGCATGATACTGATCTTGTTCAAAATTATGGCAATTTCCCAATAGCAGTAAGTTGGCAATAAGCCAAGCATCGAATAATAAAACTTAATAAGGGTTCTATGCCTCTCTAAGATAATAATAAATTAACAACTCCTTGTAGAAGTGGAGTAGTTCAGAAATTTGTATTTCGTATGTTGTTTTCTGGCAATTGTTGGCCCGCTTTGACCGTCTTAGATTATTGGTTTGCTATATCCCTTTTGTGCTAGTTAAGTCCAGCAAACTTGAATCATCTCGTATTTTAATCTGATATTCAATAAAGATGTTGTTGCTTCAGCTAAATGATCAAAATTTCACAGTTCTCTTTAAAATTCTTACTTGCAGCTTTTCTTATTGGGAATGAAAAAATTTGGTCTAAATTTCTCTCTACTCCCTCTAACCATTAACTAAAATATAAAAAACATGAAGTTTTTAACTAAAATTAAATATTAAACATTCAAACAGGTGCAAAATTATATTATTTGTAAAGCTTAAGGAATATTAAAGTTTGTTTTCTTAAAAACCTTGTACACATCACCCATTTTGACCACCTTTTTTATTTAGAGCCTCCTTCTTTTTATGTTTACTTCGCTTAAGAAATCAAAAGGAATTGACATGCAATTTAGGATTAAATTGTAAAAATAAAAGTTTAAGGAATCAAGTAAGAAAATGAAAATATAAAGTAAGTTAATGAATATGTGAACAGTACAATATAATTTTCTTACTTATTTTAAAATGCTAGTGCCGTATAAATATTTTATTTCACCACTACCATAACCTATGATATCTAGCCCAATTTTATTACAAGGGACGAAACTAGAAAATAAAATTACTAAGATTTTAATTATTTTATTTAAATTAAAATTATAAATATTATTAAACGAGAAACTGGAAAAAAAAAAAAATTCCTTGCCGGGACCAGCTCGTACAAAGGAACCATCAACGAAATATGAATGAAAAACCGGAACTGCCTCTACAGAATAGTTTACAATCGCAAATCCAGGAGGGAAAAACAAAATCTTAATTGAAGTGCTATTTTCTTGAGATTTAGAACCGAAGCCAAAATTCTTGATGTTTGCTTTATTTACTGTTTAATCGCAAATCCAGGAGGGAAAAACGAAACCTGATCTTTCTTAATGCCATGTTTTTCAAATTCTTGAAATCTAGAACCTTCTGCTTCTTGATTTGTGTAAACGAAGAAGTGAAGAGAGCAGTATCTAAAAGAAGAAGCAAGAAACAAAGAGAGTGTTTAAAGAGGCAACTTTTCGAGATTGAGATTGCTCTTTACTTTTACTTTTTGTTTATGCTTTTTTGAGGCAAAACTCCTCAAAACTTGAAAGCCCCATTTTCTAGTTTGAGTTCTTTTCTTGTAATTTGACTCCCAAAGCAGAGCTTGGCCTTTGGAAATCTCACCTTCAGGCTTAAAGATGATAGGTGGGCTTTACAAATTTTTCTTTCTTCGGACTATTTTGTTACTCGGGAGCTGGAGCCCAGGTTTGGTTTCTTCCGAGCCGGTGATGTCTTCTTTATTCAAATTGACTAGTTGTGTTCAATAAATAAAATCTTCATTTTGTATGAATCATGAAGCTACACTTCGATTTGGGACTGCTTCATCGAGTTTCTAGTCCCATCCAATCTCAGTTTTAAAATTACTACTCTTATAAATCCTCTTTCTTATGTAGCATGCCACTCATACTTCTCCCTCACCTTTTCCTCTCCATCCAATTCTCAAGTTATATATTATAATAATTTGTCAATTCTATTCCATTACATCTGAAATAATCGGTATATCTAGTGCCATATAAAAAGCAAAACAAACTAAAACAAGTTTTAAGTCTCGGTTTATTCTAAATTTCTCCATCAAATTATAATTAAGATTTTCTAGTTTTATTTCATCTTACACGGTTTAAATTTTTTATATTAAAAAAATATTAGCTATACTTAAATATTTTATTTTACATTAAAAAATATTGATCTAACCAACAATATAGTATGGACTAAGAACCCAATAATTACTAAATTAAATTGAAATGTTTAAATTTTAAAATAATATTTAAATGGTATAATTTCAATATATAAACACACGCGTGTGTGTACCAGAGAGAGAGAGAGATTTGGTCTCTCTATGCAACTCATGTTTTCAACATAAAAAAAAAAAAACACATTTAAGTATCAATGAATATTCTTAAATGTAACAAATCCTATAAATCTAATTAACAAATCCCAAAAACAAATCTCTAAAAATAAACTGAAAACGCGGGCTCGCTGTATCCTGCTTGGTAGAATCTTGAGTAATTCTATTATTAGCTCACATAGCACGGCACAGGAATAAAGGTATACCTAATCAAAGTGTCCTCATGAAGTGAGGTTGTTGACAAAATGTCATTTAGATTTATCTAGAATGGAACCGTGCTATGTCGATTCAATTTTTTTAATATAAAAATATAGTTAGGTAACAATAGTGTTTTTAAAAAAGGTTCAAAAAATTTGATACTCAAATCATTAACTTAAATTAATTAATTTAACAATTTGATTTAAATCAAAGATAATAAAAACAAATGAACTGCAAAAAAAAAACTTGACAATAATTAACTAAAAAGAATAAGTTATTTATATCATAAATGTAAGGAGAAGAAGAGAAAAATATTAAAGACTCCCTTTCACTCCAAAAAAGTTTGCTGAAATCGTTTAAGGTTCATTGCCAAAAAAGGCAAAATAACATTGAAAGAAAGTGCATGGTTTGCTAGAGCAATGCCTTGGAAAAGCTATTTGAACAAAACACATTGAAATAAGTATTTATCTATATTTAATTAATCAATTCTATTTAATTTAAGAAAAAAATTTATTTTGATAAAATATATTTAATAAAAAATAAAAAACCTTAGATAACCCAACTAAATAAAAAAAAAACAAAGGAAGTAGAAAGCATATAAAAAACATAAAGCTTAATCTCCAACAAAATAAATATTCAAGGATGAGATTGAAAACACATTAACTTAAAAGAATGATTAAAAAAGAACCTAAAGTAACCACCAACGAACATCCTTAAGTTGGATAATTTTTTTAAATTGCAACTTGTGAATTTCAAAATGAGCGTAACCAAGAAGGTTAAATATGAATCAACTCAATGTTGAATGATGAGATTGAGTGTAAAAAAATACTAAACTAAATTTTTTGGCAAAGTAAAAAAAACATAAAAAAAGAATGAGGATAAATTCTAAATGAAAAAAAAAAATGATCGAGGGTGAAATCACAAAAAATATCACATTATAAAAATGATCTCATATGAAATAAATAGAAATTAAAAGAATGAGGATCAAATAAAATAAATTTTAAAAAATCAAATGAAGATGAAATTGAAATAGATTTTGATTTTCAAAATTTATTTCAAATAAAACAAACATCAACCAAAAAATTAAGGACTGAATTGATAATAAAGAGACGTAAAAAAATCAATTAAGGAAGAAATTAAAATAAATTTTGATTTTTAGAAGCTACTTGAAATAAAACAAATATCATCTAAAAGATTAGGGGCAAAATAAAAAACAAAGAGAAGTTAAGGGGTTGATTTGAAAAATAGCAAGGTTGAGTGCAAAAATCAAGGAGAGAGAGAAAAAAAAATGATATAGGTGTCAGAGTCAAACATGAGATCCGTTCTCTACACATGTTGTCGTTACATGGAGGAGACACCGGGGTAAATTTGAGGACTCATCCTAATAACATTTTTGTTTGCCAAAATCAATTGCATTCACCATCTAAAAAAATCAATAGTTGAATAACAATAATATCCTTAAATTCAAGGCATAAAAAATTAAACCCAAAAAACAAAGAGATATTTTGATTTTCCAAATAAAAATGGTAAATTAGTTATTTTACTACACACTTTATAAATAAAAACACAAATTTACCCCTTAATGACATCCAACAATATATTAATCTTACAGGTATATATAATATTTTACTATAAAATTTAAAAGACAAATACTTTACTACCTTCAATCAATTTAAAAATACCAAAATATCCTCATTATAAGACAACCATATCCTAATTTTTTTTTTTCATTTAATGTCATGAAGATAAATTTATTGCTATTGTCCACGGTGGAACTTGCTTAGAGAAACAGTGAATTCATTTGTTGATAGTAGTAGCGTGTCAACATCACCCTTTTAGTTTTTTTTTAATGATATGACATCTCACTTGTATAGAATTATTATTATTATTATTATTATTTAATTGGCTTAAGGAACCATTGCCTCACCCAAGTACAATGATTGTGCTGTTTATAGGTTCCCATGTGCTTTGGACCGCTTAGAATTGGCTTTCTCAAGTTTTTTTTTTTTTTTTTTAAAGTAAAGCTATTTGTGATGTGAACATTTGTTGATAGCAGGGTGTCATATCTGCACATAGAGGGAACCAGAAACAATTTACATCGTAGTGTTTGCTGAAAACTTAAAAGAACCCAAAACCCCTAAAAAAATAAAATTGTAACTCTATTTATATTAGCATCGTTTATTGAAATAATATAAATATATTTTTAAAATTTTATACTGAAATTTAAGAGTATTGAATTCTTTTAACATTGTTTATTTGTTATTTTTAAATTGATTAGAGACAAATAAATTTTTTTCATCTTAATTGCATATAAAAATGATCAAAATACCACTGGAAGCAAATAAAAACTTGATATCAAGGGATATTTTTTGTATTTTCACAATAATTTTTTCATTATTAAGTTAGGAGGAAGTTTGATATTTTGCTAAAATATAAAAATAATAAACAATTAAAATATACAGTAAAACAATGAAAATACTCTTAAGAAAAAAAAAAATATGCATGTTAGGCACACCCGGGAGTGAGTGGGATGTTCCTACGCAATGTCCAAAAATATCTTTTCACCAAGTTGTTAGAAGCGTCATCGTGTTCTTTTTCTATTGGTATAACATATGTTGCCGGTAAACCTTTTCTCTCTCTCTCTTTATCTCTCCACCCCTGAAAATTATAGCTTCACCTTCTTGGTTGTTAGTATTTCAACTTTAATCTGTATTTTATTTTTATTTTTATTTTTGATTTTAATTATTTTATAAAATTTTTATTTGTTTTCAATTTTATATTTGAGTTTCAATTTATCAAATATTATATTCTCCAATTTAGTCCTCATTCTTTATATTTCTAGTTTTTTTTCTTGGTTTTTTTTGTAAAAGTTTTAATGGTTTTCCTGCTGTCTATTATAAAATCCCATTTATGGATGTTTGGAGACAACATTTTCTACCTGATAGTAGCACAACTAATGATAAATCTATGAAAATTTCAAGCCGTGGTTATTTGACAGAATTTCCATAGAGAGTAGAGATCAGGACAGTAACCTCGAACATAAAGTATTCTGTTCGAAATTTAACCGCTCGATCCTTTCCAAATGTTTGAATGCTTTATCTAGTGATTGTTTGCGCAATGCCTCGGAGAGGATGTCATAGGGGGGACCAATTGGTTTCAAGTCACTTTCTATTTTTGGCTTTTGTCCCACAGACCTTGGTCATTGTCCATTTCATTCTCGGACAGCCAAAGGGGACCCTTGTCTGTTACTCTTGTTTTTATAACGTTCTCTGTAAATAACATGTAGTCACGGTTCTGAGTGAAAATGACACTACTTTCTTAAGCATTTTTTTTTTTTTTTTTGAGAAAGACTCGAAGTCACCACCACTCGGACTGCTAGTGGATGAAAAGGCTCGAAGTCTCTACTCCCGAGAGAAACCTAGTGATAGTTTCTCTTCTCTAATCAGTGCTCTCCTGTTTGATATCTCAATTGCATCTTGTTTAACTGATCCGAAGTTCTTGGTTCATAATGTCGTTTGACACTAATCTCTCTCGAGTCGATAAGGTTAGAGACTCTTGTCAATTTGGAGCCTAGTAGCATTGATTCTCGGGGGCCTACTCGCTTTGGCGATGCAGCTCGGAGCACAGAGCAGAGCTCGGACATCGTAATAGATTCTTTAAATGACGTGCTTTATTATTGTGAGCCTTGCGAGCATCAGAATTATGTATCAGTTAAAGAAGATGACAACACTAAAGCAGGCCAGGCAATGTTGACTTTCTTTGAAAACAGTATAGAATATATGTTTGTGAGAAACATTCAAAGCACAGTAATGATTGTACTGCCTTTATGCTGTAGCTCTAGCAGCAGCTTGGATAAACAATCGAGAGAGTGGCTTTACCCGTTTCTCAAAAAAAGACTAATTAATTGCCCCCTTTAGAGCATGGGGCTTGCTAGAAACATGGTGTCAAGCAACACATTCACTTTTTCTGCATGCCTTTTGCGTTAGCTAGGGTTCTAGATGACTCTTTTCAGTTGGCTACAGGATGTGCATGAACCAGCTGACTCATCTTATAAATTATATTTGTGATATCTTATAGTAGCTTAAATTTGTGATTAAATTAGTTTTTTATTTGATATTAGAATCTTAATAATTAAATAATTACAAATTTAAATCTTATTATTTTTATTTATTTAATAAAAATAAAACACAAAATAATGTAGATTTGTTCAAGTTAGCTTAAACTATTATGTTTAATTTGTTAGAAATAAAATATAAACCATTTCAAAGTTCTAGTTTAATAAGTATTTTTTTTAGTTTAAAATACTCTTGTTTTTTTTTTATATATTAATATATAGAATCATCCAAATAAACCTAAATTAACATTAATCTAATATTTTTTTTAAATGACAAGTAATGTAAAAACAAGTGGTGATGCACAAACAAAAACTCAATTTGTTGCCGCGTCTCTTGGATTTAATGTGAAGTGCATAATAAGAGGATTAATTTGTTAGAAAATATCGTATAAATCATTCTCGAATTTAATGACTTCGACTTTTGAATTGAATGGCGTAATTGATGTCGATGTTCCAACAGACCTTAACAGCTTTTAACAAGTCCTTTTAGGATCAAGTTTCGACATGACTAGCTCACCCCAATGGTCCACACCTGTATCATTGGCTTGTGGCAACTTCTAACCAAGTAATGAACCTGGGAAATTGGTGGGTAAAAGATGGATGCAAACAGTACATAATGGGTACTGCCTGAGGGGGCACACGTTTCTGTTTTTCTTTCCCTTTTCTTAATTTCTAAAGAATTGTTTTAGGAAATTAAATTATATATTTTCTTTACTTAGTTTATTTTTTTCTATTTTTCTATTTTTTTATTATCATACTTTTCTAGTTTTATTTATTTATTTGCTGGGAATAATTTTTCTAGTTTGCTAGTTTTCTACTTATATATATATATTAAGTATTTTGAGTTTATTATAGTGCTTTTAGTCTTTAAAAGTTTTAACATGATATCATTAGTTTTTAATTATGTCACTTGATATCAAAGTTTATCGATATTTGATAATTAATTATTATGTGTTATTATTGAAAATTTTAATGGTGAGATTCATAATAGATAACACACAAAGGTATTAGAGATTTATAATAGAATAATCTGCACAGATCCATGATAAAATAACCACACCTAAAAATAATTGAGTTTTTTTTGTTCAATAGGTTTTACTTGAATAATATTATATTAATTAGAAGTTTTCATGGTGGATGCATTATTTTTGATTAAGAAGGTCAATAAACAATTTGAATATAAGAATGAGATCTTTTCAATATAAAAAAACTAATGGAAAAGCTTTTTGAGAAAATAAATTATTTTATTATTTTTTTTTTTATTTTTTTTCAG
This sequence comes from Populus tremula, assembly GCA_964019445.1. NCBI lineage: Eukaryota > Viridiplantae > Streptophyta > Magnoliopsida > Malpighiales > Salicaceae > Populus > Populus tremula. The sequence goes on along the minus strand of CAXHTJ010000007.1, from coordinate 10,855,495 downwards.
TTTATAATTTTTTTTTATACTTTCAGTATTATTTACTTTTCTAGTTTTTTTTTATTTGAAAAAAACACTTATTTTTATTTTTCTAATAAGTGCTAATAGGATTTTCTACTTATTTTATAATAGCCTCTTGATAAATAAGACATAGATGAATAAAATTAAATATTTTGAAATTTTTTGTATAATTTTTATAATTATAGTATTTTTTATTTATAAATGTTTTAACTTATAATAAACTTCTTTCGTCACTGTGTCCTTTGCAAGAGCCACATACCCAATTGCTATAGAGAGGATATGTATATATATATGCCTTGATATATTCTAATGGTAGAGGACCTTTGCTAATATACCTACTGTACCTCTCTTCCCCTTCATATTTCTAGCAATCTTGTCTGCTCTCTTTTCCTAAATATCTTGTCAAGAGTGATCCCAATGGAAGCTTCACAGCCTCTCTCTATTGAAAGCTTTTCATATAGTTGGTTAGCTAACCTGAAACCATCTCTGGAAAGCCTAGACAGTTCTTTCAGGGCCTCGCTTGATGCATCAGATGAAGCTTCATTCATCGAGATGGACCCAAGAATGCCGCCATCGAAGAGATTCTTCAGAAATTCTCAGGACTTCAAATTTGACTTCCCCGTTTCACAATCTCCTCTTACTCTTGTTCATGCTGATGAGCTCTTCTCCAATGGCTATGTCATGCCTCTCTTTGTCGATCCATTAACGATAGAGCCTTATGAAGTCTCAGATTCAACCGCAGCCCTTCCTACCTCTTCACATCCCCCAAAAACTGTGGTTTCAGGTTGTAAACCTCGTCGCTGCTCTTCACTGAGAAGGTGCAGGAGAGTGTCAAAGCAAATAATTCAGAAGTACTTGGATTTTCTTAGGCCATTTTATCGAAGATTTCGAGGCCACAGGTCAAGTTCTAGAGCTGAAAATGTTGATTCAAAAGTTCAGGTAATGAACAGCTGGGTATATTCAGCAGAAACATCTCCAAGAATCAGTGTAGCTAATTCTGTCGACGATTGTTGGCGAAGATCTTGTGATTCTGAGAGCTCTATTTATGAGGCAGTTCTCCATTGCAAAAGATCAAATGGTAAGTCAATCTTCACCTAGTTATGATTATCTCCTTTTTCTAATCTCAATCCTGCCATGATTGTCCCTTCATAATTATCAGGGTTTTTTTAACATTCTTTGGTATTTGTTTTTTTCAGGGAAATAAATCGAGGTTGCTGTACAAAGGAGTCGAAAAGAAGAAAAGAAAGCAGCAATGTTGATATTCACATGGGAAAGAAAACGAGAGACGAATAAAGAAAGACCAGCAACCACTTGTTTCTTGTTCTTTTCTTCTACTCTTCTGTGAGGATAATGTAAATTTGTTTTCTCATAAAGAAATATTTAGAAGTTGCGTGAATGGTCGGGCCATGAGGGAGAGAAAAGAAGAAGAAGAAGAAGAATTTAAGGATAAATTTTAAATTTTGTTCTGTTTTTGTCTTCTCCTTCATGGGAGAAAAGCTACCAGCTACAAAGACTCTCTCCCATATTTCTGTATAGTTTCTCTTTTAGTGGAAACATGATTATTCTATTCATTAAATATCTCCATTATATTTCAATTCTATTATTGTTTCAAATTTCAAATTCCACAAGTTGTCTTCAGGGCACCTTTTTCTTTTAGATTTGTACCATACTGTCATTGCCTTTAAGAATCATCGATAAACATTTTCAGATGTCTAAATGCCTGCACTGGACCATGTTGTTGAGCCTTCCAGGACAACGACGGTCGAGAAAGCCCCACTAGTATTAGCCTGATGGAAAGGGATGAATTAACCTTAGGGATATAAAGTTGAGGTGCCCTTCCTGGGTTCAATCTTTTTACCTGGTATAGCTTGGATTTATCGGTGTTTTACTCGGTGAATTTACTTACTGTTGTTGCTTAATTGTTTAGGCAAAAAGAAAAGGGAAAAAAGAGAGAAGAAGAACTGCTGGTGTTGCTCGACCGTTGCGGTGCTTGGATTACATAATCATATAAATTTGATTTTTTCTCTCCAACACGCTTGCTTGTAGAAAGAATCTTCTCAACTACTTTAACTTGTGCATTTAAATGTTGAAGAATTCAATGTTAGTTTAATATGAAGGATTTTCAATTGCCTTAAAAGATCGATTGGCGTGGAATGCAATCACTGGAGAAGTTAATCTATAACAATTTGACCATATTTAAGGAAGTTCTTCCAAGATTTCTTGAAATTAGATATCTGGTAGGAAAATTGAATTGCAGTTACAGGCAGATTCTACTTCTGCTTTGTGTCTCTGTCAGAACAGTTATCAGATTATTTTTCTTTCTCTGTTTCTCACAAGCTAGATTTTCTTTCTTTATTTACTTTTTTTGTCCTGTCCCAGCAGCCATTCTTTTCTTACACCTGCAAAATGCCTAGTTTTAACTTTTAAATCTACGAGCTGAAGATTATCTGACATGGCCTGTGACACAAATGAAAGAACACAATGCCAAATTTTTACTGATTGGTTAAGCTTTGACTGCTGATTATTCGAATATCATCAGGCAAGTTCTTGATTCCCACTAAAAAAAGACGAAGTTTGATCGATTTTTTGACAGTTGACAGGTTTTGGATCAGAAATTCTTCAACATTATCGATAGATATTTCTCCGGCAAGCAGGTCTCCTGATGGTGAAAAAGAACGGAATATATGCTGCAGGAGACCAACGTTTACTAATTCTATGAAGAAAACTTCCATTCTTTTCTTGTGTGTAGCATGGTGCCAACTGATCAAGTAAAGACTAAAGCAAGGTGTAATGAAGGTGAAAATTCCAAGGAAAGTAAACACTTGCTTCATTCTAGGGCAAACTTCCATTCCTCGAGGTTGATTTTTCTAGCACAATCATTGGTATTGTAGTATTGTAGCATACATTTCTCTGTGCTCTGTAATTGTGCAGTGACAGCTTCTTTCTTGACCAAATTGAAAAAAAGTTGATCCATAATGACCAAAGTTGAGAATTATCATAGATGGTGCTTACTCATTACTAAAAGAAAGCTAGAGTTGCAGCTACATCATTTGATAATGCTTAGCTCTCACAAGTTTTGTCTTCGATCCAAGCAACCAAGTCCACTCCTAGCCAGTAGAATATAAAAAACAAGAAAAAGTAGGCTAAATCATGATCTTAAACCATGTCTAATTATATCTGAAATCCTAACCAAGCACAGTTTTAAATAATGGCTGTTATATAGAGCACAACGACCATTATCTGATAAAAACGGGGCAGATCTTCCCAAGACCAGTGGCTATAACGCTTTATTTAACTATGTAAACACTAACCAAGTGATTTGATGAGTGCGTTTTTTTTTTTTTTAATTAGACCAATCTTCAGGGACCATTCTATCTGGTATAAAGCTGAGAAATGAGAGTTCCTGGTCCCCTTAGAAATGGCTTACAACATGCTTTTCAAGAGTAATATTATAATTTTTACGGGACACATTTTTAATTACAAGATTCAATGGGGTAAAAACAACTTTTAACCTTTTACTTGTACAGTGTAATATCTAAAATACTCTTAAAAATTGAATTTTCTTAACAATATTTGGCTTTTTTCTGTTTCTTGGCACAATGTAGTTGCTAAAATGTTGAAATTGGGGGGTGGGGAGTTAAAAAAAACATAGAAAAGCAGCTGGCCTATCCATTGCACACACCAGAGTTTAGGATGCACTCAAGCCCTTTAGAAGATGCATGCGGTGTCTCCAATAGTTAAATACCATATGAAAATCTGATAATATTTAAGGTTTGTTTCTTAATGTTTTAATGTTTTAATTTTAATTCTTAGCTCTATTATCAATTTTTAATTTGTTTTTAATTTCATCCTTATTCTCTTAATTTTTATTTTTATTTTATTATGGATTCATTTGTTAATTTGATCATTTTGTTTTCAATTTTGCCCTACAATTCAAAATTTCAAGTTATCCTCTTATTATTATTATTTTTTAAATGAGGTTCTTTTTCTCTTAATTGCTATTTTTTTATTATTTTTTTTATTTCATTAGTCGACATTTGATTTATTAGTATTTGATCTCCTTAGTTTTTCCCATTGTTTTTAGGCCTTACCTGAGAGTTAATATGGGACAAGTATCGGGTCACGGGTCGAGTGGGTTGACTCGAGTTAACTCAAGTCAATCAATTTTTTTTTGTCTTATAAAAAGGTAAAGATGATACTATTTTGAAAAGAAAAAAAAATAGTCAATGGGTTTTGATCCTATTTTAACTGAATTTGCCTCGGGTTAACTAGGACATGGGCAACCTGGGTTTTTAATTGTCTTATAGCGGATCAATTATCCTCCAATTTCCTCTGAAACTCGGCCAACTCTAAGCCCTAGGCCACTTGGTTCATGAGTCAACCCATCAGGTTGAGTCGAGTTTTAAAATAGTGGCTTTCAAGATATAATGCTTCTAGTTTAGTCACTAACTATGGTTATGAGTTTGAGAAGTTAACACATGTTGACATTCTTTTCTTTTTCAATTACATCATTTGAAGTTGTTTGTTTTGAAAAATGAGCTTCATTATTTTCTTCGTTTTTCTTTTCAATTAAGTTATTCCTATCTCATGATCTAGGTAGAAAGTTTGTCCAAGCAGCCCATGTTTTTTTAGGTTACTTTTTGTTTATCTTTTTTTTTTATTTTGTCCTTCAAAATTCAACTCTTTTTAAAATTAAACTTTATATTTTTTTTTTGTTTTGCCGTCTATTAAATTATCCTATTCGTATAATTCTACTCGCGAGAGTTTTCGGCGACCTCACCTAGTTTTGTTAGTGCTTTGTTTTTTAAGATTTTTTTTTCATAGATAATTTTTTTTTCTCATTTCATCATTCTACTTTTTAATTCTTAAGGATTGACAATCATTATTTTTTTCGATTCTCATTTCATGATGTCAGTTCATGGATTTTTTATGTTTTTTAAAATACATTTATAGCACTTGAGCATCATTTTTTTACGCTACAAAAAAAATTAATCCAGCCTACAACAGAGCGCATACCAACTATCTAGTTAGTTCTAAAATTCAATCCATCTATCTAGTTAGTTCTAAAATTCAATCCATTACGGAGTATCCTAACCGAGCATGGCTAGCCAAATATAGGCCATCAGGGTTGAAGCAGAATTTGGCAACGATTGAAGGGTTCATCACATGTCAGTAGGTAGGATAGGGAGACAATGGCAAACTGTGCTAGGAGAAGTTCAAAGCTTGATAACATTGATTTTTCTGTTCCTATCTACTTCGTTTTGTTTTTCTAGTTGGATTTTCTGCTTCTTCACAAAAGCAAGGGTAACTTCATAACTTTTGTTTCTCTTATGGCTGTGGGGACCGAGACATCATGCATGCTACTTGTCGCTGCTATCAATTCTTCGGTAATTGTATCTCCTGGCAAGACACTCCATGTCATAATAACAGTACTGGTTTTCATCTAGACATTGCATATAGATTCAAAGATGAGGACATGAGGCTTCTTCAATTATGTCCTCGGATATTTAGGACGCTGGATTCAATGTGAAAACTGAACCTTGTTATAGAAGGACAAATGACCTACAAACAAATTACACGGCTGGTTGCGCTGGAGTGGTCGATTTAGGACTACACAGATCACTGGACAGAATTCACACTCAACACCATTGCAGACCAGCAATCATGGAGATGTTAGAGTTTGATTCTTAGCTACCACTAACCAAAATTTTCATGGCAAACATGCTTCCTTTCTAGCCTCGTAGAGGTTATAGCCTTGTTGTGGGCACTGGCTGCAGCTAAAGTAGCAGTACAATGATGAACATGGTATAAATGTTTGAACATGATAGAGAATTAAGATGTGTTAACAGTCATTATGATATCTGATTATGATGGTCAAAATTCGCTACATGGTTATTCCTTCGAGACGTATTATTCCACGTTCGAGCTCATAGCCCCGCGATAGGTTTTGTCTAGAAAATGTGCCTCTTGAAGAGAAAGGGGTGGTATGTGAAACAAAAAAGGTGTCCAAGCCCTAGACACCTAGCCACCGTGGATGCTAGTATCATCATAGCCCTTCTAGTCTAGGGGCTTAGGATCCAAGAACATGTGGTAGCCCTTGTTCCCTAGATAGGATGATGTTGACCAAAATCCACTAGACCCCTCAAGAAGTATTGTTCCCATTAGGGCTGATAACCTTGCAGTGGGTTTTACTTTGAAAAGGCATATAGCCTACTAGTCCTTGCTGATGTGGGATATTGTATCATCAATGCCCATTACAGTTTCATACAAATTTAGATAAATGAAGCATGTAATGACAAGAGACCAACAAAAATTAAAAACTTTTTTTTTTATTAACATTGGTATTTATATCATCTTGTATGTATCTTAACTAATCTCAAAATCCTTAAAATTAATGATCATATAAGCTTCTAGTGATCTTGAGAAGACTCAAACCCATAACCATTAATAAGTAAATCCAAAACTTGACCAGATGAGATATTTCTCATGGTTAAATGAACAACTTAATTGATTATGCCTAATGTCGGATGTACTCATGCTAGTCAATGTAACAAGTTTTCAAACAACGAAATAAAACATAAAACTTCTCTCTCTGCAGAGCTTGCACCACTCTTAAGTATACATGCATTAAGACAGGGTCAATATCAACGAGTTATATTTTCAATTTTTTTTAGGAGATAGAAAGACATGATGTCGTAGCCAATTAGTGGTGCTGATTATCACAATGAACATTTAGTTGACATGGCCCATGGCCAAGAACATTTAATCCATTTGAAAAGAAGTGCATATATACTAGTTTTGGATGCCATCCCATGGAGATCAATATGATTTTATTGTCTTTCCTAGCAGTTTTCATCCCTTACACATAGGATGGAAATAATGTAAACGAAAACACACAAAAATAAAATAAAATACTAAGCTAGAAAAATAGAATTGAAGTCAAGTAAAGTTATTAATTATAAGGAATCATAATTCATATTTTTATTACTAAATAAATAATTTTGATGTATTTTGCTTCTTTTATTTAAGAGGTTTGTTTTCCTTAAATAAGCTTAAAAATTAAGTAAACAAATTAGAAAACTCAACTATTAGTTTTTAATTTGATTTTTCATTGAAGACTAAGGATGGTGTAATTTTAAGTACATAGGAATGACTTATACATAGGGCAGAAGGTACCGGATTTGGATAAATTAGAAATGTTTTTGGTCTTTTCGAACTTGATACTTTGTCTTATGTAAAGATTTGGGTTGTTTGATTTTCTTGTTTTTTACTCTTGTGTAAATAGACACTTGTGTTCATATTTGCTAGATTTTCATTAGATCCACTCGATTACTATTAAAAAAAAATCTAAAAATAAAGGAAAATTAATAAAAATTTTAAACAAATTAAGAAAAAAATAAAATTATCGATCTTAACATTTGATTTTCTAAACTAAATGGAATAAAAAAAACACCATAAAGAAAATTATTTTCGTAAACTAAATTGAAAATAATAATAATAATAATAATAATAATAATAATAATAATAATAGTAGTAGTAGTAGTAGTAACAAAGAAAAATAATCTCTCTCTAAAAATCCTTCTACTCTCTAGGTTGAAAAAAACTTGTCTTTGAGTTTAAATCACTTTTATCTCGATCTTGTGAATGTCCAATTAAGACTCTCAAAACCCTCACCTCTTTTTTTTTTTTTCTTTTTTGTTTCAGGTGTATAATATTTTTAGATATCAACTTCAATTTTTTCATTTTAAAATTTATATAAAAAAAACAATTTAATAAATTATTTTGCTTACATTGGCTTCTAAAGTAATAAATTGCAAACCTCAAACTTACTTTGTCTCTATGTGTTATGTCCACATAACTCTTAAACATATCTATCTTTGTGACAACAGTAAACTTATAATTAAAAGGATCAATATAGTTTAAATTAGTATTTGTTTAGCACTTTTCATGTTTTCTTTACACTCATATTTGTCTTATTATCAATGAGGATAATATTGATATACATCATTACATTATTATCATTGTCTAAATGCAACATAATCATCATTAAAATAAACATAATAAATAGTGATTTGGGACATGCATTTTATGGCAAGACCTAATCCTTAATTTTAAAACACGAGGCATTGGATAAAAAAAAAATGGTGATCAATGAGAGGCATAAGCATATTCAAAAATAAATTGACAGAAATGGGCCCAAAAAATCATCACCTACACTTAACGAGTCTATGTGAGATCAAATTGATCAATCCTATGCTCATATCATGAAAAATGGTATTCTAAAAAAAGAATAAAAGAATAAATCTACACATACATCAACTCAAACATAGAAATTCAAATTTAAATAAAAAATGAATATTTGAAAATAATATTTATAATTAAAGATTAATTTTATGTTTTTCACAAATATTTACATTTATAATTAAAAAAATATTATCACCATATATGACATCACTTCTTAAAGGTGATTAACTAGATAGTAAAGATATTGTTTGGAGCACTCTTGAACCCACGAGTCAGAATTTTTATACAATATATATATATATATATATATATATATATATATATATTAAGAATATTATCATATATCAACCATTTCCATATTTCTTTTAATTTCTTAGGACATGACCCATTTAAAGATCATGTGTCAATCCTGAGTTGATTCTTAGATAAACAAGAATAATCAATACATTATATTAAAGAAATAAATCACATCCTAGAAATATGATAGCCTTGTAATGAAAACTTTAGCTATATATGCTAATCGATTCCATTTTCCACTAAGAAAATACAAGGAATATAACTCGAGATCGAACCTCACCACCCTGAGTTGATTTGTAAATAATAGAAATAATTAAAACATAAAAACAAATTCAAAATCACACATTTAACAACATTCAAAGGACATGGATTGATATCAAACCATATCAACCTGGATTGATTGGCGAATAATAGAAACAATTAACACATATTTTTTTAAAATAAAAAATCACATGTTAAAAAGGGTCATGTATTAATTGTTCATATCACATTAGAATGATAAGGTCCAACATTAGACCATACCATCCTCAGTTACTCCATGAGTGATAGAAACAACTAGCCAGTTGGCTCGCACTTCGTCGTAGACTAATAAAAAACATTTACCAAAAAAATGAATTTTCAAGCATTCCCAATGTATTTTTTAGATATTAAAAAAGGTAATTGTAAATCAAAAAGCTGATGAATACATTTAATTCATTTATTTAATTAATTTCAAATAAAATTAAATACCTTCTAGGTTGGGCCCCACCCCCCCACACTTCATTAATCTCAAATACTATTTAAAATTCATCTATATTTAAAAATTAAAAGATATTTTATTTAAAAAATTATAGTTTTTTAATTCATATTTTTATTCATACATTTTAATTAATCACAATATAGTTTCTAAGTGTGGCAAGAACTTCTTTAATGTCTCAAATTTTTCTTACAAGGATTTCTTATTTATCCTAGCTATACAAGAAAATGAGGACTTATGGTATAATGGTAGATTTTTTGGGAGTTTCCATACTCTATAAGAAAACTAAGGGGCAACAACTATTACAAAGATTCTCATGCTTATTTAAGAGGGTTAACGTTAGTTTTGTGCTGATTTTTTTAATGCATAATTTTACACTAAAACATAATTTTCGATCCAACTGTTGGATCGAGCTGAAATTTTACAATAAATTGCCAAACATCTTGTTTTATATTGGTTTAAAGTTTCAAATCAATTAGACATCAAAAAGACCTTACAATAAGATCTGAGAGCTATTATGTAAGAATTTGTATTATTTTTCTAGTTAATTTAAGATTTATTTTTTCTATTTTATTTTTTTTCCTAGAATTGTTTAGGATGCCTTTTTTTTTTTTAAACCTAGTATAAATAATATTATTTAGCTTGTACTTAAGGTTTTGCTTTTGAGCCTTGGATTATCGAATAATCCAAGAAAAGGTTGAATAAGAAAATTGGGATTCTAGAATAATTGTGTCAATCGTCTAGTTTTCTGTTATCTAGTATAACTCTCAGTCTGACTGTTGGATTAGAATGAAATTTTACCAAAAATCTCTAGACATATTGTTATATTTTGAGTTAAAACTCCAAGTCAATTAGAGTTTAGTAAGGTATTGCATTAAAGGTCAACAGATGCAATATGTCTTTTATTATTTGTTGCCTTTTAACTTGTGGACTTTATATTTAAGGAGGATTCTCTTTATAATAATAAAAAGGATATCCAAAAAATAATTTTAGAAGCTTTATTAGTTTTACAATGATCTTTAATGGATAACAACATATTTTTCAAGTGTGGCAATAATTCTTACATTATTAGAAAAAGAATTTTGAAAAAGAAGAAGAAGCTAATAACCCTATGGTTGTAAAGCAAACCTAAGTAAAAGCTAAATAACCCTATTTATACTAAGAAAAAAAATATATCTTAAGAAATTTTGAAAATTTTTTTTTTAATATATATATATATATATATATATATATATGTGTGTGTGTGTGTGTGTGTGTGTGTGTGTGTGTGTGTATAAAAAAATCCTAAACCAACTAGAAAACCAATATAAATTCTCGTACAGTAGCTTCTAGACCTTATCGCAAGGTCTTTTTTATGTCCGATTAATCTAAAATTTTAATCCAATACAAAACCAGACCTTTTGAAACTTCTGATAAAATTTCAGTTTAATTCAATGGTTGAATAAAAAATCATGCTTGTTGGTTTCAAACTATACAATAGAAAAAATCAGTTTAAAAGCAATTTTAACTCTTTTAAATAAGCATGAAAATCTTTGTAATAGTTGTTGACTTTTAATTTCTTTACTTGTGTATAACTGTATATAGGATAAGTAATGAATTCTTAAAAAAATAAATTTAAAACAATAAAAAAATCATTGAGATATTTTTTTTTTTACCGTATCAACTTTAAAAATTATCCAGAACTTATTTTTGAGGTTTAAAATCGACTTGTATAGTGGCTGGGGGTGACAAAAATACTGATGAAACTAAGATAGCAGCGGCGCGTGACTAAGATGCGTTGGTGGGTTAGGGAAGTTGCTAGTGCTTGAACCTTTGCTCCGATGAGACTCGGGGCACTTGAAGGGTAGGAACAAGTGCATCTTCTTCTTCTCTTTCTTCCTATATCGGCAATGCAACTCATTGTTGCTCATGTTAAGAGATTGGATCACCTGAAGTTTGAATTTCCTTCCCACTATCGATCTTCTCTCCTTAGTATTGTTGTTATTACTACTGTTATGTGGGGCTGTGAGATGATTTCTATGGTGGCTGGTAGTGGCGTGGAGGCTAGGTTTTGGGTGTGGTGATCGATCAAGTAGAGAGTGGCATAGGGGTTGTGTGGGTCAATTTCTTAGAAAAATGGCAGAGATGGTGGTTGTTGGGTCGCAAGGAAAAGAGGATGACGAATGGAGATCAAATCACTGCTAATGGTGGCCATGGTGGTCGACAAAACTATGTCTCTCATTAGTCGCTGGGGATAATAGACGAGGAGGTTGTTGTGGCTTCAACTTCACCTAGTCTTGTCAATTATGTTGTGGCACAACTAGAAATGGTAGTGTTTGTCTAAGACTCTACGTTTAGTCACATTTTCTGTACTGTATAGCACTTTAATTCTTACAAGATGAAATCCAATGAATTGGTGTCCTCTCCACTGCAGATCAATTTATTATTTCTAAGTCCTCTTCAATTGGGGTCTATGCAAGTGGTTGGAGCTTAAACCTGAACATTCAAAATCATTGAAGGTCCAGCAAAGCTGTTCAACCTGCTATCTGCACAACCCAGATTGCTGCATTGATGAGGCACTTGGTCACCTCGTCCAGCTGAAAAGGCAGGGGTCATCCTATTTACAATTTTCTGTACATTTGAATATTTTTTGTTTCTAGCATATGAATTGTAAAATGGTCTTGGCAAAAGTTAGGTTCTTTGATTTAGCTGGTTTTTGTTTTTTAATAAAAGCAGAAAAGCCTGTTTGCAAAAGCATAGATATTACTGATACTCATCCTATACAAGCACACGTCTTATTATTTCTTTGGACAGCACTCTACTCTTACTGCATAAATCTTCATTTCCTCTCTGATTCATCATAACTGCTAGATTTTGAGTTCCTTACATGACTAGGCTGAAGATTCAGAAAATGGCAAAGGACCTGCTAAGGAAGCGAAACATGAGCCTCAATGTGATGGGCATTACATAAACTTACCTAAACTCAATGACTGCTATCTGAGCTAGAAGTGGTGGGGTGTAGAGAAGATTCTATATCCTTACCATCTGAGTTTGTGAACTTTAAGTAATGTTCAATCTCTTTTTCATCCGAGCTTCCACGTCTTAGATCGAACCACTTCCTCTGGTGATGCTGTCTTGGTTTCCTGTTGCTGATAGCGATGGCAATGTCATTAGGGAAGAGGTCCTGGAGTACGAATGCGTGCACTATTGTCGATACAAGGAGAGCCGACACAGTGAGTGTGGAAACAGCAGAGAATATGACGGCAAGAACTTGGGTGACTACATTCGTGACTTCATTCGAGTACCTGATGGTCGCAATGGCAGCGCCGGTCATGGGGAAAGTGTATGCCCACCATGACAATGAAAACCTGTAGATTCAAGAGATCATTAAATTTAGGAGACCTCAGAAGCGAAATGGTAAGAGAAAGAAAAAACAACTTCAAGTGGCATTGACTCACTTGAATCCTCGGAAAAAATTAACACGGACTGCCTGCAAAAAATGCCACAAAAGGTAAAAGAGGACAGTATTGTTAAGGGATAAATCTTAAATAGCCAAATAAAGCAATATAGTCTGATCCTCTTCACATAGTTGATAGCTTGTGAGAATGTACATGACAGAAATATAACGTATGATAGAAATAAGGGCATGCCCAGGGTAACTTAAGTGGCAGAGACTCACCAGTGAGAAATAAAGGAATAAGGCAGTGAAGTAAGGAATCCGTGATCCATGATCAAATGAACCTTGAATTTTTGCCCAAGCCATGGAAGCCACACTTGGAGCTGCAACAAACAGAAAGAAAACTGGATGGAGCTCCTTGGGGATTGTCTGATTTGTCGGAAGTCTCTGGTACAGAGTTACAAATAGGACTGTATAGTGAGCCAACCCGACTGCAAAGAAGAATAAAGGCCCTTCTTTTAATCCCATTGATGCACCCAACAGTGCCCCCACAAAGTTCCCAACAATCGACAGATGGTTTGTAGGATTTGCCACCTTCGAAAGCCTTCTCTGTCCTCCAGACATCCACTGTCCATATATTTTAAGCTCCAGAATGAGGAATGGAGTCATGAGAACATACCAAAGCGCTGCATGCAGGTCTTCGGCAAGGGAAGGAGGCATTCCAATAGCTAAGAATAGCAGAGCTATCCATGGTGCAAAAAAGAAGTTCACTCGGATTGGGTGGCCGTACTCACGACGAACTGCTTCAAAGTAGAGAATCATTTTCAGCAGGTATATGGAACCAATGATCACTACAAGAGCAACAGCGATGCACCATAGGACAAGATTTACGTCGATGCTTATGTGGAGAAATTTGTGGAGGCAGAGGTGGCCAGGGTTTTCCACATTATTGCTTGGCTGCTAACCCCAAGACAGATACCGAATGAAGAGATGGGAAAACGGAGAAGAAATGGCCATGTACTATCATCTGGTAGCACTATTTGTTCCGAAGGCTGTAAAGTAGCAGCATGCATAGTGTTGATCAGAAACGTTCAGCTTAACCAGCAGTAGTATATGATATTTGGCAATACAAAATGCATCAATAACTACATGTGAGAAAAGAAGTTATAGAAGGAAAAGGGAAGGCTGTCTTCAATTTACAAGGACACTTCATTAAAAGCCAAGGCAAAAGATAATGCGCGGAGATCATGCTAACTTGAATGAAAGATCTGACCAAACCAGATCTTTCTTATAATTAGATTCAAAATTCATCAGTATTTGGTGACTTCAGTGAACCTGGAAATCTAACGAGATAGAATCCGTTTATAATGCAGCAACAGACAGATGTGCATCATAATTTCATACCACAAGAAAAGGCACAAAGTGGACATTACGAAGAAATTATGATTGGGGGAGGTAAACACTAAGAACGTACCCTAAGAGTTTCCAACTCAGGCCCTTCCAAGGCGTCAAGGTATCGGTCTACAGGTAAAGCATCTTTCTCTGCTTTTGCGCCAGCAGTCTTCTCTGTTGAATCTTCTCGCGGCCTCACACGTAAATTTGTTATCTGCCTCTCAAGTTTCCCAGACCATGTTTTGAAAGAATCATATCTTTTATCCTTTAACTTTTTCAAGCTGGGATGGTTATTAGGATGGTTTGGAACGTCAAGTGCAACCTCAAATGCAGCAGTTCCCTTAGCCATTGGTTGAGGGTGGAATTTAACTTGCTTAGGTGGTGTATCGACAATTTTAGATGCAGCAGAAGAATCTGGATTTCCATAAACAAAGGTTTTTTCACCATCTTCTTTGAAAAGGACCTTTTCTGCCTTCTTTGAGCTTTCTGCTAAGGGACAAGGTGGCAAGCTGATGTAAACAGAATGCTTCCTTTGAAGGTGGATGGGTTGAGATTCATCAGTTTGGTTCTCAAAGGCAGCAGTATCACTTCCCTGCTACAACCAACATAAGAAATATGTTATGCCTTTACCATCAAATCCCTGCATAAGGAAATTTACACAAAACCACCCAAGAATTTCTGCAGAATCAAGCTAAAATGGTTCAGTAACATCATAATGTGTATCATACCATAGCTGATGAACTAAAAGTTTGAGAATCACTTGGTTGAAGCTGATTGTTCAAGATTTTATTTAGTTAAATGCCATCAAAGCCATCCACTTCCTTTGATGAGATGTGTTGGATGAGCGCAGGAAGTGCTTCTGGAAAAATCTGCTTCTCTAAATCTACATTTCTGCTGTTTTCCATCATAAAAGGTTACCCTGAAAGGATAGTAGAATTCAACAAAGATCAATTATTTAACAAACATATTTCATCTTTCAATTAAATTAACAAATACCAAAACTTGTTTAGATATAAATCAGAATTAAAAAACAAACCTACAGTCAATCGATTAACCGTATATACACACTGAAGATTGACTCTTCAAGAACAGAAATGGTACAGATGACACTGTAACTGGAACCAGCACCTAAAACACATAAATCAAACCTTGCTAACTACATATTTATCCATGTTAGTCATCATTTCCATATTTGGTTATGAGGTTCCTGGTCTTAAAATGCTGGTGAAGAGGTCCAGGACAGTCCCATGTTTTTGGAGAATATCTCCAGACAAGCAATCCAATAGTCTTGACCAGTATGGAAAATTAAAAAAAAGGAAAAACTGCAGACTCTCAAAATACAAGTAAAGTTTTCCAGTTCCAACAAAAGAAGAAAAATGATCATCTTGTAAAATGTATCCCAAATACCAACCAATTATTCTTTGATTTCATTTTGAAGAGTAGAAAGGACAGGAGGGAAAGCTGGATTTTCTTATATGGAGAAATTGATGACAAGGAAATAAAGCATCTTCATCTAGGCTAGCTCAAGATGATATGTACATATCAGATCAAAACTGTCCATGTCAAACTCCATACTAAAGTACATGAATCATTTCATCAAAGACTGCATATCACAGTATGACACCAGAAGATGACAGAGATGGGACAGTACAGTATGCTTTTTACTAATTAGCAGCCACAAATCTTATCTTATCACTGTTGAGTACATTGCTCAGATCAACAAATCAAAGTACAGTTGTAGTATCAACAAATCAAAGTACAGCAACTACAACTGATTTCCATTTTCAACCATAAGATCTTTCACATGCTAGAACCGAAAAAAGTACACTGACATGCTAATACACACACACACACGCGCACGCACGCACCATGCACACAGATCCCAGAAATCGATGACCACTTCAAAAAAAAAATGACACGATACTTACCTCCTCAAGCAGAAACACAGGCAGAGCTCAGAGCTAAGCTAATAGAAAATCAGCAGCAAAAATCTGTGTTTTTTGTCTCCTTCTTAAAGCAGATGGCTTCCCACGGAAAGCACAGGAAAACCAGACCTATGTGGATAGGAGAAGGAAGAAATGAGAAAAGCTAAATAAACAGCAGTGTATGTAGAGAGTCTTCAAGGCAAGCCATCTGCTAGAAAAAACAACATTACGTCAAAAGCACTCTTGTTTTGATACCGAGTAGTGCTGCTTATTTGAGAATGACACGTTCATGCAAATAGACAAAGCAGCTAAGTTAATCAAATTCAAGGGAAGAAAACACGGTTGAACATATTTCATTTTTATTTTTATATTTATGTAACTCTAGATTTGGACTTAAATTACAAGCCTATTAGACCATTAGAATTCTAGAATTCAAGAAGATATTCATATCATTAATTAATATATTGCACATTTAAGCTTAGAATAACTAAAAAGACTATTCGAAAAACTCTCTTTTACATTCTCTAAACTTCGAATTTAATTCCAATGATAATATTGGCTTCAATGATTTATCATCATTATCAACCATCCTAAAGAAAATTAATTGTATAATTTAATCAACAAGGTAAGTTCCCATTTAATTTTAATAGAATTAATGTTATATTAAGCATAAAGAGCAGGACTTTCAAAAAAGATTCTAAGTTATTTTAGTTAGTGTTCTTGGATAAAATAAGCAATATAAATAAGATAAAAATAATATATTTAGTTAAAAAAATAGAGGATAAAATATAAAATAAATCTAGGAAAATTTTAAAGTGAGATTTTATACTTTTAAAGTACAAAAAAAACATATCTCTGTCGTTTTCATCTCTTTTATATCTAAAGACTAACCAAGAGAGAGCTCCTTTTGGAATTGAAAGGTTATGGTTGTGATAAGAATTCAACAAATAAATGGAAAGATAGTTTTGATATTCAAAGGGACCACAAAAACAACATCGAAATGTCAAAACCAAACCGAAAACTACTTGAATGGAAAAGATATTTTACTGCTCTAATGCAAAGCTGTTTACAAAATTAATAATCAGAAAAATCAAAGAATTTCAGTGTAAACTATATTTCTTCTATCCAATATTTAATTATAAATGGAGCATCTTGCACCGTCAATCTTCGACAGTCTGGAAATTATAAAACAAGAAACCATCATGAGTAACATAATATCTCTAACAAGCCAAGCTTGTGTGTGTGGGGGGTCTCTCTCTCTTTATATATATACTAGCCTTGGTACCCGCGCTATGCCGCAAATCATTTTTTTTTTTGTATAAAAATATAAAAAAAAAAACCAAAAATTTAAAAATCTTGGGTTTTTTTGCAAGGCCATACCCAAGAATCTTGGGTTTGGCTGCAACGCCTGACCTAAAAGTAATATTTATAATATTAATAATAAAATTAAACTTGCATGACCCAAGTTTAAATGAGCCTAATTGCAACACCGGACTCAAGAATTTTGGATGTGGGTCTGGTTATAAGGTCGTGTTATAAAAGTGTGATAATTAAATAAACTAATTAAAAAAAACAAAGAAAAAAAATCAACAGAAAAGAAAAAAACTAATGAAGAAAAAGAAAAAAAAATGAATTAATTGGGTTAACCCTTTAAACTAGGTTATCCCGTAAAACCTGAGATTCGCGTAATGAAAGTTTAATAACTAAATAGAAAAAAAAATGACGGGTTTACCCATAATTAATTGGGTTAACCCATCAAACCAAGTTAACCTGTCAAGCTCAGGATACGTATCATTAAAGTATGAAAGTCTGATAATTAAATAGAAAGAAAATTAACTTTAACAAACTAAACTAAATGAAAAAAATAACTCGTCAAATCAGGTCAACCCATCAAACTCGAGATCCGTATCATGAAAATCTGATAACTAAATAAAAAAAATTTAACATTAACAAACTAAATCAAACAAAAAAATTCATTAAAAAAAATTAAATTCTATTTAGTTATCAAACTTTCATGACGCAAATCTCAGGTTTTACGGGATAACCTGGTTTAAAGGGTTAACCCAATTAATTTAATTTCTTTTTCTTTTCTCATTAGTTTTTCTCTCAGTTGATTTTTTTAATTAATCTATTTAATTATCACACTTTTATGACACGACCTTATAGCCAGACCCACATCCAATATTCCTGGGTCCGGTGTTACAGTGAGGCTCACTTAAACTTGGGTCATGGAAGTTTAATTTTATTATTAATATTATAAATATTACTCTTAAGTCAGGCGTTGCAGCCAAACCCAAGATTCATGAGTTTGGCTGCAACACCTGACCTAAAAATAATATTTATAATATTAATAATAACATTAAACTTGCATGACCCAAGTTTAAGTGGGGGTGGCTGCAATACCAGATCCAATAGTCTTGGATGTAGGTCTGGCTGCAAGGTCGTGTCATATAAGTGTGATAATTAAATAGATTGATTAAAAAGAAAAAAAAAACTAACAAAAAAAAAACTAATGAAGAAAAAGAAAAAAAATGAATTAACTGATTAACCCGTCAAATCTGGAATTCGCATTATGAAAGTTTGATAACTAAATAAATGAAAAAATTAACGGGTTTACCTAAAGTTAACTGGTCAACACATCAAACCAAGTTAACCCGTCAAGCCAGGATACATGTTATGAAAGTCTGATAATTAAATAGAAAAAATTTAATACCAACAAACTAAATCAAACAAAAAAAATTCATTAAAAAAACAAAAAAAATTAAAAACGAAAAAAAATAAGACAGTTAAATAATATAATATAATATAATAATAATATATTAATAATGAGTAAAGTGAGGCGTGAAAAAAAATAAACACTTTCATTCACTGATGCTTAGAAATAATATAATATAATATAATATAATAATAATATATTAATAATGAGGCGTGAAAAAAAAAAACACACTTTCATTAACTGATGCACAGGAGGCGTGGGGAAAGCTACAGTGCTTTCCCCACGCGTTTTAGAGTTCTGCTAGTCTTGATACCCGCGCGATGCCGCGGGTGTCAAAATCTGTAATATTTTTTTTTGCACATGTTATATGGGAATAGATAGTATATTCACAGAGTTAGTTGCAAAAGTCAAGTTCAGATAGTTAACAAAGTTAGTTGCAAAAGTTAGTTCAAGCATAACAAAAGCAGCGAGAGGTAAATATTTTATGCTTTATACATATAGGTAGAGAATTGGACGTGAATGAGCAGCAAGCTGTATCAACAACGCAGATGATGAAGACGCCCAATCAGGTTGTGATGTTGGAAAAGCAAGCATTGACTAACCCAATGTTAATTGGTTTCCTATTGGAAAAAATCAGTGTAACTGAAAGTCATAAATTTTATACAGCAACAAATATTAAATTTTTTTAAAGATAAATCAGTAATGAGAAATGAAGATGTCATTATTGTTGAGTATGTGAGTTCATAAAGAAGGGAAACTAATTAGAAGTAGATGCTTACTTTTTCAGGTGATGAAACGGAGAGGCGCTGCTTCTTTGAAAGTTGAGGTGCAGGATTGTCATCATCTTTGTAGAGATGCTCCTTTGATGAGTCTTCGTTGAAGGGTTTTGGGTGGGGAAGCTGGGTGCTGAATCATATGTTGAAAGGAAGTACTTAAGGAATGGGAAATGTAAACAATGTGAATGAAAGACAAAACAATTTATTTATTAGTAGAACAATTAAGTAATAACTTTCATAGGATGAATGTTGAGCAAATATTAGATAGTGGTGTCTTGGAAGTTAATATCTTGAAATCAAAAAATAAGAATAAAAATAATGATATAGCTGAAAAAAGATTCCACGGGATGATATTTGCATGCCAAATAAGATATTAAGAATGAAAGGGAAGAGTATTTATAAAGTTGTTGATCAGGCAAGGAATAATTACTAAAGGAATGCATATCAAAGAAATGAGATAGTGGCCTCCGCTGGTGTGTCATGTTTGCACTGGAATTATTTGTTATGTGTGGGGAGGCAAAGCAAACCTGTCGTGTGGCTCAGCATCATTGAAGGTTAGTGCTCTTTTTGACTGGCGATGGCAGCTGTCATGGAACGTGTCTTTTTGTGGAGAGGTGTCCTGCTGTGAAGCTGGAGTCTGAATCTGAGATTGATCTACATCCAAGGGATCTGCAACGTTTGGTGTTGGAGGGGTGAAAGTCCTTGAACTTCCAGCAGCAGAGGTTATTGAGGCTGGCGTGTCAATGTTTTTAATGGGGCTAGGTGGGCTAACAGATGCTTCAGTTGGTATTTCATCAAAGATGTTGCAAACATATATCTCACATCTGCCGAGAACAGATTTGTATGCTCCAAATCGAAGCTGAAATATTTTTGTCTTGTTTAATTTCTCAATCATTTGAGGTGGAACAGTAAATGGGTCAGTGAATTGTTTGTCGAACACCAAATGATGAGCTGAAGCATTGAAAAAATACTCAGCTGTCTTGCCAGAGAGAAGAAAATTCGTGACATCTTGACCATCGCTGACGATGCAGTTAAGTCTGAACCTAAAAGATATGAAAAAGAGCTCCAGTTAAGAATGAAATAAAAGCATGGGTTAATATATGTTTTAGCTGAAAATTCAACGTTGTTTTGGTATGCATATTAGTTGAACCATGGGACTGGTGCAGAGGATGGATAGTCATGCTCCATGCATCGCAAATTATTAGGGAGTCCAGAGAGTGGCTTGTTGCAATCTGGACAGCTTTGACACCACCATCCCTTGAAGAGATCATAATCAACTATGAAAGCTTTACATGTAAATCTTTCATTCTGCAGGTGTCAATTAAAGCACAAAGTCATACATTTTTTTTCATAAAAAAGGCTATGCAGTGTTGGTGATTGCCAACAGCAGTGTAATCATAATATTATAGGGGTCTGGAACCAGCCATGAGATATAAAATTATAGGCCTTGAACTTCTATGCCATGATTCTTGATCCTAGACACTATATTTGACGATCTATCTTTATTAGACAATTGTTGGGCTTGGGCATCACGACATGAATTGCAATAAGTAACATTTAAAGAATAACATAATAGATACCTTGTGTTCGTATGGGTCCATACAGAGGATCTCCCTTATTGTTCTTCTATTTTCATTTATCTGAGTTTCCAATGAGAGGACAGCTCCTGATGATGGAGGCAGCTGGTGTAAGTCAACAGCCATTTGAGCATAGCTACAAAAAGATAAAGAAAAAGGTGTTGAGAATTAATTTAAACATTAATACATAAATTGGATTTTAACAAATGCAAAAGGTTCGAAGAATATAGAAATTTACTAATGCTTGTATGCTAATAATTCTGGTATGTCCGGGTTAAAATACCAAACTGAAGCTGCGGTGCCAATTAGATTTGCAGATCCTATAAAAAATGTAACAACCACATATTTATCGGTGTATATTTAATGTGAAGAGGTTATGAAATTTGAACCGAAAATCTAATAACATTGAATGATGGTAGGCCTGATGATAGAACGAAGGAAACCTCTAAATTCAGAGACACGAAAACCAGCAAAAGCAACGATAAGAGGAGAATCTTGTTCTGCTAAAGAAGCGTCGTCAAAGCTTCGAGCAATGTCACCCCATAAAGTGATACGAAGCTCCTCGCCTCTAAACAAAATAAAAGTATATTAGACTAATGCTAGGAGGAATTCAATATAATAAATAATTTGAATTTATCATTAACCGTATATTTTCAAGGATGAACTCCCTTTTGTCTTCAAGTGTTTGCCCCCGAACCAAAATCTTTTCAATTGGTTGTATTGCTTTTAGCCTACCGAGAACATCTATATAAATAATTGAATAGTCATGTTAGTGGAATGAAAAAACTATGCATGATACAGTTTGGTACATAAGGGTAAGAATGAAGAACACCTGTGAGAAGTCTTGATCCTTTTTCTTTGTTAAGGACATGTGCAAAATCTGTGAAATTAAAGTAATATCGTGGAATTGAAAGTGGGGGAGAATTGAGGTGAGTTACTTTGGTGTCAGACTTAAGATCAACAACAGCTTCATGGCCAACAACAGCATTCATGTAGCGATTTTCAAAGGTGTAGAAATTTTTGACTTCATAATATCCACCTTCAATAATGATTGAAGAAAAATGTGCAGCATCTCTAGATTTGGCTGATCCTTGTATTGCACCACCCTTGTTCATTAAAAAAAGGCAAATAATTGGTGACATTGCATAATTGTGTGGGAAATTAAAAAATGGACCAAAAAAAAGCATGCAAGCAGAGGCAAGAATTTGAAGAAAACAATAATAAAGATTATATTAGTAGATATGTTGCATACCTCACGATCAACAAATAGGCAATTGAAGTTTGTTGCTTGTCCATTTTGTTTTGGAATCCAAACACGACATACTCGAGCTCGGATTAAAGGGTAGAAAACATATTTTTTAATGTTGTGTAAATGAATAGCCATCACTCTGCATTTAAAAAAAGCAAGGAAAAATTGAACAAATAAGTGAATAATTAAACATGAGATTAAAATATAAACATAGTAGTAGATCTAAATGGAACCCAAATCTGAAAATATAAAGCTAATATGGCAGAAAAGTGTCATCATAAAAGCATAAATTCTATTTAATTGTAGGAAATGTAATTCAGATCATGAATACATGTGTATGACAATTGATTATTTTCATACATGTATGGCAGAGGTGAAAGTAGTATATGAAACAAATTAATGCTTAGGAACAACAAAAATCAAGAATTAGCATGTCCACTCATTACTCAATATTAAAATCACCCTAAGCATGGAGTAAGGGCTGTGAAG
The DNA here is from genome assembly GCA_964019445.1 of Populus tremula. Classification (NCBI taxonomy): domain Eukaryota; kingdom Viridiplantae; phylum Streptophyta; class Magnoliopsida; order Malpighiales; family Salicaceae; genus Populus; species Populus tremula. Next base: position 10,832,706 of record CAXHTJ010000007.1, on the reverse strand, counting down.
AAAAAAAAACTTACATGAAATTGTAAAGGCAAGGAGTGAAGTCGTTGATCCAAAGTAGAAAAATAAATAGCAGACGAAGTGACAGGCTAACCTGAAAAGACATGAAAAGACTTTATGAAAAATAGAGGAGTATGAGAAATTATTGTCCGCATGCAGCAAAAAACAAAAAAAGCAAAAACTTAAATATATTATAGTTAAAATGGAACTATTTTTTTTTTTTTATGTTGAAAGAAGACTCATAGATGTTCAAGGTTATGAATAAGGAATTTAAACACACAAAAGATACAACAACGAATACAAAGATTACCTTTTGGTAATAATTGAATGATATCCTTGTAAACAATGTTTTTGGCATAACATGATGGTTTTCCTTCATGATCGAGGGAAATGATTTTAAGTCCATTCTTTGATGTAGCTCTTGATAAAGCAACATATAATTGACCATGACTGAAAACTTGTTCTTTCAAGAAGACACCAACAATCTTAAGTGATTGTCCTTGGCTTTTATTAATAGTCATAGCATAGCAAGGCCTAATAGGAAATTGTCTCCGTTTGATTGTGAAGGGGCATTTTTTATCATTAACTGGAAAGACAATTCGTGGAATAAAAACTCGATCTCCAATGTTAGAACCGGTAATAATTTGGGCTTCAATAATTCGCTCGGCAAGCTGTGTAACAATAAGCCTTGTTCCATTGCATAAACCAGCAGAGGGACTAAGGTTCCGAAGTAACATAATCGGTGTGCCAATTTTCAAAGAAATACTGTGTTGGGGCACACCATTAAAGTCAAGCTGGTTGATAAATTCAATTGGATACAATAAATCGATGTTGTCAATATCACCAGAAGTTGTTTGGATAGAATCACAACTAAGAAAGTTGTATTTATGACCAGGTATAATATCAAGGATAAAATTATTAATCTCAGAAACAGTTAGGTTCTTCGGTGTAACAATTGCTCTGTCTTTAAAGTAGAATGGGTCAAGATGAGCCCTTTCAATGTCAGGATATATGGCAGAGACAATAGCTGCAATTGGAGAATCAATTACTTCAACCTGAAGCTCACATGGGATTTTGATAAATGCCGCATCATGATCATCCGAAACAGCCAAATCACATATTTGTCCATCACCAATTAAAAGGATCCACTCTGCAAACTGTCTAAGTTCATCCTTTTGGTCTGGGCTTAAACCTTCAGCTGATAGTCGCATATTTTGATTCAAAGTGAGGAATGTGAATGCAGACCATAGCAATGAGCTAGTAAAAGAAGCATTAATTATTTCTTCTTTTGTTCCTCCAGGTATAACAGGAAGAATTTGTCGGAAATCCCCACCTAATAAGACAGACTTGCCACCAAATGGATTGTTAAGTCTAAGAACATCTCGTAGAGACCTGTCCAAAGCTTCAAAACAGAATCTATTATTCATTGGAGCCTCATCCCAAACAATGAGTGATGTCATCTCCAGTAGTCGTGAAAGGTGAGTGTTGTGTTTAATCTCGCATGTTGAACTCTCATTAACTTCTAATGGAATTTTAAATCTAGAATGGGTTGTTCGCCCTCCAGGTAATAGAAGAGAAGCTATTCCAGATGAGGCAACAGCAAGAACAATTGAACCTTCAGATCTAACTCGATTAATAATTGTATGCCATAAAAAAGTCTTTCCTGTTCCACCATGACCATGAACAAATATGAGCGCTTGTTTCTTTTGTAGTATAGATGTAATAACAGAATCATAGATGTTTCTTTGACATGGATTAAGAAGTGGCATAGCCAATGAATGGTTATTTCTAAGCTCAGCAAGATCATAGCTAAGCTCTTCCCTTAAAAGTTTGTTCCTGACTTCATCCATCAATCGACCATTCGGCATTGGAAGTTTATGATCTTCCAACGATGTCCCGGAAGCATTAAAAAGTTGTTCAAGCTCATACAACACATAGTTCTTAAGTTCGTCATCAGACAAACGAACGTTCAACATTGAGAAAGAAGATCTCAGATGATATTCAATGTCATCATGCATGGAGTGCCAAAATTGATCGAAAAGACTATTTGGATCAGCAACCTCGCAAAACATAATAATATTAATAAAAAGTTGCCTTAGCTGCGGAGAAGAAGCTGTTGGAATAGCCTCACCAAATGCATCTGACCATTCTTTATCATCTCCTAAGAGTCCCAAAGCCTTGCATGCAAGTTGAAAAGTTGGAAATATTGTACCAGAGATTTGCCGCAAGTCTTCGAAGCTCTTTGCTCCTTTAACATGATTAAGTAACATTCTGAGAAAATACAACTCTCCAGCTGCAGGATGGACATACACAATGCGACCAAGGCAAAATCCACGTGATCTAACAATCCATTCTTTTTGCCTAGCATCCCAAACATACTTGTTTGGAAACTGTGAGTAAAATAGATCTCGTGCATCGACATCAACCCTGTTGCGCTCAAACCACTCTGTGAGCATTGTCTTATTAATGCCAGGTCTCCCAAGAACTGACGATAAGGATTGATTACCTGAAAAAAACACATGGTGTTGTAATGGCAGATGGACTTGAAGTCTTTCAACAGCTGGGCTCCTTGAATGGATTGGGAACTGGAATAACCGCCACACTGCTTCATATGGACAAATGAATCTACAGTTTAGATAAGCTTGTATTTCATCATCAGTATCTTTTTTCAGAACCATTCTGCATCGATCAGCTCCTTTGCTAACATACTTAAAAAGATACTTGATGAGCAGAGATTGACAACAAATTTCAACATTAATGTGTGCATGGTATCGAAGCAAAAGTTCTTTGTTGTACGGGACAACATGACAATTTGACAGGGAAATACCATTTCTAACAATGTGACCCATAGGTTGCATGCGTCGTTTATAGTAAACAAAGCCATTCTCACCAAAGATGGTTGCATCTTTGTTTTTTTTTGGAAACTGTTTGGAACATTTATTCTTTTCCATACATTGAGCCTTTGGATTTGCAGCGCCGCATGGACCATGCATCATAAATTTTGAAACGATCTCATAGCAAATAGGATCTTGATGCTTGTCAGGTATTTCAGCTGAAATAATAGAGTCAACATCCTCAGGCGAACGGAATTTGAATTCTGGAGCTAGCCAAACTAACAAATGAGTATGTGGCAAACCTCTTTTTTGGAACTCCACAGCGCAAACATCTAAAAAGAGAAAATGCAAGTAAAGAAGTAAAAACGGATGTTTGTAGAAGGATAAAAATAGAAACTTGAAATTTAAGAAATCAAATAGAAATACCAGCAATTGTTCGTCCGAAAGGTTTTCCGGACTTGATGAATGACATCATATCAATTAGCTTGGAATGAAATACCCTTGCTATGATGTCAGGTTTGTCCTCAGGTTGATAGCTCCTTGTTTTTTTAATTTCTCGGCGAATTTCAGGCCAATTAACATTGCAGGTAAATGTGATAAAAAGATCAGGATTCCCATAACACCTACATATGGCCATAACATCTTGGTAATTATTAACCATATACCGAGGGCTTCCTGTTAAAGATGATGGAAGTATAATTTTCCCTGTAGTTGATCCATCAATATCACCTCTAGTAACAACATCATGTATTCCCTTGTAATGCTCACTTCTAAGATTTTCTTGGTTTGCACGTATAAAATCCAAACGTTCCTCTTCAACATTAACAAATGCATCAACCAAAAATTGCTGGTACAATCGTCCGCCTTTTATGAGAGTGCTTTCTTGTTTTTCTCTTTCATGAATGAGATAAGCGTAATAGGCTCTCATTGAAACCTTTTGCCTTTTTTTAGGTGGTTGCTGCTCTTGATGAGCTAATGGAATATCAGTGTGAAAATCATCCTCACCATATGGAAAAAGAAGTGGATAATGAAGGGACATAAATTTTGGATGAAGCTTTGAGATCCTCTGAAGTGTTCCAGATAAACTTTCAATAATTATGTCCCGATCAGATCGACAATGACCAATGTCCCCAACAACCAAACCACCAATGTCATTTAAAGAAGGATCATCGTATTGCCTTGAGTCATCATCTCTTTTACCAATTAACCGAAGTTTGAATTCTGGAACCTCGACATCCCCAAACCTTTGTCCAGCATGACGGAACAAACGAACCAATTGATTAGATGAATCAAGCATATTGATTAGACCAACAACAATCTGACTATCCAAGCTTGATTGAAAATTTTCATTGCAGAATGGTTGCAGCCGGTTAGAAACCTCATTATCTGTATCGAAAATATAAAGCTGTGCAAACTTGGGGCCTCTATTATCCATGGGAAGAAGAGAACCCATAAGATGGTGGCAATATCCATTGACCTTAAAAACATAAGATCCAGGCCGAGAATTAACAGAATGATCAACCACAGCCCCCATGGACGTGAAAGCGAACATTGAGTTATAAGCACGAATTTCACGTCGAAACTTCTTGGACGATGAACCATTGTTTGGGTTAAGGAGGTTATCAAGATAGTTAGGTGTTTCTTGTGGAGCATGGGTTTGTTTTGGCTGAACGGGCCAAGCGTTCTTGCAACCAAAAAAGAGCGTTGCAATGGTTACACTTGTATGTTTTATCCCCAAAATCAATGTATTCAATTAAATAACCTGTAAAAAAATAAAGTTGAGAGAGTTGAACGAATGATATAAAAGAGGCAATCATAAATACAGGTTAAATGGCTACAAAAGGTACATGATTGGATTACATACGCCTTTTTTTTTCTGATATAATGCCTGGCTTATAGTAGATTGATGATTAAGGGTTTGCTCAGAGAATTCTTCAGATTCATCACAGTGAAATGAAGCAAGGGCGGTAGATTGTGGAGGATTGGATAGCCTTGCTGCATTAATTTCATTACTTTCAGTTTGCACTATGTTGCTTGATAAGGAGAAGGTGGTTTGTATATCTATGTGCTGGCGTGAACAAACCAAAGTGCCAACCCCTTGAGTATGTTGTGGAGCAGATGGTGTATTTGAAGAGCTCGGGTTATCGGATAGCAAGATTCTATCAACAGGGGTTTCGTAGTCATTCAAGACAAATTGTGAGTATGGAGAAGATGGCACATACTCATCCGGTTGAACATGTCCGTGAGGACTTGTCATGTTGCTCTAAATAAATCATGAAAATAAAACACCAAGGTAAATGAAAGAAAAACACAAAAAAACCATGATTAGTACAGGATCATGGCTAAGTGAAGGAAAACACAGGGATAGAGAAAATGCTAATGGCATGCACTTTCTAAAGAAACCATGTAAACATAGGGATAATTACACTGAAATGTTTGATATATCATAAGACATGATGATAGGGTAGGGTTAGCTAAAAACATAACTCCTTGGTTCAGGAAAGGATGAAGATATAACAATAAAATATTAAGCGATTAAAAAAAGACATTATGTGTTGCTAAACATAGGAATACCATAATCATGATTAAGCATGCAAGGAAATAGAAATGGATAAAGTAAATAAGAGAGAGGCACAAAATAAACCTGAGAAAATACCGATGATAAAAAAAAGTAGCCCCTTCAAAAGACCTGAAAAACGAAGTTCAATTTTGATTAATATGTGCAAGGATAAAAATAAACAGACATGGGCATAAGATCTGGAGAATGAGGCATGAAAGAACAAACAAAAATAAAAATAAAAGATGAGGCAACATATCTAGGTAAAAGAAATCAGTATCACAACTCCAGCAAGTGCTCCAAAAAAAACACAAATGAAAAAAGGGTACGAAAGCCAAAACAAAATGGTATAAGCTACAAAGAATAAAGGCAATAACTTCTACAATCTATCACAATCCTGGTGAATGCTAAAGAAAAAAACAAAGGAAAGTAACAAAATCAAAACAAAATCGTATAAGCTGCAAAGAATAAGGGTTATAATCTTTGTAATTTTTTTAATGAGAGTGTCCCGTGTCCCGCAATGTTTTTTAAAAAATTCAAACATAGGGTAAGAAATTTTTTTATTTTCAAAACCATACTATAATCCATAGTTTGACATATGTAAACACTGCTAAAAAACCAAGGACTTTTGACCTGCTTTCTTTACATGATCATTAAGCATGTGAAATCTGTACCTAAACATGAAGACGTACACGCCCCTGTATTTTTGCTTCCGTATTTATAACATCCTTCGACTACTGTTTGTATTAATCCCAATCCTGTATGTTATATTTTCGTCATTCTTCACGTAATTAAATACCATCTTGAACTGTATTAAACCATGCTGTTAAGTATACATAATTATGCCACCTATCCAAAAAGTTACTACACTTAAATTTTTTCAAAAGAAAAATGAAATTTGAAGTAGACCAAGTGCCAAGAAAACCTAACATAAACAATCCCTGTTGATGAAGAGAGCATTTAGAAACGTGATTGTGTTTCTAAAAATTTTTAAAAAATATTATTTTGATACATTTCACTACAAAAAACACTTTAAAAAACAACCAGAACCATACTCTCAAACATGTCATTTTTCGCTAGCAATGATTTTCTTTTGCATATAATTTTTAACTTGCAAAATATTTTTTTTAATAATGATGGTGATAAGTTGAGATGATAATAATAATAAAGAGGGTGATACTGTAATGATGATAATAATAATAATAATAATAATAATAATAATAATAATAAAATAATGGTAAAGGGTTAGATAGTGAGATGATAATTATGATGATATAAAAATAATGGTTGAAATAAGTTATTTCAGGTGATGAGTGGATGGGTGGATGGATCAGATGTTAGTTCCTAGTTTACTTTTGAGAGAGAGAGAGAAGGCGGGGAGGTCACAAAAGTCGTCATCGTCTTTTCCTTGTTTTTCTCCTCTGGCGACAACTGCGAAGCACAACACATGAGGGTGCGAGAGAGAGGTGGCACATCCTCCGAAGCTCACGAAATGTAATAATTAATTTTGTACTACTATAGGAAGCTCTTATAAGCCTCTACCACATCAGTCATTTTCATTTTCATTTCAAACCCTCTGCGTTTGGTTTTACTTGCCATGATTTTCTTACCTTTCCATCAGATCGAAGATCAGAATTCAGATTAGCCAAAGGCAAGGGTACGTATGAACTAAATTTGAAGGTTGATGATCAAATATATTTCATTAAACATTTTTTATATAAAATACATTTAAATAATTAAATATATGAAATTAAAAATAAAAATAAACACAGAAAAAAATATTTTTAAAAAATACTTTGTAATAAAGTAACCTTTCCAACATAAAAAATAATAGCATAGGACATTAATTTTATCACGGGAAGTGGAATTCACATGGATCTACCTATAATGTTGTACCTATGTGCATAGTAAAATAACATGTGATGAGACCAAGTCCAGACAAACACGTGGGAAGGTGTCCATGCTACTCGGCAACAAACCCAGAGCAAAACATATCTTGTCCGGTTCCACGTCCCCCCGAATTATTTTATGCGTCAATAAGAGAGATGCCTGAATCGGACATATGAGATGAGCCCATAACCCGTTGCTTTTTTCGTGAAGACCAGATGCGCTCTTAGCTTCATCTATCAATCGAAGCCCCACACCTAAGCCCTGAACTCACGAAAACCACAGAATCATCCCTCTGTCGCCAGTCTCGGTCAATTGAATCTGACTGAGCTTGCTTTGCCTATGCTTCAGCCAGACTCCTTAATTATTAAGGGTAGGAAAACATGGAATGAAAAGGATGCCGAATGAGTTGAAAGATGGCAAAAACCCGACTGCCTTGTGAGAAATGAAATCTGAACTTTATTGGCTCCATCACCGGAACCAGCAGCAGCTTCTCTGGTCCAATTCCGTGAGATCATGATGCGTGGCTACCTCATGTTAAGGAAGATGATCAACCGAAGGAGAAGAAGATGACATCACTATCAAGGTAAGTTCATCTTCTTTTAAAGTTTTATTATTATTATTTATTGATAGACGAAGGCGGCGATCTGCGAAGGAGGAGAAGGAACCGAGTTTGAGAACGAATTTTTAAAAGTTGATTGTTGTAGAAGACTTTGCAATCTACTTCCTCTAGAGTTGACACTATCTGCCGAAACCAGAAAGAAAAGAGAAAACAGAGAAGCCCCTCTTTTGGAGAACATGATCTTAGATTGAGCCGGATTGCAAAAGGGAGAAATGGAGCACCAAATATATGTAACCAATTGTTAATCATTATTACAAATTAATAATTAACCAAATTGCTATTTCCTTTGGCAAAGCAGATTGCAAGCAACAGGTAATTAATTACTCATGTATTCTACAGGGTTTGTTGTTTTTTTTTTTACAGCATTCATGCATGATTTGCGTGGAAAAGCAAGAAGAGAAGAAGCAACCTGGCTTGGGGGAGGTGCTTGCTGCTGTTGCTGGTCTGTCGTGAGGATGGTGGTCGACGGTGGAGTGGCTGGTGGTCCACGGTGGAGGTGCTGGTGATCAACTATAGCTACTGGAAAAGGTAGAAAAACAACGGTGTATTAATTCCCTCAAATGCTGTTTACTTGATCAAACATAAACACTTCATGCCTTCATGGGATTCTTTTATTGTTTCCCATATTTTTACTTTTCAGACTTGCCATAGCGATATGATCTTTGATGTTTCGGTGAGATCCATGTAGCGTTTTGTTACCTTCTTTGTTACCCCTGGACTTCCATGAACGTTTTACATGATTATAGGTTTAGCTTATCTGACTGTATGGGTAATCATAAGACTTCTGGTTGCTTTTAGATATCATCCATCAACAATTGAATAAGGGTAGTTTTAGATGCATGTCTCACTCTATTTACTGTATCAGGAGCTTTGAGAAGTGTCTGTAGTTGACAGGATAGAAAAAAAAAAAGAAGAAAATCTCTATTTGAATGTGCCCCTCCTTTCATAATTCTCTGGAAAATAAATGATAGGTTTTTTTTATGTATCAATCATCAGTCTTAAGTTGAGTTGGAACATACAGTTCCATCTTCTGAAATCTGTTAAAAGCTACTGTCACTCTAAAGTTGCTTGCTGAGAGAGGTGGGAGCTGAGAGATGCATGATTTACGTGGAGAAGCAAGAAGAGAAGAAGCTACCTAGCCTGCGGGAGGTGTTTGCTGCTGTTGCTGGATGGTGATCCACGGTGAAGCTGCTGGTGATCCACTTCAGCCACTAGAGAAGGCAGAAAAACAACGGTGGATGTTGATTGCTAGTGTGGCTTTTGGCTGGGGAAAAGGAGAGGTGACAATGTGTTCAAATAACAGAAACGCGAACCAAAATGGAAAAGGAAACAATGAAAACGGAAATGATGTCAAAGATTGGCCAGCTTGACTTTATCTAAACGGAGCCTGAAAGCATTTAATGCAGCATTGAAAAGACTGACATTCTCTACGCCTTTTTATTATTTTAAAGGTGATAAGATGTCAGACAATTCAGTATTCCCTTGATAGAAGAAAAAGAAGACCCAATTACAGGGAAAGAAAACAACTGCAGCCTAATTTTTCAAAGCATTTCAGACACCACATCATGATGTCGTTGACAGAAGAAAAAGAAGACCCAATTCCAGGGGAAGAAAACAACAGCAGCCTAATTTTTCAAAGCATCTAAAACACCACATCATGATGTCGTTTTTTTTCAAACTTACACAGTGATAATATATTTCGTGGCAGAGGTGATATGTCTTGGCAGGGAAAACCGTGGGGAAAGCTATAGTACTTTCCCCACGCGTTTTAGAGTTCTTTAATATATATATCAAGAATATTGATGTATCTAGCCCCCACATACAGCCATAGATGTCATAATTTATTTGTTTCCAAAACCCACTATTTCGGGGAAGAAATGGGAAGTCCACCACAGCTACATTTTCGTGATCTATATATCGGTATCTATTAGTATCAGATTAAATTGTCATTCTTATTTTAAATTATTTCTCTAATAATTGTGGCTCTTCTAATTCTTTGAAAATAAAATCTATAAATAAAGTAACCAGTTCATCATTAAGAACATTGGTCACCAAAACTAGAAAACTAGGTGCGTAAGATTTTGAAATAGAAACCATTTTCTGTGAAGCCAGCCACCGAAGTCATAACCTTGAAGTGGGTTTTACTTTGAAAAGGCATATAGCCCACAACTCCTTGCTGATGTGGGATATTGTATCATCAATGCCCATTCCTGTTTCATACAAATTTAGAGAAATGAAGCATGTAATGACAAGAAACCAACAAAAATTAACAATTTATTTTTTTTATTATTAATATTGGTGTCTGTACCAGCTTGTGCCTACCTTAACTAATTTCACAAGCCTTAAATTTAATAATCATGTAAGCCTCTAGTGATCTTGAGAAGACTCGAACTCATGATCATTAAAAAGCAAATCCAAAATCTAACCAGATGAGTTATCTCTCATGGTTAAATGAACAACTTAATTGATCATGCCTAATGTCAGATGTAATCATACTAGGGTCAATATAGCCAGTTTTCAGACAACGAAATAATACATAAAACTTCTCCCTCTGCAGAGCTTGCACCACTCTTAAGTATGCATGTATTAAGACAGGGTCAATATCAATGAGTTACATTTTCGATGTTTTTTAGGAGATAGAAAGACATGATGCCGCAGCCAACTAGAGGTGTTGATTATAACAATGAACATTTAGTAGACATGGCCCACGGCCAAGAACATTTAATCCATTTGGTTTCTATTAATGAAAAGAAGTGCATATATACTAGTTTTGGATGTCGTCCCATGGAGATCCATATGATTTTATTGTCTTTCCTAGCAGTTTTCATCCCTTACACATAGGATGGAAATAATGTAGACGAAAACACACAAAAATAAAATAAAATACTAAGCTAGAAAGTTAGAATTTAAGTCAAGTAAAGTTATTATATGGATAATTTATATTTTTATTACTAAATAAATAATTTTGATGTATTTTGCTTCTTTATTTAAGAGGTTTGCATCTCTTTAATAAGCTTAAAAATTAAAAAGCTAAATAAATTAGAAAACCTCAAAATAATTTTTGATGATGAGATGTCAAATTGGAATATAGTTATTAATTTGATTCTTCATTGAAGACTAAGGATAGTAATTTTAAGTACACATGAATGGACTTATACATAGGGCCAAAAGTATCCGAACTTGGATAAATTAGAAATGTTTTCGGTCTTTTCAAACTTGATACTTTGCGTTATGTAAAGATTTGGATTGTTTGATTTTCTTGTTTTTTACACTTGTGTAAATGGACACCTGTGTTCATATTTGCTAGATTTTCATTAGATCCACTCAATTATTATTAAAAAAGAAATCTGAAAATAAAGAAAAATCAATAAAAATCTTAAACAAATTAAGAAAAAAATAAAATTATCAATCTTAATATTTCATTTTCTAAACTAAATAGAATAATAAAAAAACACCATAAAAAACTATTTTCTTAAACTAAATTGAAAATAATAATAATAATAATAATAATAATAATAATAATAATATTAAAAAGAAAAATAATCTCTCTCTAAAAATCCCTATACTCCCTAGGTTGAAAAAAACTCGTCCTTGAGTTTAAATCACTCTTGTCTCGATCTTGTGAATGTCCAATAAAGACTCTCCAAACCCCAATCCTTTATTTTTCTTCTTTTTTGTTTCAGGTGTATTATATTTTTAGATATCAACTTTAATTTTTTCCATTTTAAAATTTATATCAGAAACAACAATTTAATAAATTATTTTGCTTACATTGGCTTAAATTATCAATGAGGATAATATTGATAATACCATCACTACCATTATTGTCATTGTCTAAATGAAACATAATCATCATTAAAATAAACATAATAAATTAGTGATTTAGGACATGCATCTTATTGCAAGACCTAATCCTTAATTTTAAAAAACGAGGCATTGGACCCAAAAAAATAATGATCAATTAGAGGCATAAGCATATTCAAAATAAATTGGCTGAAATGGGCCCAAAAAATCATCACCTACACTTAACGAGTCTATGTGAGATTAAATTGATCAATCCTATATTTGCTCATATCATAAAAAATGATATTCTAAAAATAGAATAAAAGAATAAATCCACACATACATCAACTCAAACATAGAAATTCAAAATTAAATAACAAATGAATATTTACAAATAATATTTATAATTAAAGATTAATTATTTTCTTACAAGGACTCCTTATTTATCCTAGTTATACAAGAAAATGAGGACTTATGGTATTTAATGGTAGATGTTTTTTGGAGTTTCCATACTCTATAAGAAAACTAAGGGGCAACAACTATTACAAAGATTCTCATGCTTATTTAAGAGGGTTCACGTTAGTTTTGTACTGATTTTTTTTAATACATAATTTTACGCTAACAAATATAATTTTCAATCCAACTGTTGGATCGAGCTGAAATTTTACAATAAATTGCCAAACATCTTGTTTTATATTGGTTTAAAGTTTCAAATCAATTAGACATCAAAAGGACCTTACAATAAGATCCAAGAGCTATTATGTAAGAATTTGTATTATTTTTCTAGTTGATTTAAGATTTTTTTTTTCTATTTTATTTAGAACTCTTTTTTTTTTCCTAGAATTGTTTAGGATGCTTTTTTTTTTTACCTAGTATAAATAATATTATTTAGCTTGTACTTAAGGTTTTGCTTTTGAGCCTTGGATTATCAAATAATCCAAGAAAAGGTTGAATAAGAAAATTGGGATTCTAGAGTAATTGCGTCTACCGTCTAGTTTTTTGTTATCAAGCATAACTCTAAATCCGACTGTTGAATCATAATAAAATTTTACCAAAAGTCTCTAGACATATTGTTATATTATGAGTTAAAACTCTAAGTCAATTAGAGTTTTGTATTGTATTGTATTGCATTACATGTTAGCATATGCAATATATCTTTTTTTATTTGTTGCCTTTTGACTTGTGGACTTTATATTTTGGGAGGATTCTTTTTATAATAATGCAAGGATATCCAACAAATAATTTTAGAAGCTTTATTAGTTTTATAATGATCTTTAATGGATAACAACATAGTTTTTAAGTGTGACAAGAATTTTTACATTATTAGAAAAAAAAGTTTGAAAAAAAGAAAAAGCTAATAACCCTATGGTTGTAAAGCAAACCCAAGTAAAAGCTAAATAACTCTATTTATACTAAGAAAACAAATATCTTAAGAAATTTTAAAAAAATAATAAAAGAGTTCTAAATAATATATATATATATATATACCAAATAAAAAACCAATATAAATTCTCGTACAGTAGCTTCTAGACTTTATTGCAAGGTCTTTTCTATGTCTGATTGATCTAAACTTTTAACCTAATACAAAACCAGACCTTTGAAAACTTCTGATAAAATTTCAGTTTGATCCAATGGTTGAATAAAAAATCATGATTGTTGGTTTAAAACTATATAATAGAAAAAATTAGTCCAAAATCAGTTTTAACTCTCCTAAATAAGTATTAAAATCTTTGTAATAGTTGTTGCCTCTTAATTTCTTTGCTTGTGTATATAGGATAAATAATGAATCCTCCTAAAAAAAGAATTTTAAAACATTAAGAGAATCATTACACACTTGCAAACTATATTGTTGATCATTAAAGATGGTTATAGAATTATATTATGATGTTTTTTAGAACTTTAATTGACATTAAAATTTAAATCAATGTAGAAAAATATATCTGAAAATTTATGTATAAATCTTAGCTGAATTTAAAACTATTAGATTGAGATTTATGATTTATAGCATAAAATTAACAATAAACACAATTATATATATATAAAAAAAAACATTAATTTTCTAATTCACCCTTTTATTTACCGTATCAACTTTAAAAATTATCCAGAATTTATTTTTGAGGTTTAAAATCGCCTTGTATAGTGGCTGGGGGTGACAAAAATACTGATGGAACTACTTAGATAGCAGCGGCGCGTGACTAAGATGGGTTGGTGGGTTAGGGAAGCTGCTGGTGCTTGAACCTTTGCTCCGATGAGACTGGGGGCACTTGAAGGGTAGGAACAAGTGCATCTTCTTCTTCTCTTTCTTCCTATATCGGCAATGCAACTCATTGTTGCTCATGTTAAGAGATTGGATCACCTGAATTTTGAATTTCCTTCCCACTGTCGATCTTCTCTCTCTTCTTAGTATTGTTGTTATTACTACTGTTATGTGGGGCTGTGAGATGATTTCTATGGTGGCTGGTAGTGGCGTGGAGGCTAGGTTTTGGGTGCGGTGATCGATCAAGTAGAGAGTGGCATAGGGGTTGTGAAGGTCAATTTCTGTGGTTAGAAAAATGGCAGAGATGGTGGTTGTTGGGTCGCAAGGAAAAGAGGATGACGAATGGAGATCAAATCACTGCTAATGGTGGCCATGGTGGTCGACAAAACTATGTCTTTCATTAGTCGCTGGGGATAATAGACGAGGAGGTTGCTGTGGCTTCAACTTCACCTAGTCTTGTCAATTATGTTGTGGCACAACTAGAAATGGTAGTGTTTGTCTAAGACTCTACGTTTAGTCACATTTTCTGTACTGTATAGCACTTTAATTCTTAAAAGATGAAATCCAATGAATTGGTGTCCTCTCTACTGCAGATCAATTTATTATTTCTTAGTCCTCTTCAATTGGGGTCTATGGAAGTGGTTGGAGCTTAAACCTGAACATTCAAAATCATTGAAGGTCCAACAATGCTGTTCAACCTGCTATCTGCACAACCCAGATTGCTGCATTGATGAGGCACTTGGTCACCTCGTCCAGCTGAAAAGACAGGGGTTATTCTATTTACAATTTTCTGTTCATTTGAATATTTTTTGTTTCTAGCATATGAATTGTAAAATGGTCTTGGCAAAAGTTAGGTTCTTTGATTTAGCTGGTTTTTGTTTTTTAATAAAAGCAGAAAAGCCTGTTTGCAAAAGCATAGATTTTACTGATACTCATCCTATACAAGCACACGTCTTATTATTTCATTGGACAGCACTCTACTCTTACTGCGTAAATCTTCATTTCCTCTCTGATTCATCATGCTCATTGAAACTGTCATAACTACTAGATTATGAGTTCCTTACATGACTAGGCTGAAGATTCAGAAAATGGCGAAGGACCTGCTAAGGAAGCGAAACATAAGCCTCACTGTGATGCGCATTACATAAACTTGCCTAAACTCAATGACTTCTATCTGAGCTGGAAGTGGTGGGGTGTAGAGAAGATTCTATATCCTTACCATCTGAGTTTGTGAACTTTAAGTAATGTTCAATCTCATTTTCATCCGAGCTTCCACGTCTTAGATGGAACCACTTCCTCTGGTGATGCTGTCTTGGTTTCCTGTTGCTGATAGCGATGGCCATGTCATTAGGGAAGAGGTCCTGGAGTACGAATGCGTGCACTATTGTCGATACAAGGAGAGCCGATACAGTGAGTGTGGAAACAGCAGAGAATATGACGGCAAGAACTTGGGTGACTACATTCGTGACTTCATTCGAGTATCTGATGGTCGCAATGGCAGCGCCGGTCATCGGGAAAGTGTATGCCCACCATGACAATGAAAACCTGTAGATTCAAGAGATCGTTAAATTTAGGAAACCTCAGAAGCGAAATGGTAAGAGAAAGAAAAAACAACTTCAAGTGGCATTGACTTACTTGAATCCTCGGAAAAAATTAACACGGACTGCCTGCAAAATTGCCAAAAAAAGAGAGGATAGTATTGTTAAGGGATAAATCTTAAATAGCAAAATAAAGCAATATAGTCTGATCCTCTTCACACAGTTGATAGCTTATGAGAATGTACATAACAGAAATATAACGTATGATAGAAATAAGGGCATAGACTCGCCAGTGTGAAATAAAGGAATAGGGCAATGAAGTAAGGAATCCGTGATCCATTATCAAATGAACCTTGAATTTTTGCCCATGCCATAGAAGCCACACTTGGAGCTGCAACAAACAGAAAGAAAACTGGATGGAGATCCTTAGGGAGTGTCTCATTTGTCGGAAGTCTCTGGTACAGAGTTACAAATAGGACTGCATAGTGAGCCAACCCGACTGCAAAGAAGAATATAGGCCCTTCTTTTAATCCCATTGATGCCCCCAACAGTGCCCCCACAAAGTTCCCAACAATCGACAGATGGTTTGTAGGATTTGCCACCTTCGAAAGCCTTCTCTGTCCTCCAGACATCCACTGTCCATATATTTTAAGCTCCAGAATGAGGAATGGAGTCATGAGAACATACCAAAGCGCTGCATGCAGGTCTTCGGCAAGGGAAGGAGGCATTCCAATAGCTAAGAATAGCAGAGCTATCCATGGTGCAAAAAAGAAGTTCACTCGGATTGGGTGGTAGTACTCACGACGAACTGCTTCAAAGTAGAGAATCATTTTCAGAAGGTATATGGAACCAATGATTACTACAAGAGCAACAGCGATGCACCAGAGGACAAGATTTACGTCGATGCTTATGTGGAGAAATCTTGTGGAGGCAGAGGTGGCCAGGGTTTTCCACATTATTGCTTGGCTGCTAACCCCAAGACAGATACCGAATGAAGAGATGGGAAAACGGAGAAGAAACGGCCATGTATTATCATCTGGTAGCACTATTTGTTCCGAAGGCTGTAAAGTAGCAGCAAGCATAGTGTTGATCAGAAACGTTCAGCTTAACCAGCAGTAATATGTGAGAATAGAAGTTATAGAAGTTATTCATCCGGATGTCTTCAATTTACAAGGACAATTCATTAAACACCAAGGCAAAAGATAATACTCGTGAGATCATCCTAACTTCAATGAAAGATCTGACCAAACCAGATCTTTCTTATAATTAGATGATCATATAATTAGATTCAAAATTCATCAGTATTTGGTGACTTCAGTGAACCTGGAAATCTAATGAGATAGAATCCGTTTATAATGCAGGCTAGGAGTGCAGCAACAGACAGATGTGCATCATAATTTCATACCACAAAGAAAAGGCACAAAGTGGACATCTAGTTTCCTTTTACGAAGAAATTATTTTAAATGATTGGGGGAGGTAAACACTAAGAACATACCCTAAGAGTTTCCAACTCAGGCCCTTCCAACGCGTCAAAGTATCGGTCTACAGGTAAAGCATCTTTCTCTGCTTTTGGGCCAGCAGTCTTCTCTGTTGAATCTTCTCGCGGCCTCACACGTACGTTTGTTATCTGCCTCTCAAGTTTCCCAGACCATGTTTTGAAAGAATCATATCTTTTATCCTTTAACTTTTTCAAGCTGGGATGGTTATTAGGATGGTTTGGAACATCAAGTGCAACCTCAAATGCAGCAGTTCCCTTAGCCATTGGTTGAGAGTGGAATTTAACTTGCTTAGGTGGTGTATCGACAATTTTAGATGCAGCAGAAGAATCTGGATTTCCATAAAGAAAGGTTTTTTCACCATCTTCTTTGAAAAGGACCTTTTTTGCCTTCCTTGAGCTTGCTGCTATGGGAGAAGCTGGCAAGCTGATGGAAACAGAATGCTTCCTTTGAAGGTGGATGGGTTGAGATTCATCAGTTTGGTTCTCAAAGGCAGCAGTATCACTTCCCTGCTACAACCAACATAAGAAATATGTTAGGCCTTTACCATCAAATCCCTGCATAAGGAAATTTACACAAAACCACCCAAGAATTTCTGCAGAATCAGGCTAAAATGGTTCAGTAACATATCATAATATATGTATCATACCATAGCTGATGAACTAAAAGGTTGAGAATCACTTGGTTGAAGCTGATTGTTCAAGATTTTATTTAGTTGAATGCCATCAAAGCCATCCACTTCCTTTGATGAGATGTATTGGATGAGCGCAGGAAGTGCTTCTGGCAAAATCTGCTTCTCTAAAACTAGATTTCTGCTGTTTTCCATCATAAAAAGTTACCCTGAAAGGATAGTAGAATTCAAAAAAGATCAATTATTTAACAAACATATTTCATCTTTCAATCAAATTAACAAATACCAAAACTTTTTTAAATATAAATAAGAATTAAAAAAAAACTACAGTCAATCGATTAACCCTAAGCCAATCTTTGTCTTGTAGACTCTTCAAGAACATAAATGGTACAGATGACACTGTAACTGGAACCAGCACCTAAAACACATAAATCAAACCTTGCTAACTACATATTTATCCATGTTAGTCATCATTCCCATATTTGGTTATCAGGTTCATTGTCTTGAAATACTGGTGAAAAGGTCCAGGACAGTCCCATGTTTTTGGAGAAGCAATCCAATAGTCTTGACCAGTATGGAAAATTATAAAAAGGAAAAACTGCAGACTCTCAAAATACAAGTAAATTTTTCCAGTTCCAACAAAGAAGAAAAATGATCATCTTGTAAAATGTATCCCAAATACCAACCAATTATTCTTTGATTTCATTTTGAAGAGTAGAAAGGACAGGAGGAAAGCATATTGGATTTTCTTATATGGAGAAATTGATGACAAGGAAATAAAGCATCTTCATCTAGGCTAGCTCAAGATGATTTGTACATATCAGATCAAAACTGTCCATGTCAAACTCCATACTAAAGTACATAAATCATTTCATCAACGACTGCATATCACAGTATGACACCAGAAGATGACAGAGGTGGGACAGTACAGTATGCTTTTTACTGATTAGATGCCACAAATCTTATCTTATCACTGTTGAGTAGATTGCTTAGTTCAACAAATCAAAGTACAACAGCTACAACTGATTTCCATTTTCAACCATAAGATCTTTCACATGCTAGAACCGAAAAAACTACACTGACATGCTAACACACACACACACACACACACACACACACCATGCACACGGATCCCAGAAATCGGTAAACACTTCAAGAAAATGACACGATACTTACCTACTCAAGCAGCCACACTTGAGAAAATCGTAGTTAATCAGAAACACAGGAAGAGCTCAGAGCTAAGCTAATAGAAAATCAGCAGCAAAAATCTGTGTTCCTTTTCTCCTTCTTAAAGCAGACGGCTCCCCGAAAAAAGAACAGGAAAACCAGACCTATGTGGATAGGAGAAGGAAGAAATGAGAAAAGCTAACACGTGTCTTTCAACAATAAACAGCAGTGTATATAGAGAGTCTTCAAGGCAAGCCATCTGCTAGAAAAAACAACATTACGTCCAAAGCACTCTTGTTTTGATAACGAGTAGTGCTGCTTATTTGAGAATGACGCGTTCATGCAAATAGACAAAGCAGCTAAGTTAATCAAATTCAAGCTAGTTAATTAATACTAATCACCATATGTTAGGTAATAATACGCTAGCCACTAACATTATTCTTCTTGTAAAAACTTGGGAAAGAGGAGGGGGGAAGAAAACACGGTTGAACATATTTCATTTTTATATTTATATTTATGTAACTCTAGATTTGGACTTAAATTACAAGCCTATTAGACCACTAGAATTCAAGAAGATAATCATATCATTAATAAATCTATTGCACATTTAAGCTTAGAATAACTAAAAAGACTATTCGAAAAACTCACTTTTACTTTGTCTAAACTTCAAATTTAATTCCAATGATAATGGCTTCAATGATTTATCATCATTATCAACCATCCTAAAGAAAATTAATAGTATAATTTAATCAACAAGGTAAGTTTACTTCGATTATAAAACGTAAAAAAAAATTGCTAAATTTTAAATCACATCTCCCTAGTTTACCATGTTTTTTTTTAACTAAGAAGAAAATCCCATTTAATTTTAATAGAATTAATGCTATATTAAGCACAAGGAGCAGGACTTTGAAAAAAAGATTCTAAGTTATTTTAGTTAGTGTTCTTGGATAAAATAAGCAATAAAAATAATGTATTTAGTTAAAAAATAGAGGATAAACTGTAAAATAAATCTAGGAAAATTTTAAAATGAACTTTTATACTTTTAAAATATAAAAAGATATATCTCTGTAATTTTCATCTCTTTTATATCTAAAGACGAACCCAGAGAGAGCTCCTTTTGGAATTGAAAGGTTATGGAAAATAAGTAATAAAAACAACTAAGAAAGAGTAGCTTTGATTTTAAGTTTGTGATAAGAATTCAACAAATAAATGGAAAGACAATTGATATTCAAAGGGACCACAAAAACAACATTGAGATGACAAAACCAAACCGAAAACTACTTGAATGGGACAGATATATTACTGTTCTAATGCAAAGCTGTTTACAAAATTAATAATCAGAAAAGTCAAAGAATTTCATTGTAAACTATATTTCTTCTATCCAATATTTAATTATAAATGGAGCATCTTGCACCGTCAATCTTCGACAGTCTGGAAATTATAAAACAAGAAACCATCATGAGTAACATGGCATCTCTAACAAGAACATTGATGTTTATAGTCCACACGTACAGCCATAGATTGCTGGGATGTTGCTATTAATAAACACCAATATCCGCAGCCCTACTCTAGAAAAGAACTGTTATTATCAAAGAAAAAAGACTATAATGGATGGATTAATGTTGGTGACAGCTGGTAATGTCAAAAAAAGCTGCATCAATTATTGACAAAGGTTGCATCATTGTTGACAAAAGAGCAAGAATACTGGTTATTAAAATCTATAAATAAAGGTATTATTTAGAGAGTAATAAAATCATTATTTGAAGAGCAAGAATGAAACAGAGTGATTGTATAGCTAAATATGTGAGGAATGTATGAGAGAATGAGTTGTCAAGAACAGCAAGTAGTTGCTATCATTTCAGCACTGCAAAGAAAAAAAAAGCGAGTAAAACAAGAAACCAGGTAACATCAAGCCAGTGTGTGTTTATATATATATATATATATATATATAGAACATTGATGTTTCTGGAACATTGATGTTTCTGGTCCC
This sequence comes from Populus tremula, assembly GCA_964019445.1. NCBI lineage: Eukaryota > Viridiplantae > Streptophyta > Magnoliopsida > Malpighiales > Salicaceae > Populus > Populus tremula. The sequence goes on along the minus strand of CAXHTJ010000007.1, from coordinate 10,811,947 downwards.
CATATACAGCCATAGATGTCATAATTTATTTGTTTCCAAAACCCACTATTTCGGGGAAGAAATGGAAAGTCCACGGGCGGCTACATTTTTGTAACCAATAAATCGATATTTATTAAGTTCGGAATAAGTTTATCATTAAGAACATTGGTCACCGAAGCTAGAAAACTACGTGTGTATGATTCTGGATTCAACTTGAACACAACTGGTGCCTCGAGTTGCTTCTCCTCTACCTTAAAAGCTTGGGGTTTGGGCTTTCCTTTCAAAGATACAAGAGTATAATTCATATTATCCTTATTAATTTTATACAAATTCTTTCTATCTAAGTAATGTATATCTACATCATATATATATTATCAAAGCCTACTTAATATCAAACTACACGCATCTATACTTACCACATCACAATAAGTCTCATTCCTATATTTTATAATGAAAAGATGTATTTTAAGACATAGGATTACCCTTATTTTTTATATAGCTTTAATCCATTTAAATTTATTATTGAAGTATTAGTAGTATTTTTTCAACAATATTTTTACAACTATCATTATCAATATTTAAATAAAAAATATTATTATTTATAGTGCATCGAGTATGAAATAACTTATTTCACTACGAATCCTCAACAAAACTTTAAATGTGGCAACATTGTCGTAATCAAAAAGAGGTTTATCCTTCATCATTATTATCTATCATCTCCATCTAGTTTGCATAGATCACCCTTGTCATCGAAAAGTTGTAGCTAATATTCACCTCCATTCATGTTGACTGATTTCTAGCTTATATTACTGAGGTGATATTATAAAAGAGGGTAGTTTGCTCTTTCCATCATAATATTAAAATTGAGTTAACCTGGGATATAAATTATAAATTTAAAAGAATTGATACAAATCAAAAGAACATCTAAACAAAGAAGAATCGAAGTAACTTTCCCTTAAAGTTACAATGCAAGTAAGCTGGGTGACAAAAGGTGGACAGAACCTAAAACCTGAGAATTATTATTATTGAACTATAACTAAAACTGCTCAGTCTTGGAATGCACAGTACAGTCTACAGTAAAAGTTGAGCTGTCTTTTTTATTTTTTGACTTTTTGCTTTTATTTTTTAAGTTTTTTTATTTATTTTTTGTTTTTTTTAACTGAGTTGTCTTTCTTTTTTTTTCTTTTTTTTTTTACTGGATATTTTTTTAAAAAAAAATTTAATGTTAAATTTTTTTTGTATCTCAAACTTTTATAACACGCATTCCGGATTTAACGGGTTAACCCAGATTTTTTTTTCTGGTTTTTTTTAATTAATTTTTTTGTTTAATTTTTTTTGTTAAATTATGAGTTAACCTGGTTTCATAGGTTAACCAAATTAATTATGGGTTAACCCGTCAATTTTTTTTCTATGCAGTTAACAAACTTTCATGACGCGAATTTTTTAAAAATATATTTTTTTCTTTTTAATTAATTTTTTTTTATTTAGTTTAGTTTGTTAATGTTCACTCTTTTTTTTATTTAGTTACCAGATATTCATGACACGGATCCCGGGTTTAACGGGTTAACTTAGTTTGACCAGGTAACCTGAAAAAATAATTGACCCGCGGCATCGCGCGGGACATGTAACTAGTTATATAACTAAAAGAGCTCAGACTTTTACTGTGGATTGCACTGTACAGTCCACAATAAAAGCTGAGTTGTCATGCTATCATTTTTTTTCTGTTTTTTTTTCTTCAGTTCTTCTTTGTTTTTTTAATGGATTTTGTTGTCATTTTTTTTCTGTTTGTTTTTTTTTTTTTGCTTTTTTAGGTTGTTTTTTCTTTATTTTTTCTTTGTTTTTTTTAATGGATTTTTTTAAAAATAAAATTTGTTAATGTTAAATTTTTTTTCTATCTCAAACTTTTATAACACACATTCCGGGTTTAATGGGTTAATCCAAATTTTTTTTTTCTAGTTTTTTTTTTAATTAATTTTTTTGTTTAATTTATTTTGTTAAATTAATTATGGGTTAACCTGATTTCATGGGTTAACCAAATTAACAGTAAAAATTGAGTTGTCATTTGTTTTTCCATTTTTTTTTCTTAGGTTTTTTTTTCTTCATTTTTTCTTTGTTTTGTTTAATGGATTTTGCTGTCATTTTGTTTTTCGTTTGTTTTTTTTTCATGTTTTAATTTTTTTTCTTTGTTTTTTTAATGGATTTTTTTTAAAAAAAATTTTTGTTAATGTTAAATTTTTTTTTATATCTCAAACTTTTATAACACATTCCGGGTTTAATGGGTTAACCCAGATTTTTTTTCTTCTGGTTTTTCTTTTTAATTAATTTTTTCATTTAATTTATTTTGTTAAATTAATTATGGGTTAACCTGGTTTCATGGGTTAACCAAATTAATTATGGGTTAAGCCGTCAATTTGTTTTCTACGCAGTTATCAAACTTTCATGACGCGAATTCCAGGTTTGACGGGTTAACCCAGTTAATTCAGATTTTTTTTTTTAGTTTTTTTTCTTCATGTTGGTTTTTTTTTTTTTTAGTTAATCTATTTAATTATCACACTTTTATGACACAATCTTGCAGCCAAACCCATATCCAAGGCTATTGGTCTAATGTTGCAGTCAGACTCATTTAAACTTGAGTCATGTAAGTTTAATATTATTATTAATATTATAAATATTACTTTTGGGTCAAGCGTTGTAGCTAAAAAGGCTTTTGGGTATATCTTTGCAGAAAAACCTAACACTCTTAGATCTTAACATTTTTTTATTTTTTTGCAAGAAAAAAAAATTTACCCGTGGCATGTGCCTTTGTTTTTTTTTTTTTTTTTTCCTTTTTAAGCCCTTTACCGTGGACTGCACAGTGCAATCTACAGTGAAAAAGATGATGCTTTAGTTTTTTTTTTTTTTGTTTTTTATTTTTTAATTTCTTTTTTTAATATTAATTTTTTTTATTTAATTATCAGACTTTTATGACACGGATCCCAGATTTGATGGGTTAACCCAGTTGATTCATAGTTAATTAAGAATTTTTTTTCTTTCTTCATTAACTTTTTTCCTCTTATATGTTTTTTTTTCTTTATTTTTTCTTTTTAATTAATATTTTTTTATTTAATTTAGTTCATTAATATTAATTTTTTTCTATTTAGTTATCATTTGATGCCTTTAGTTTTTCTTTTTGTTTCTTTTTTCGTTTTTATACCTTTGACTGTGGACTGCACAATGCAGTCCACAATGAAAAGGTTGATGCCTTTTGTTTTTTATTTTTATTTTTTTTAGTTAATTTTTTTCGTTTAATTTAGTTTGTTATTGTTAAATATTTTTATATTTAGTTATTAAACTTTCATGATACGGATCCCGGGTTTGATGGATTAACCTGGTTTCACAAATTAGCCCAATTAATTCTAGGTAACCCATCAATTTTTTTTCCTATTTAGTTATCAAACTTTCACGGCACGAATCCAAGGTTTGACGGGTTAATCTGGTTTGAAGGGTTAACCCAGTTAATTCAAAAAAAAAATTCTTTTTCTTCCTGTTGGTTTTTTTTTTTTTTAATTAATCTATTTGATTATCATACTTTTATGACATGACCTTGCAGCTAGACCCACATCCAAGGCTATTGGATCCGGTATTGCAGTTAGACCCACTTAAACTTGGGTCATGCAAGTTTAATGTTATTATTAATATTATAAATATTACTCTTGGGTCAGTTGTTGCAGCCAAATTCAAGACTTTTGGGTATAACTTTACAGAAAAATATAACACTTTTAGCCCTTAGTTTTTTTTTTATTTTTTAAGCAAAAATAAATTAACCCACAGCGTCGGATAATGTAACTAGTTACATGACTATAAAATTTGACAATGAGCGATTATGGTGTCTGGTATCAGCACATCCGTACATGGCATTGTGAACGGTTCGAGTTTTTTCTCTTTTATTTTTAATTAAGGGATTGTGCATGGTGTTCGTGAATGGTAATTTTTCTTGGGATAACTACAAATCAGTACACAATCTTTGTATTCATTAACAAACCTCTCCTTAACAGCTCAAACCTTGCTGGTGAAGTTTTTCCTCTCTGCTCTACAAGCTCGTTGATTGATTCAAGTGTATGCTCTCCTCCGGCACACAATCTTCTGGCTGATCCAGACATGTTGAGTAGACATTATCATATTCATCATCAAAACTATATATACTCTCATTCTAGAAGAAAAAAAAATCAAATCTAAAATGTTTTGTTGATTGAAAATATCAAAAGAAAACATGGATATTCCATTAGGAGTCTTACTTGAAATAGTGGTTCATGAAACGGAAGACAAGTAGTTTAGGTATTGTTTATGTTTACGTTTAATATCGTATTTGGGCGCGTTTTAATCATTTATATTTTCTAATGTGGTGAAGTTAAAATTTAAAAAAAATACTATAATGTATTATCAAACAAAAAAAACTTTTCGCTATGTGCACAAACAGAATCTAGACACAACAATTAGTGATTTGTCGAGGAATTCAAAGTTGATGGAAATTTGACACGAGACCTAATAAGAGACACGAAACAAAAGGGAAGAACTTGGAACTAGTGGGTTGGAAGAGTGGATGTGCAGTAAAAATTTTAAAAATACATTAGGAGCGAGGAGACTCCTTTTCCAACATGAACAATTGGTGATCGGGTGCTAGGGAAAAAGGTGAGCCAAACCTAAAACATCAGAAGAACCCAGCTTTAGCAGCTTTAGAAACCGTTTAGAAAAGCCGTTGTGACTGTATTTTTAAAAAATTAAAAAAAAAATCGTTAAATTTTAACATGATTTATATATTTTGAATCATTTTAATGTGTTGATATTAAAAATAATTTTTAAAAAATAAAAAATATTATTAACATGTATTTTGATATAAAAAATTATTTAAAAAATATATCATAATGTTAAACACAAAGAATATGCTATTAGCATATTCGTACATCACGTTTAACGAATGGCTCTTGAAGCTGATAGTGCCAGGCCATCAAAGCAGCGCCGTTGAAGCTGATAGTCTCCTCGCTCCTTTTCCAACATGAATAATTTGGATTTGTTTCGTTAAGAAGATAACCACACTTTCCTATAAAAAAAAAAAAAACAAAAAAAGTAAAGTTATTAACAATATTTTAAAAGATGCCGGAAAGTACTATAGTTTCTCCCCACCACATACCTTTTCTTTTGTTTTTTTTGTTTTATATTTCCTTTTATTTGTTTTTTTTCCCTCACGTTTTTTTTCTCCCTTTTTTTGAGCTTTACATGTTTATTTTTAAGATTATCTTCTTCTTTTTTTATTCTTTTTTGTTTTTGTATTTTTTTTTAAAATTATCTTTATTAATTTTTTTTAATATTGAACTGGTTGAAAATTTTATTATATATATTTTTTAACACTATGGATCACTACAATGTTTCCTTACATGGTTTTTTTTTCTCTTTTATGAATTTTTCTTTTCAAAATGATCTTTGTCAATTTTGCTTCGTAGTTTTAAAAAAAAAAATACTGTGGATTGTTATAATGTTTCTCTACATGGTTTTTATTTTGCTACAGTGTTCCCTACAAGTTTTTTTTTCAAAATTATCTTCATTAAATTTTTTTTTTTTTAATATTGAGCTGGTTGAGAATTCAGCTTTAATTTTTTCCACATGTTTTTTTCCTCTTTTTTTTTGTTTTTTTTTCCAAAATTGTCTTCTTCTTTTTCTCAATTTTTTGTGTTTTTTTAGAATATTTTTTGTTGATTTTATTTTTTTAATATGGAGTTGGTTGAAAATTTAGCTTTGTAGTTTTTTTCCTTTAAAACACTATGAATTGCTACAGTGTTTCCCCACATGGTTTTTTTTTTGTTTTTTTATAATTTTTATTTTTTCATAATTGTTTTTGTCGATTTTATTTTTTTCATATTGAGCAGGTTGAGAATTTAGCTTCATCATTTTTTTCTTTAAAACATTGTGAATTGTTATAGTGTTCCTTCACATGATTGTTTTTTTGTTATGATTTTTTTTTAAATTATCTTTATTGATTTTATTATTTTTAATATTGAGTTAGTTGAGAATTAAAACTGTAGATTTTCTCATGAAACATTATAGATTGCTACGGTATTTCCCTACATGGTTTTTTCCCTTTCTTTTTTTTTGTTATGATTTTTTTCAAATTTTCTTTGTTCATTTTATTTTTTAAATATTAATCTAGTTAAGTATTTAGCTTTGTAGTTTTTTACTTGAAAACATTGTAGATTGCAATAGTTTTTTTTCATATAATGTTTTTTATTTTTTTATAAATCCACGACAACGTACAAATTAACATGCCACAAGCCTGCAGCTTCGCGTGAACATGACATCTAGTAGCAATGTATTTATCTATTGTTTGTGAGTGAATTTTTATCTATTTTTTTGTTAAACTTTGAAATTATTTTTGTTAAAATTAATTTTTTTTATGTTTTTATATCATTTTGATATATTAATATTAAAAATAAAAAATATTATTTTAATTATTTTTCAATAAAAAATCACTTTTAAAAATAATTATTAGTGTGCTCTTAAATATTTTAAAATAAACCAAAACCAAGAAGAAAATCAAATTAACTCCTTCGGGAATCCGTAACTATTTATCCAATCCTAAAACGCCTAGGTATTATACTGAAGCTTCATGACCAGTTTTCCTTTTTTTTTTGGTCCTCAATTTGTTTTGTTTTTTTTTGTCTCAATTTTTTTTCTAATCGCAGACCAAACTATCTATCAATTTGTCAAAATATTTAAAGGATAGAAAATTTAAAAGATAAGGAGCCAAAGTATAAAACAGAAGAAATAATATGGCCAATCTAAAAGTCTTGAAAAAAGTTCTTTTTAATCTTCATAATTTTAATTTGGTTTTAAAATTCATTTTTTTTACATTTTGGTCCATGAGTTAGAAAAATAAAAGAGAAAGTTACTTGGAAATGATAAAGATAGAGAAATTTATCAATTTAACCATTTCAAGCAAAAAAAAAATCAATATTATTGATATCAACAAGTTCCATTTAACTAAAAGAGTTTGATGTGGATTTTTTTTTCTAAACTTGCATGAGATTGTATATTTGGGTTCATAAAGTTTTTTTTTTTTAATTCAGGTTGGATTTCAGTTTTTCAACCTATTTTTTGGTTATTAAGGTTATTAGATGATTTAGAAATGATGTAATGGTTTTTTTAGTTGTTTTAAAGTAAAAAATAATTGAAAATGGATTTTTAGATTGAAAAAAATCTCCTCTAATATAGTAGTAGAATTCTGAGTAGATAAATAATTATGTTATGTTGATTCTAATCAATCTAATAAATCAATAACTTAGTATTTTTTATAAAACAATATCATCTTGAAATGTTACATAATAAGCCCATGCTGGTTGAATTTTATATTTTTTGAGTTTTTTATTATCTATTTTTTTTTATTTCAACGTCAGTGCAGATAATTATAGTAACATACTCCTTTGCTAAATAAATAAATAAAAACTGCCATGTACTTGATTATCTTGTATACAGACTAGATTCATGAAATCTAGAATGTGTTCTATGACGAAATTATCGAATCAAAACGCGGGCATTCTTCTTCTTCCTCTTCTTTTGGAATATATATATCACTTCCAAATTTTAAACTCTTTTGATCTTGAATTTACTACTTTTAGAAGAAAATTTTATACGCAGCGTAGCGATGTTAAACATTAAAAATAACAAAAAATAAAATAAAATCTTTTATTAAGATCTTCTGCCATGATTCAGAGCTCCCATTCTTCTTGCTTTTTTTTTTTTCCTTTTCACGCTCTATATCATTTCTCGTTTTTTAAACAAAAGATCTGGGTGTCGCTCTGTTCTCATGGGCTAAGGTTTTAGCTAGCCCAAAAATTTATTTATCCTAACAATATTAATGAATTTACCGGCAAAGATATGAGGCACTTATTAAATATTAATTAAAATTCCTAATTAATCTCATTTTCTCATAAGATAGAATTTATTGCAAACAATTATAAAAGTTTGCGTATGAATTAAATATCATTTAAGATTATTATAAGAATAGTTAAAATAACTCTCAAACTCGGTAATTATAGCTTTATAGTCAACGCTACACAAGCTTACAAAAAGCTTATTTTAAAATGTGATAAAAATTATATTTTAAAATATTTTTATTTAAAAATATATTAAAATAATATATTTTTTATTTATTAAAATTATTTTTGATATTAACATATTAAAATGATCTAAAAATATTTAAAAATTAATTAAAAAAACATTTAAATTTTAAATAAATATTGTTTTGACTATTCTATCAAACATACCAAATTGGTATATTATGAGGACCATCTATCGTTGTTAATCCCCATCCATTACTTTATTGAAATTTGGGTTAGTATGGTAGGTAAAGAGGTTTATTCTTTTTCTTGATTTTTAAAGTTTTAATCACGAAGCCATCATCTAGAAAGATTATTAAATTCGTTTTAATATTCTTAAATCGATATAAAGATACGTCTATAAAATCGCTTAAAGAGGGACTTAATTTTGATTGATGTATAAATTAACTTAAAGATACTTTTATTGTTAAAAAAATAACTTTATTGAAAAATCATTTCTTCAAATTAAATTATACATAATCCCATAATCTAAAGGATAATTATTATGGTGGGTTCTGATTTTATGACTTGGAATTCCAAACCCATTCTAAGACCGTTTAAGGGTATGTTTGAAATTATAATAGTGTTAGAAGTTCAAAATATTTTTTTGTTTAGAAATATATTAAAATAATTTTTTTTATTTTTTAAAAATTATTTTTGATATTAGCATATAAAAATAATCTAAATATATATAAATTTATTTAAATAAAAAAATTTAAAATTTAAAAAAACACGGTGACACACCTAAGTTTAGATTATATCAACTCAATAAAAAGGGTCAAGAGTTCAGTCCGACTGTGTACAGTTCAGCCCATCTCCGTGACAAAGTCCAAGCTACTCCTCTCTAGTGGCCTGAATTTGGTTTCACTTCAAATTGAAAATAAAACTATAGCATATCTAATAATTTCTCTTCTATTACTAAAATTATAAGAGCAGCCCGGCCCAAGACTTCAGGTCGTAGTCCAAATTGATGCGAGTTAACCTAAATTAATCTGAACTATGACTTTTAAAAAAAATAACTTGGAACATTTTTTTTATTCAAAAACCCGGTTTTTTCATTAACCTGGACCGGTTCTCATGATACCGATATTGGGCTTTACAAGCTAAGCCATAGCCTAGTTCGGATCGACTAATCCAGTAAAAGCCCGATATCCCCTTAAAGCCCAAATGTGGAAGACATGGTAACTTGATGGGCTAGAAGTTGGTTCATACTCTTTAAACACAGAATTCGGCCCAACCTAATATTTTGTTGGAAACAAAGACATGGGATTAGCTGGCCTCTTCTTCCGTTGTTTTCCACTTTACAATAATCCAGCTCATTAACTTAATTACAGTGATTTGGTAGCGTTTATTGTTTTCTTTTTAAAACAAATATAAAAGAAAAATATAAACAGGGTCAACAATGTGACCAAATTCATTAAGTCCAAAATAATCTGACCCGATTCTGAGCGATGTTAAATTGGATATTTATTTATTTTGATTGTGTTAACATTTAAATTGTATCAAACCTAGTTTTATTTACCCTAATTAATTATTATTATTAAACCTAGTTTTATCTGCCTTTTTTTATATTATTTCTTTTACCTTACTCTCATGTTCCTCTTCCTCGTCTTCGTGTATGCTTGGATTTTTATCTCATGGTTTTGGATTTTGAAAGTTTTATGCTTTTATGTATAATTATAATTTTTATTATATATTTAAAATAATTCACGTATTTTTTTCTAAGATTACTTTGATTAAATTTGTTTGACAAATGTAAATTGTTTTATTTTTTCATCTTATATACTTTACTTAAAGGAAAGAACCATGCATGGAGAACGGATTAAAATTATAGAGGTCTTTGTCTCCGAGGAGGCGGCGGCGGCGGCGAAGGGTTTGCTACATGAACATCCATTTCCACCTCCACAATTCAATAAAACAAAAACGAAAAAGTGGTCATTCGAACTTTACCTTTCATCATTGCCTCATATCAAAATGCTTTCGAGTGGATTAATTATAACTTGTATAATAATATTCATTTTTAATCAACAATCGGCCAATTGAGAGTAGATTCAGCTGACGTTTTGCTTGACAATAATTACAGACCAATGATACATTGAATAATCTCAGATAAGCACAAATAAACATGGATACTTGAACATATCTCGTGTATCATTAATCGATTCAATCAAACTCAAACCCTATTTCAAGAATCAATGTTATCATCGAAACAATACATTATTGAATGATTACAGCTGAATTCATAACATAAAAAATTATATCAAACAATAATATAAATTATATTTTAAAACTTAACCTAACAATTTAAAATTTTTAAATTGAAATGATTATTTAATAAGATATCAAAACTTTAACTAAAAGATCACGAGTTCGAATATCATTTTTCATTCTAATTAATAAAACTCAACACAAGATTATATGGGTATTTATAAGTTTTAAGTCTAGAATGTTTTTATTTAAAAAATATATTAAAAAAATAATATAAATTATATATTAAAATCTTATTTAATAACTTAAATTATTTTTCAACACGCGAAACTAATGACAAATACCTAGCTGATATAATTACAGCGACAAGGACTTCAACTTTGCAATTGAATGGATCAAGGCTGGGTTCGTGGTTTGATGTTTATCCACAATTTACTTCCTCCTTTTTTAGTTTTGTTTTAAGCATTAATATGCCTTGCCGTCCTTCTCTAGAATTCAAGAAAAAAGATTGGCATTTCAAAATCAAATTCAATAGAGTGATGAGGCCATTGTTTTCACAACTGTGTGCTTTACTTCTTCGAGCACAATACCAAGAAAAGGAACACTTGTGGTGATTGAGAAGGCTTCAACTTTCTTGTGGCTTTAGAGCCCTTCTTTTACAGACCACTGTTTCTGTAAAAGTAAGGTGGTCTTGTCACATTGTTGTCTCTTGTCTCCACTTTGACCTCCGCGAGCGGTGGTGCTGCCATTTTGTGCTGGACGCTAACAACAAAAACAGCTAGTCGGCAATCCCTTGATGGGCCAACCTGGCTAAAGCTGGTTTGGCCTCTAGTGGAGTCAGGGGATTTTGATTTTACAGCTTGTGGGTCGGGCCAAAGCTCATTGGCTGGCTCTAATTTGTCATTTCGTTAGTCTCAGGAAACATCCTAGCCTCCTTTGAATGAGAAATCTTGGACATGAGTTGTGGGATTTGGCTCCTTAATTTAACACAAAGCTTTGAGGAAATTTTTATTTTTTGAAAAAAAAAATATACATCTTATTGTCTTTTCTTAATCTTAGATCTACCTGGAAAGTTGTGGATGCTGACTTAGGTTATTTGACGACGTGTCATTTGTAAAGTTGTGGACACAAACTTGGGCTTTCCACCAAAAGCACCACAGCAAGTTGATTTGATTTGGCATCCATTTTGAGGGCTGTCCCACCTTCAACACAATGGCACAATATAAAGTTTACCTAAGCTATAGTTACATCAAAAGGAGCAAACTCAACACTCACCAAAAAAAAAAAAAAAGAGGAAAACATGAGGGTGTGGAGCATCCAATTTAATTTAAGTACCTATTTTTAAGCAAATTAAAAAAACTCCAAACATATGTTATTGTGATACTTGGTAACATATAAAAAAAAACATATGTTATTGAGGGAGATTTTCATGAAGAATATACAGATTTTTATATGAACTTATGCATACGAAAATCATATACTTTAATGAATATCATCTTTAATCCAAGTTATAAGGATAAGGTTTGAAAAACTATGACTCTTCACAAGATAAAGTTGAGATTGATAATGTAGGGCGGTTTCATTAAAATGCTTGCAAAACAAGCTTTTTTAGTGGGATGAAAGATTTTTGATGGCCTGTTTGGAAACACGATTTAAATTGTTTACCTTAAAAATTTAAATTTTTTGATGATTCGTTATTAGATAGAAAAGATGATGTTATGTTCGTTGCCAAGTAGAAAAAAAGTGACCTTAGGGCATATATGCATGAAATGAATGTATTATCTGTCATTATAGCTAGTAAGTGAGATGTTGATTAAAACTACGAGGGGTGTAACTTAACTGGTCAAATTTTAGATTTACTTTCTAGAGGTTACTAGTTTAAGTCTTATAAATTTCAAGGTCACTAGAAGCTTACATGATCGTTAATTTTAAAGTATGTATAATTAATTAAGATGCGCATAAACTGACCTGAACATCTATATTAATAATAAATAAAAAAAAAAAAAAAAAAAAACAAAAAAATTGAGAGGGTGATGAAGCTCCACGTACCTGTGCAAATGGACATTTTTCTTTTGATAACGTGATTATCCATTCATCTACATTTTATATGTATTATGCTAGTTCACTCAGATTTTACTTGTGTATCCAATCTTATTACAATAAAACCTCATCTTCCATGTATTAACAAAAGGTATAGTGCTTTTACTATAGCACAACGCACTGTAACACCACATGCTAAGTATTGTGGATTGTGATGGGTGCTTTTTTTTTTTTTCTGTTACCAAACCTTTATTTTTATTTTGCTTTTATAGACCAAATTGATGGTTAATTTAATTGAATTTTGTTGAGAAAAAGAAAGATGCAGAGAAAGAGCGCCAAAGTGATAAAGAAAAAGAAAATAAATGGTTGTTTTAAAATTAGCACGAAAAGTTCATTTTTATTTTTATTTTTATTTTTTTCAAATGATAAATTTTTGGTCCATATTTAAAATATTTTATTTTGGTTCAAAATTTTATTTTTTGGTTTTTGATTTGAAAAAAAAAGAGATGATCACCATATTTTAGTTGTAAAGAAAGAAAGTTTAGATTAACACCAATTTTAACCACAAAATCAATCAATTTCGGTATTAATATCTTTCATGAGAAAAATTATACTAGAGTGTTGTTGAAAATTAAAATTTTAAACATAAAATACGCATGCCCAGCGATCCTCCGCTAACCATATTATAGAGTTGCCGACAATACATTGTTTATTGGCATCTTTTTTAAAAAACAAAATTTTAACCCTTTTTAATGAGCCTGGCATAAAGGCCCAAGAAAGCACCTAACTCTTTTTTTTTTATTTATTTTTTGACATTTTGCATTTTAATATGTTAAAATAGATTAAGAAAAGAAATTATTGAATACTCTTGAAATTCCAAAAAAACAATTAATGAAATCATAGCATTTTTTATATTAGCGAGCGTTTTTCTTTCTTACAACTCTTTATGGTTATTTTTGCACTGTGTTTTTTTCTTTTTGTTATTTTTATTAAATATTGTTCTTATCTTTTGTTTTTTTAATGAAGTTTTATAGCATTATTTTTTGTAATATTAGTGGGCAACTTCTTTTTACAGCCCTCTACAATGGATTTTACTCATGAAAAAAAAAAACTCACAATAATAATAATAATAAATTATTGTTACAAGAAATACATTGTTAACTACTACACTTTACTTTTTTCTTTACTAGAAAAAAATATTCAACCGGCGAAGAAACACGATTACTATTGACTAATGGGTCTTTAAAGTGCCCTGCGGGGCACTGTAAAATAAACATGTTCCCCATAAACACGAATGAATCCATTTTTTTTATATATAAAAACTCGACTTTTTGTGTTTCTTAAAGTTCATAACTTCAGGTATTATAAATATCAGAATTACTAAAAATTTATATAATTATTAATTTTAAATTTTAAATTTTTAAAAAATTAATTAAAATATATATAAATCAATTCAAACAATTATATTAACAAAAAAAAACTCAACCTTTTGCATTTCTAATCGAACTAACGTGTGATATGTAAAATGGTAAAGTGTTCATAGGCCTGCTGGCTACACCAACGTAGCTCCATGGAATCGATCTATCTTAACTTTTTTTTTTTTTTTCTTTTAACTTTCCATCTGGATCTGCGTCAATTATCATGCTTAACCACCAGCAGCAAATTTGTGCTTTAAAGCAGTTCCCGTCATCTATGATACTTTAGAAACGTTAAATCTTGCTAGATCCATAATGACCTACCATAGATCAACGGCTATAGTTTGATTCATTCACTATGGGCACACATTGCTAAGATCTCTGAAACCTTATTGGATATTAGTGGAGAATCTTGGGTTCTGTCGATATCTTGAAGATTCAAAACTTTCTGCAAATGGAAAAAGGTTAAAATATATTAGTCAAAACTCTCCTATGGAGCGTGCCTGCTTTTAACAAAGTCGAAACCTTTTGCTTTCTTCTTTTCTTTGAGGTAGCGATGCTTACTTAGCTAATCAGCAAAGGTTGTCGTAGCAAGAAACTATGAGAGAGTATACTTGTTATTTTTTAAAATGTTTCTTATTTAAAAATAATTTTTAATATTAGCAAATTAAAATGATTGAAAATATTAATAAAAATTAATTTAAAATAATAATAAAAAAATGTAATTCTCCATCATGAATAAGCAAAAGGGATTAACGTAAGACTACAAAAGCTAAGAGAAATAGAAAAGCTAAAGACTATAAAGCTGGCTTTATTGACGAGATGATTTAAAAGAAGCATCTCTTAATGCACATTTTAGCTTGCATCCCACTGGAAGGCTAGCAACTTACCGAAGAGGTCACATAATTTTTATTTTTATTTTTTGTATTAGTTTTTAATAAGTTTGAATTAAAATATAATAATATTTATTGTAAATAAATCATCTCAATTCAATAATTTGAGTTATTAAATGAGATTTCAAGATATAATTTATATTATTTTCTAATCATCATCTCAAGTAAAAGCTCTTAAAACTTGAAACTTGTATAAATTTGCTCTACCTTATACTTAATTTTTATCAAATAAATAAAAATTATGACATTCAAATTCATGACCGCTTGATCATTAAAACTCTAATACTATATCAAAGAACTAATTTAATTTAATAACTTAAACTATTAGATAAGATTACATGATATAGTTTATATTATTTTCTAACACTTACAAGTAGAAGGTTCCATTGAAGGCCTAAAAATGGTTTGCTTCCTCTCATGGTTGTCGAAATTTTGTATGGAATTTGTGTCTCATCAATCATGGTAGGGGATAAGCCCTCTATTGTTCTTCTTTCTTCGTAACAAAGAAGTGAGTTCTATTCACATCAAATTACCTTTCGAAAAGAAAAACTGGAAAGAGCTGGAAAGTTCGAGTTGATTCAAGACTGACGAGGCATGAACTACAAGGAAAGGGTTTTGTGGACAAAGTGAACAAGCAAGCACAAGAAAATAAAGAAGTCTTAATTTGGTATAGTGTCAAGAAAGAAAAACACATCCTTTCATTGGATTCTTCCTCGCTATCTCCATTTTCTTACTCTCCATTCTCTTCAAATTGAAACTGGAGATTGCATGTGTTGGGTCCTTTACGAAAGCTGTAGCTTTGAGGCTTTTTGGCTTTCATTTGCAGTTTGCCAAAAGGAAATAAAGTTGAAAATGTGAGTGGCAAGTGCTCTTATCAACCGATCATCGAAAGGGCATAATAAGAGAGTCTTAATTTTTTGAGAAAAATCATGGAGAACTAAGCAAGAAAAACAACTAAAATAATGAAATTCCTTTGCGCACTTCCACCTAAGCCTCGCCTGCTTTGGTTTTTGAAAATCTTTTTGCTGCATTTTGATTTGTGGGATACACGCAATGCCACCACAGATACTTTTGCTCAACTTCAATACAACTCCCCTTTTAGCTCATCACCACATCAAAAAGCTCTCTTTTGAGAGAGAAAAAACACAAATTCACCTCCTTAAAGTGATCTTATTCAAGGAAGATGGATCTTTCATTAATCCATATTGCAACTTCTATATTCACATCAATGCTTGTTTTATTAAAGATTTTGAGGTATACTCTTGTATCATTCCTCCTCAATCACTTTTTTTTTTGTTGCCCCCATCCTGTCAATTATGCAAGGACATTCTTCTTAAAAACAATTGTGTAATTAGGACATTTCATTCATTATTGTTTAAGCTATCAATAGCATAAAGACCCTCTAAAAATCATTAGTCCATTCACTACATTATTCATAGAAATCTGACTAGATACAACATTAGAGAGACAATATTAATTACTAATCACTTAATTTAGATTAAAATAAAAATAAATTTACATTTTCAATTATGTTATTTAAGAATCATCTCAATCCAAAAGAATAAATTCTTAAGTGAGATCAATGATAATTTATTTCTAGCAAATCTTTCGAGTAAAAGATTTTTAAACTTAAAATCTACTTAATTCTCACAACTAACTTCTGTTGAAATTACCTTTAATTTACTTACTTAATTAAGGATTGAACTTGATGGTTTGTTTTGGTTGCTTAGATATGAGGATCTTATAATGTCAACAAAAAAATTCTAGCACTCGGTTTGGCAAGATAAATTAAATTATGTTAATATTTAGACTTCATGGACTAAATTTGAAACCATAACAAATATCTAGCTCTATTTTTACAAGATTGGGGATGAAATTGAACATGCATGAAAAAGTTGATTGATACTTGCAACATATGTGCCATCATGTGCGGAGAATCACCACACATTGGAGGCAAGTGCAACTTGCTCAGACCACTTTAGACAGTAATCCTTGATGGCGTTGGAATAAGACGATGTGTGGTAGAGGAATGCCACAATGTGACTCTAATGACCTATTTATCTTTTCTTTCTTCTCATTTTTCTCCTTTCCTCGAATTTCACTCTTTCTTTATCAAAAATTGTAAAGTGGATTCATTTGAAAAAAACTTGATATTAAAAAATAAAATTAAAAAAAACATATTAAATTAAAAAAATGATAGAAAAAAAACTTGAGTCAACTTGGCTAACCCGCAAAGCTCGCAACCTAAATCATAAGATTGTGATAACCCCATAGAAAAAAAATAAAAAAATAATTATGAATCTCAATTATTGATCAACCTGATGCTGAAGGATAAAATTGAGAAAAAATTAATTAAATAAAGAATAAAAAAAATGACTTGTGTCAACACGACTAACCTGCAAAATTTGCAATCTGAGTCATGAGACTGAGATAACTTCATAAAAACAAATCAAAACAAATAATGAAGTCCAATACCTAGTAAATCCAATGTTGAAGTATGAAATTAAAAAAATAATAATTAAAAAGAACAAAAAAATAACATGAATCAACACGATTAACTCACAAAATTCATGACTTGAGTCATAAAACCAGAATAACTTCATAGAAAAAAATTAAAATAAATTATGATGTTCAATATCCAGTAAATTTAATGTTGAATGATAAAATTAAAAAAAAAAACTTCAAAACTTTTAAGGACCAAAATATAAAAGGCATTGACATTTCATTGTTCATTTTTATCGTGAAATGTAAAGGATTTTAATATAGATTAATAACTTGTTTTATAATAAAAATGAAATGGATGAAGAATACTGATTAATTAAACTTATGGTACGTACTTCTTTCCATTGAAAGAAAAGGTTAACGAAAAATCATTAAATGTTTTAATTTAACAATATAAAAAAAACTAAGGATAATGTTGGGGTAAAATAGAGTACTTCTCATGAATAATGAATAACATGTCTTTATGTTATGTGCATAACTATATGTAAAAATACATACTCTTTTGAAATTTCTTATTAATTATTACAATCTTAATATAATACTAAGATTATAGAATATCATCAATACTAATAAGTAAATTCAATCTCATTTCTAATTAAGAAAAAAATCAATAATGGAAAAATTTTAAAAATAAAATTAGTAATTGCTAAGAAGATACCCAATTTCTTATAATACATCCTAAAATATAGATTAATCCCATTTTTATTATTTTTTATTTACACATGATATAAAACTATAAATAACATAAAATAAGCTACTTAAATCACTCCTAAACTATATAATATGGTATTTTATCTAGATTGCTAAAACTCTAGAACTACTTAAAACCAAACCAATAAGAGCATAAAATTAATTATCAACATCTAAAAATAAATAATTGCATAAAACATTAATATCAGGTTATTAAATTGAATCACTGGTTGATTTTTTGTTGTTGTACTATGTTATTTTTTTACTAATTTGAACGATATTGATAAAAAAAAAATGCAATATTTATTATAAAATTTATTTATAAGATTATTATATGACTTTATATTATTTATTTATATTCATGTCACATGTAATCGAAGAGAATTGTTTAATATATATATATAAGGTTCACAATGTTAGGTGAAAGTTTTTAAGTAATAGTATGTCCTTATGCATGGGATCTCGTGACTTTAAAAATTTGATTCCAAGTTTATATTTTATTTTTTATCAAGCTGTAACAACATCATGAATAGAATGTCAAATTAAATCGTCCGATTTGCTTGCTAATGCGGTCCCAAATTAAAACATATACCAATTATAAGGAATTCATACATTATATATTATTTGGTTGCTTTCTTGTAGCATATGTTTTTATTATTATATAATTAAATAAAAAATATCTTTTATGTTATTAAATCTAATTGAATTCATGAGAGTCCTGGCATGACCTAATTAAATATATATATATATATTAAATCAAACCATATTTTTTTGTTATTTCATTTTTTTATCTTTTTATTTAGATATGTTAAGTTAATTGGATTATATCAAGTAATTCTTATACTATTTAATTAAAAATTTAGGCTAGACATTAAATCGGGTCATGAGTTTTTTTAATTTGAAATGAAAGACCATGTTTCATAGCTGTCAAATAACCATTTTAACCCAATAGTTTAAGCTGTTAGGTAAGGTTTCAGGATCTAAATAAAAATTTGGGGCCTAATTGCAAGTTTCAAGCCCGAATAGTTTAATTATTTTAACCCTCAAGTGAAAGCCATTTGGGCTTGAAACTTGCACAGGTCCACATTACTTTGTGCTTAATTTTTATCAAATAAATGAGGATGGTGAGATTCGAACTCGTAACCGTTTGGTCATTAAGGCTCTGATAGTATGTTAAAAAATCATCTCAACTCAATAGCTTAAGCTATTAATAAGATTCCAGGATATGATTTATATTATTCTAAAAAATACAAATATTAAAGAATCATTCTCCACAATGAAAATATTATTTTTTATATTCAATTTTTTTTTAATTTAACTCGCAGTATAGAGCAACCTAATTATACAGCCAAACAATGAAAAGCCAAGTGGCTTCTCATGGTTGATGATGGCATGTGATGGAGAGCATGAAGCCAGAGTGGATTTGTCTTTTGAGAGCCGGAGAGTATAAGAAAACCACAGGCTTTTGGAGGAGCCGCCTCAGTTTAGTCTTGTAGTCCCTTTCAAGTGGGGGCGGCGCATTCATGTATTGGCCAAGAAAGCAGTTTTTCAATATACAAGGTAAAAACGTGCAAATGCTTACCGATTTCTTTTGAAACTGACCATGTGCTGCTCTGTAAAGCAAAATGGACCAACCAGAAAACACTATTCTATGTAGACCGTGCCATGTACTTTAAAAAAAAGTGCCTTCAAACTTTCTTAAAAGACTTGTCTTGTATGATTCCTCTTTTACCTCATTACTAAATCATTTGTTCTCGAAATTAAAGCCTCTTTCTGAAATAATAATAATAATAAAAGGTGTGTTCGAGGAAAAAAATGAACGGATCCTCCGAAATTCTGAGTCTTTTAACCCCAACAAAAAAGAATCTAATAGAAAGTCATGATTTTTTTATATTACATTAAATTATTATATATCTCTAATTATAGCTAAGATTAGCTCAGGAGTACTGGCAGATTAATTTGCATCTTATATTATGATTTTTAATTCTAACCTCCTTGAAGATCAAAGAATTTCCCCTTGCACCCAACAAGAAAACTTTCTTTTTTCGAGGTCTAGGCGAATGCTTTTACACATGAGGGCCATTGTCTTCGAAATTACTTGTGGTGTGGACCATTGATGTTATTCCAAAACCAAAGACGACGCATACGCCAAAAAGGGTTAAATAATTACTTGTGTAAAGTCGGTCATTCCCATCTGATAATTTTGACCACCGAAATTGATCTATTGTCGAATAATAATTTTGACAAATCTTGTTTGCTCTTGCAGCATAAATATTTTTTTTAAATAATAAGTTTTTTTTAGTGTTTTTAAATTATTTTGATGTGTTAATATCAAAAATAAATTTTATAAACTAAAAAAATATTTTTTTAATATTTTTTCGAGTAAATATTATTTTAAAAAACAACAACTATCATAATATTAAATACACTCTTAATCCATAAACTTATGCTTTTGAAAAATCCTTGTGATGTTTTATAGAAACAATTAGTAACATAAATTACTAAAGGCCTGTTTATTTTTGTGTTTCAAAAATATTTTAAAAAAAATTTAATTTTTTATATTTTGCTTCAAAATAATTTTTTTATTTGTTTTTAAATTATTTTGATGTGTTATTATTAAAAATATTTCTTTTAAAAAATTATTATTTTAATATATTTTAAAAAAAAATATTTAAAATATAAATATTATTATATTTCCAATTACCCCTTAAACCATATGACACGTTGAATAGAAATCATATCATTAAGATTTGTACATAAGATATTTTTTTTTTAAGGATTTTTTTTTATTTTAGATTTGATTAGACATGTTTATACACTATTCTCTAAAATAGGACACCGTTAGTCGGATTTAAAATTGATATTTCAAGAATACATGTGTAATTAAGTGTTCTTATTTATTATGAAAAATAATAAGCTAAGAAGTTGATGATTGATCATTTAAATAATATGACCCAACCGGTAAAGAAAATATATCAAGATTTCGTCTAAGAGTGTCGATGTATTTTTCTCTCATGTTAAAAACAAAAAAAAAAATGAAAATTAAGTTGCAGAAAATGGTTTTTATTTTATTTTAATAATCCAGGTATTCTGAAGACAATTTCACGTCACGATTCAATGGAAAATTTCTTTGTCAAAAATAAATAGTCTTCAAAATAAAGCAATTATTTACAGGAGCATTGACCATTATAAGCAAAAAGCATGAAAAAATAAATGAAAAATAATGAAGGATATAACTTATCTGATTATATTCTAGATTTGCTTGTTTATTTCAGGATTTGTAAAATTAGTCGAGATATACGCAAGCTGGTCTAAACATTTATTTTAATAATAAAAAAAATAAAAATAAAAAAAAACATGGAAAGTAGGTATTTTTACTTTACCTACTATTTATTATACAGAAGACACGCAAGCAAATAAAATATACGACAAAAGAAAAAGGCAAAGAACCACCTAACAGAAAAGTTAAAAAGAGAAAACCTCCCAACCAAAATAAAATAAACCCAAAACATTAAAATATACATATATATAAAGTAAATTTTCCCGGTAATTTAACGTTCATTAGGAGGAGAGCATGCTATAAATAGTTGAAGAGGGCCAGACCACAAAGCACCAGAGTCATACCTGTCAAGAAAGACTGTAGACAAAGCTTCTGTTCTCGGGACCCTTTAGCGTTTCCTAACCCATTTTCAGATTTTCTAGTCTCTTCGAGAAAAGATTTTATTCATCGTTCCTTTTTACTGCTAAATTCTTGTTGCTTGAAAATCTCTCTTTTTTTATCCTCCAAATCTCTTACTGTATTGTAACAGCCATTTTCTTGTAGGGTGTCCAGAACTTATCACTTTTATGTGCATATATGATCATGTTTTCATTTTCATGTTAAAATCTTGAGCGTTTTTAGTCTTCTTGAAGGTGTTGTTAGTTTGGGAAGATAGAAAAACAAAAATCAGAGAGAGATGGAACAGAAGCATATGTTGTTGTCTGCTTTGAGCGTTGGGGTTGGGGTCGGTATGGGTCTAGGATTGGCCTCTGGACAAAAAGTAAGTGGGTGGGCTGGTGGATGTGGCTCAATAGATGGTGTCACAGCTGAGCAGATTGAGCAAGAATTGATGAGGCAGGTTGTTGATGGAAGAAACAGCAAGGTCACATTTGATGAGTTCCCTTATTATCTCAGGCAAGATGATGCTTCTTATTCTCTGCTAGCTTTTCGGCCTTTATCACATGCTTGTATTATACAGTCCAAAAATTATTTTATTTTGATACCAGCATTTTGAAGATCTTGAGAAAGAAACTGTGCAATTTCTTTGTTTATGGGATTTTGAGTTGATTCTATGTATCTACTGACATATGGGGTTTTGGTACTTTAATTATCATTATCTGGAAATTAACTGCTATGACATGATGATATTCCCTGGACATGATTATAATAATCATGAATGTTATATTAAATAGCTTGCTTTTGGAGTTGTAGTTAATCAATGGCATCATCTCATTTTGATAGACTTTCCTCCTATAATGAGTGCTTAAATTTGAAGGATCTCTTCAATAATTGAATTTGATTTCCCTCTTTCTGGACAGGTTAGCCTTAAGTTCATCTTGTTGAATAGGGGAAATTCACTCATCCATAGATGCCACAATGAAAAGTCAGGAATTTATGTAATCTCAGAATTTTTTCTTGAACCATGAGGAGGATTTTAGTCCAGCATGTCAAATATTTATTAATGTTCTAGGGTTTTGATACCAAGCCTGCCAGTTCTCTCTGTTTTTCACTGGTATTGCTGGATTTTTGTTTTGTTTTTGTAACTGTTATGAGGCATCTAATTATTGATGGATCCCTGTACTGTTTTTGGAATACTCAACTTGAAATTGTTGAATTTGAGAAAAAATTATCTGGATGAGTTGCTAACTTCTTCCTGGATTATTGGAGATGAAGGGAATTAAGTCATATAGTTGTATCAAGATTTCAGTCATGTTAAGCTTGAGAAAATCTTCTGGCTGAGTTGCTGCTCTGTTCTTGGATTGTGGGAGGCATGGAAAGTAAACCATATTGGTCTACACAGAGCACAAGTTGTAACATTTTTATGAAGTCCTTCTATGGCATTAGTTCAGATACTGCTGCAATATGTGTTCTGGAATTCATTCTTAGGGAAGATTTTCAATAATCAATCCATTTTTACTTTCTCATTTCTTTGTATGGTTGATTGCAGTGAGAAAACTCGAATGTTATTAACAAGTGCGGCATTTGTTCATTTAAAGCATGCTGACTTTTCCAAGCACACCCGGAATCTTTCTCCTGCTAGTAGAGCGATTTTGCTCTCAGGACCTGCTGGTAAGCAATGAGGATATGTTTTGTGATTTTAAATTGAATATTATGTGTTTAAAGATGGCAGCGACCTAATCTCTTGCAATTTTAATTTCATGAAGAGTTTTATCACCAAATGCTTGCGAAGGCTTTAGCACATAACTTTGAATCAAAGCTGCTGTTGTTGGATGTTAGTGACTTTTCCATGAAGGTGACTACGAACAAATTCCAATCCTTCTCTCCGTGTTGCCATTGAATAGTACTTATACTCTTCATGCTTTCTTCACTGCAGATGCAAAGCAAATATGGATGCAGTAAAAAAGAATCTGTAAGCTTTCTCCTGCTCGTTCTGATGAATTGAAAATGCTGTAGTGGGTGTTGAATCTGAGTGTTACTGCATCATTTTATATTTTTCATCATTTAAGTGGTCGGAAAATAACCATGTAGACATGTTTAATGGCATGCATTTTATGAGTAAAGTTTTTATTATTTGGTTAGAGGATTGCAGATGGCTTCACGTCTTCATTTTGTTAAGTACCCTGATTTCTTTGCTTGTTTTTGTAGTCTTTCAAGACGTCCATTTCTGGGGTGACATTGGAACGAATGTCCTCTTTGTTTGGTTCTTTCTCAATCCTTTCTCCAAAGGAAGAAACAAGGTAGGTATTCACAAGCACACCCCTCAGTTCATCATCCCTTTGCACTAGAAATAGGTCTTGGCTGAGTTTAGCTGGTCTGATGTGGTGGTTAGATTAAAGATCTCGCATGGATTTAAATGTTTTTAGCTCTAACCTTGTGTCTTTGTATATTGCAGGGGTAAGGAAGGGTCTCATAATTCTTCCAAACTTCGCAGAAGCACCTCCACCGCTTCTGATATGAGTAGTATGACTTCACAGTCCGGTTCCATGAATCCAGGTTACACATCAGAATTCGATAACTTTTGTTGCTGTCCTAAATACTATTACAAATGTGATATATATGTTGATAGTTGTTGATTTTTCTGAAGATTGACTATTGGAAAGTTCATGACAATATATGTTGATTTTTCTGAAGATTGACTATTGGAAAGTTCATTACAATTTGTTAAATGAAGTGAACTTCCTTGAAGGGACAGTGATGCTGGAAATGAATCCATTTTTCTCCACCACCACTGCCTTGTAATGTACGGATTTACAAAACTTGATACGATGTTTAGATCACATCTTACTAAAATGATTTCTCACCAGAAACTTTATCACTCAGTTATTGTTTCCAATCTTTTCTTTGCGGTATCCTCAGTTACTCTTGGTTTCAGTGATAAGACTTGGTAAGATAAATGGCTTTGTCCTGTTTAATCGGTTTCATCCCAGGAGATGTAAGCCTTGAAAGAACATAGGACTTTTTTCCTAGGTTTGTTGTCCTATTTCTCGAATCCACAAACTTTAGGTTCTACATTTCTTGATTTGATTCCCAGCATTCATATTGGTAGCAATTTTATTATTGTCTGTAATATTTTCTGCATAACTGATATTATATAATTATGAAGAACTCAATGCTAATTCATTTATAATGCATGGTTTTCTCGAAGATCATCAACCGTGTTCTCTTTAGTTTTCTTATGAACGTTAGATTGGCTGTAGGTATCTGCATAACGTTAGATTGGCTGTCTGTAGGTATCTGCATATTTTAAACATCTATTGAACTCACTGCTTCTGGGGATTCTTTTGTTTTTTCAGCTCCTCTCAAGCACACAAGCAGTTGGTGTTTTGATGAGAAACTATTTTTGCAATCACTTTACCAGGTAAAAATATTGTCACTGGTGTGCTCATTGATTTTTCGGTGGTTGATGTTTAATTTTTTAATTCAAGACACTAGCTCGTTATGTTGTTACTAGTGAAAAGTTTACTTTTCCTTGAAAATACACAGTTGTACAGCATTTCTGTTTAGCTTCTGAATGAGAGTCTCTACTGCATATATAACTATATGTTAAAATGTACACGAAAATTTGATTTTCAGCGTCAGGATTATTACGCTGCATGATTCTTAAGATCTTATGAACAGTCAAAATGTTTTTCTTACAGGTATTGGTTTCAGTATCAGAAAGAAGTTCCATCATTTTATACCTTAGGGATGCTGAGAAGCTGCTTCTTCAATCACAAAGGATGTACAACTTGCTCGAGAAGTTGTTGAAGAAAGTCTCAGGTAATGTGTTGATACTTGGTTCCCGGATGTTGGACCAAGAAGATGATTGCAAAGAAGCGGATGAAAGGCTCGCAATGTTATTCCCATACAACATTGAGATCAAACCACCAGAAGATGAGACTCATCTTGTCAGCTGGAAAGCCCAACTGGAAGAGGACATGAAGAAGATTCAGTTTCAAGATAACAAAAACCACATTGCTGAGGTGCTTGCGGCAAATGATATTGAATGCGATGGTTTGAGTTCTATTTGCCATGCAGACACAATGGTCCTTAGCAATTATATTGAAGAAATCGTGGTATCAGCAATCTCATATCATCTGATGAATAATAAGGATCCGGAATACCGAAATGGAAAGCTTCTTATATCAGCTAAGAGGTGGATACCTGTTTTGATTTAATGATTTCTTTTGTTATATCCTCTGGGAAGATAATAGACAACAGTCTCTTAATTACAATTATTTCATTGGAGCAGTTTGTCACATGGATTGAGTATATTCCAAGAAGGTAAAAGTGACGGGAAGGATACACTAAAACTAGAGACTAATGCCGAAGCTGGCAAGGTTAGTTCTATGCATGATATTGTCTATTACACAGTGAGCACTATAGAAGGTTGGTGTTACATTTTTTTTCAATTTTAGGAAGCTGAAGGGGAAGAGGCTGTTGGTGCAAAGAATGATAGTAAGACTGAAAAAGAGAAATCTGTTACTGGAGCGAAGAAGGACAGCGAGAATCAACCTAAAGCCCCTGTAAGTCAAAATTCTTTAAACTTTAGATAAGAGCTGTCAATATTATTTTGATTGTCTAACCGATGGATTCCCATTACTTCCTGCAGGAAGTTCCTCCTGACAATGAGTTTGAGAAACGAATCAGACCAGAGGTTATCCCTGCAAATGAGATTGGAGTAACATTTGCAGATATTGGTGCCTTGGATGAAACCAAAGAATCACTTCAGGAGCTTGTCATGCTGCCTCTTCGAAGGCCAGACCTCTTCAATGGTGGGCTTCTCAAGCCATGTAGAGGTATATTGCTATTCGGTCCACCTGGAACAGGAAAAACAATGTTGGCAAAAGCTATAGCCAAAGAAGCCGGAGCAAGTTTCATAAATGTCTCGATGTCCACCATTACTTCAAAATGGTTTGGTGAAGATGAGAAGAACGTTCGAGCTCTGTTCACACTTGCTGCAAAGGTTTCCCCGACTATCATATTTGTGGATGAGGTTGATAGCATGCTAGGGCAGCGGACTAGAAATGGTGAGCATGAGGCCATGCGGAAGATTAAGAATGAGTTTATGACTCACTGGGATGGACTGTTGACAAAACCTGGTGAGCGTATTCTTGTCCTTGCAGCGACCAACAGGCCATTTGACCTTGATGAAGCAATTATTAGGCGGTTTGAGCGCAGGTACGTTTTATTTCTTCTGATTCCTCTATTGGTTTATTGACCAACATCATCAGCATCATCCGGCATAGCTGGTCCATGATAACAAGCAATTCATTGAAGCTTGTCATCATCTTTTCTGTACATTCCTCTTGAGTTGTTCTGTTCCCAGTATAGCCTTAAGCAACTCATTTCTTTTTCACCTTCTGTCTTGACCTCTTCAAGAAACCTTCCCAGATATCTTTAGCTTCCATCATGGCTTTTCAATTGTAAGCTTCAATATTTCCATGTAAAATATTCTCATGCTTCATATCATGTTTGCTAACTACATCGTGTTTTTTGTGTCGGGCAGAATTATGGTTGGTCTTCCATCTATTGAGAGCAGGGAAAGGATTTTGAAAACTCTCATGTCAAAAGAAAAAACAGAAGATCTAGACTTCAAGGAGCTTGCAACCATGACAGAAGGGTATACTGGAAGTGATCTCAAGGTTTGTTCTTTCTGTTTCTCTATTTTCCAGAACATTTATAGCATTCATCAAACCAATTCATAATGGACTGATTAGCTCATGTTATTGATTGCTGTAAACAGAACCTGTGTGTCACAGCAGCATATCGACCAGTTAGAGAGCTTTTACAGCAGGAGCGAGTGAAGGATAAGGTAAGCCTTTTCTCCCATGTTACAGATGTATTTTTCATATTTAGTCCTTGCTGACACTTTTCCTGGTTTTCTGCTCCTTTAATCTCTCTATAGGAAAAGAAGCAGAAAGCTGAAGAAGGCACAAGCTCAGAAGATGCTGCTGATACGAAGGAAGAAGGGAAAGAGGAAAGCGTGATCATTCTAAGGCCGTTAAACATGGATGATATGAGACAGGCAAAGAATCAGGTGATCTTACATGAATTTCCTTTAAATTTGGATTGCATCTATCACCCTCAATCCATGAGCAAATAGTCTTTTCAAATTCAAATTCTTCTGTCACCAGACTCTCATACTTTCTTCTTCTACTTATAGTCCATAACTTATGATTTGAAATTCAAGTAGCTGGCACTATATTGGAGTTAAATTTTCTATGATTAGCATCATAACAGCATTATTTCCCAGATGAGAAACATCTCAACTACTTAAATAGCCATGTTTTCTTTGTTATGTATGAATGCAGTGTGATTCGAACCAATGACCATCTTGATAATTTCATTCTACAGCATGAAAGTAAAAGAAATCTAGAATCTTATGTATCTGTCTAGGGATGTTTCTAAATAATGTATCTGCAGGTTGCTTCAAGTTTCGCAACTGAGGGTACGGTAATGAATGAGCTAAAGCAATGGAATGAGTTGTATGGCGAAGGGGGTTCAAGAAAGAAGCAACAGTTAACTTACTTCCTCTAGATTTTACGAAGCAGTCAACCTGTCATTGGCAACGTTCTTTGTATGACGTCGGAGGTTATGGCCTTCCCTTGCAACTGAAACATTTTCTTACAAGCATGCAGCAGCGGGTGTCGAATGGAACGCAGAATGCCCGACACCAGATCCTCAGAGTGAAATGATGGAAATTACAGAGAAGTTAAAACGTACACTTTCAGGTTTCTGTCAGAAAAATGTGTAGATGAAGCGAAAGAGGGGGTTCTCACTTGTCAGTATTTTTTAGACCATTCTACAAGCAATTGCCACTGCATTTTTAGTATTGTAATTATGTGACTGTGTGGTGCTTGGAAATGCACAAGGGTTTGTGGATTTTGGGAGGAATCTGTATTGGGTTTTTCAAGATAGTCTGTAGTTTACGAACAAATATTAAGGGTAGCATTTGTACATCAGTCTTCGTGAAAGGTAGTAATACTCCTCCTTACTCTTGTGGTATGATTCTTTTTCTTTCTTTATAGCTCTATTGTTGAAGATTATAGCTGAATATTCAGAAGTCAATTTAACCAGAAAAGAAAAGGGCGAGATGGAACTCAATCTGCTACACATTTAGGGCAGCTGGTACCAATGTGATTAAATGTGCCAAGAAAGTGTACTTAGAGCAGTAAGAGTAGAACAACACAAGATTGATTGCCAGGTCTAGCTCATCTTCTTCTCTGGAATATTAACTTGGACTAGCATATAGATTAAAGGTTTTCTTTTTAATTAGAATTTAAAGAGGAAAGCACATGCTGTACCTTATGATAAAAAAGAAAAAGTAGAACATTTTACATCAACAAACACCTTCAGAATTGTTCTTTTCATTTTATTTCAAATCATTATACTGGTTGCCTTTTTTAATTATTCAATGAACTATAATGTTAATAAAAAACCATTTTCTGTCAAAATAAAATGTGTGTGTTTGTGTGTATTTCAAGAAATTCTCATTGCAACGCGGCCAACTATACTAGTGACCCATTAAAGCCCACAAGCATTAACTTGAGCACATTGATGCCAAAGGCAGGAGATTAATCGATATAAGAAGTAAGAACAAGACGGAGATTTTTCCTGGAAACCAATAACTTATTATTATAAAAGTGAGCGAATCTACGTAACTCAGAGGTTACCGAATACGATATTAGTTAAATTTGGGAGCACCTAAACACCCCCATAAACATAAAGCAGAGGCAGGGCTTGTAAAATACTCGAGTCACAACAAGAGCAGCTTAATCAAACACAACTGCTGAGAGTCAAAATTCAACCTAGTGAACACTAGAACTGGTTTCTCTCTCCCTCTCTCTAATCCTTCTTCTTCTCCTTGAATGGTCCTCTTGGAATTTTGCTTAAATACTTTTCATCCAACACCGCATGCTGCTTCTTGATCTGAATCCATGCTTTTTCAGAATATCCATCAACCTGGTCCTCGTACTTCTCATACAACACTGGTACGGTGTGCAGCAAAACAAAGGCTGTTTCAAAGAAGAAATAAAAATCAGAGTCTAATAAAAACCTATCTTGCATCTAGTAGAAATAATGAACATATGAATTCCTTACATATGTAGAGTAAGGTCAGGAAGTTACAGCAACTTCCAACAAGTGACAGAACCAACAAGCCAGCTATTACCTGACAACAAAATGAGCAGCAACAACTCATAATTAGTTCTATAAAGTACAAATCCAACATAACTTGACATGTATTAGGACGAAGTACGCAGCTTTAATCCATTAACATGCCTACAAAAAGGAATTCAGAGTGGTTTTTTAAAAAAAAAGTAGAAGTGTCTGATGAAGTAAGCATTAATCACCAAGGATGTGTAAAATACAGCTCCAAATATGATATTCCCCATCAGAAGATCAAACGCTATATCAATGATAGGAAGAGATCACTTACAGCAAGAAACTTCTTCAAATCTCTCCCAGAAGCAATATCATGCAGGACAGCAAATCCTCGGTTGATTTCAATTCTCAACCCAGATGCAACTTCACGAACACATTTTTCAGGAAGTAAGACTTCGGGGATTTTAGGTGGGGATCTAGTACAGAGGAAATTGAAGCCAACAACATTAGAAACAATATACATCGCCAAAGCTGAAGCCAACACCGTTAGAAAGAATATACATTTACCAAAGCTGAAGGGATGTAAAGAATATCAAACGATCCTTACTTGTTTAAGAAGTTGGATGCATTGGACCACAGGAAAAGAACAGCCAGAGAGAATATCGATAAATGGCAAACTAAAGTTATTAAGTGATATTCAAGCAATTCAAAAAAAATCCAGACAGCAGTTGCACCACCAAGCACACCAGCAGAGATTTTCTTGTTCCTCCATAGGAAAACATCAGCAGCTGCAAAAAACAAAACCAAAATCATTAAGGAAAGACAAACAATTTCGAGAACACGAAATCAAGCGATCAATCTATAGTGGAAATGTGAAAACTTGCTTTTCCAAGTCCGTCAAGCAAAAACAAAAGCAACCCAAATTTGCTTTCCTACTCATCGATACATTGCTCAATCCTATAATTGTGGAAATGCCAAAACTTGGTTTTCCAAGTCCCATCTAACAAAAAGAAATGCAACCCAAACTTGCTTCCCTACTCACCAATACAGTGCTCAATCCTACAACAGTGGAAATGCATAAATTTTCCCGTCTCATTTAGACAAATAAAGGGAATGTTTCTGTGCGTGTTTAGAAAAACAAAATTGAAAGAATCGAGTGATCTAACGCTAGCTAGCAAGCATCGTCAAGCAACAAACCGCTCTTCACTTATAAATCTCTTGTCAAATCATCCTCTTCATAAGAAATTCCAAATTCGAAACAACAAAAAGGGATTTTAACATCATTTCATTTCTTTTCTTTTCTTTTCTTTTAATACGCCATGGTTTTAGAAACTAAATCCATCATTTAATATCAATTTCCACACCAAGCAACAATTTTCAAGTTTCTGTAACAACATCAAATAAAAATGAAATATAAAAAAAAGGATCTAGCTACGAATCAAAGAAATAAAAACAAGATATTTAATCAATCAGAGAGAGATGTTAGTTATTGTATGTTTACGTTTTCCACCGCCTAAGACTTTGTGGACGGGTTTCTCTCTACCAAAAAGACGAAAGATTTTCGACTTCACAGCATCCAACTTGTCATCATCGGAATCTGATGAAGAAGATGATGAATGATGATCGTGGGTCTTCTCTGTTATCTTATCCACCACTGGTTCAACCACTGGTTCACGCTCACGCTCGCCTTCATGTTCCGCCATTGATGGATCTCTCAGAGCGATAGAGTAGTGTTTTCGATGTAATTATATACTGTTTTCCAAGTTTTTTTAGTGTGAGTTTTGGAGGGAGAGATGGGATCTGGGCCGTTGAGAGGTGTGGGAAGTCCGAGGCTGAGGTTTGGAGAACGAGCCTACTGCTTGTTATGGGAAATAACGGAAACCGAGGGAGAAATTTGGCAGGTGACTGGGAATGGTGACAGGGGGGAAGCTCATTTACATGAGGAAATGATGTGGCTGTTATTTCCATGTTTGATCTAATTAATTTCTTTAGCTTTTTTAGTTGTTTATTATTTACTTCTTTGTTTGGGATTTTTGTAAAATAATATAAATTATATTTTAAAATTTATTTAAATTTAAATAATTATTTAATATAGTATTAAAACTGTATTGGTCAAGCAATTATGAATTTAAATTTTATTATTTTTAATTTAAACTTGAATAAATTTCAAATTTATAACAAAAATTACACTAAAAATAATGATAAATAAAATTTTAATATTGATATTAAATATAATTTTAAATATCTAACATCTCAACGTTCATCTAAAACATATAACCTAGTTTTTATCTTCCAACAATAATAATACAACAATAATGTAAGAAAAAATATATATATTATAAAATATTTTAATATATCTCTCTTCAAAACAGAAATATTTTTTGTTTCTTTCGTTTATATATTATTATTCTAAAAGATATATATAATTTTTTTATCTTGTTATTTTATGTATGTTATAAATTACCATTCCTCATAGAATATGAAATATAAATAAATAAAGTACGGATGCAAGTCGGGGGGAGGGAGTTAATGTTCTATGATTTTTATATAGTTACCTTGGTTTCAATTAATTGAGCAAATTGGCCCAATTGGGCTGTGATGCCGTCACCTAATCCCTCCTCGCATTTCGCACTGCTCGAGACTTAACGGCTTGTAAGAGCTGACGGCGCTTGCCTGTTTTCGTTTCCTTCCAGCTATTTTGGTGGCTTAATGATGAGGTGGCATTATTTAAGTGGTGGAAAGATGTAAAAACTTAAAACAACCAAGGAGAGACGCTCTGGTAATCTTGCATGCTGAGGCGACACGTGAAGCAATTTGAGCCCATCCTTTAAGAGGAGGAATATCCGTGCTGCTGGCCGACAACAATGGAGAAATTTTCTGCCAGGTGTCAACAAAGGATAATGAGATATTTTTTAGCACTAGAATCATAGGTCTAAGAAAAAAAACCTGAGTTACTTCGACACGGGTCTATCTATAGATCACCTCATCACCCCATCAATTTATAGGCTATTATTAGTCATTTAATCTGTGTTTTGCCGAGGGTAATAATTTTTTAAGAAAAATACCAGTTATATTATAGACAGTTTCAATATATTTTTTAACATAACAAAAATTAAAATATAAATTTAAAAGCTTATTCAAGTATCTCATTAAATAAATTAATAATTATTTATGTAAATAAAAAAAAATGTTAATGATAACTAAAAAAAATGATAAAATTAAAAGATATAAATCAAGATATTAAATCACATAAAATGAGATATTCACTTAGTTATGTTTATTAAACTTGTTTATTAAAATTAATAAAAGATAAATTTACAACCTAAAAAATTTATGACTTAAAAGATAAATACAAATGAAACTCACATATAAATTCATGCTCAAAAACAATATTATGTAAGGCCAAATACTATATCAATATTATTTAAAAATAAATATATTTTATTTTTAAAAATAAAATGTATTTGTATAAAACACAAAAAAAATTATAAATATAAATAAAAAAGTTTATCCAAACATATAATAATCATCTATGTAAATAAAAACAAATATTAATAATAACTAAAAAATAGAAATAAATAAAAATAAATATAAATAAATATTTAATCTCATAAAATAAAATATTTAAAATAATTTAATTTTTAAAATAATTTAATTTTTTAAAAAATAAAAGCTTTCTTACGTGAAAAAACAAACATGACTTAATAATTAAAATGAAAAGGTCTCTCTACAATGCTCCAACAAAATTACAAAATTGTTTTGGTTTAAACATGATTTGACAAGATTTTAATGCCCTTTTCTTTAAATTTTACCTTATTCCTAAAAAAAAATTAAAATTATTTTAAAAAATTAGAGCCATGTCTGATCATACTTCACCAAATATCATATAATATTTGGTACATTTCACTAAATACAAAATATATCTGTTAAATATGATGATCAACTATTACGATTTTCTGATTCCTATACGTTGATCATCTCTATAACTAGATTCGAATCTAAAATTGAGCGAGCAACAAGTGCTTTGTAAAACATACAAAATTGAGTTAATTTTGTTTTTTTATTATTGTTATTTAACAGTAGAATCCATCAAAAGGCCAGCGGCCTAAAAAGGAGATGAGGCCCAAATACAAAGAGCTCAATTCTCTAAACAAATGGGCAAAGCAAACGGACCCAAAAGTAAAAACCTGAGAATTTATTTCAGGCCAGGAAACAGACCCAAAAACAAACAGGTGAAGCTAAATGAACGGCGAGTCGATGATATAACAAATAAATAAATAAAAGAACTGCCAGATCAGAATTATACCAAAATTAGTAACAATATTTTTTTAGCAACTTAAAACTTCCATTCCACCATCTCGATTAATTAATCATATAATGTTCTGGGGATTTCTAAGCATGAAAGAATTAAAGATGGAGGGCACCATATCATGAGATTGTTTCGTTGTTGAGGGAGAGGAGCGGAGAGTACACAGAGAAAAGCTATATGATCAATCAAGAGATTGAATCATACACTAACATGAATATATCCAATCAATTTTTGCAGCAAAAGTATTAAATGGGGTCAAGATCATGAAATTACCTGTGTTTTTCTTATTTTTTATCGAGAGGAGAATGCTGATTCAGATGCTGAGATTTCTAAGCATGCAAGAAATAAAAGATGGAGGGCACCATATCAAGAGATTGTTTCATTGTTGAGGGAGAGGAGCTGAGAGTACACAGAGAAAAGCTATATGATCAATCAAGAGATTGGATCTTACACTAACAAGAATATATCCATCCAAATGAGTCAATTTTTGCAGCAAAAGTATCAAATAGGGTCAAGATCACGAAATTACCTCTGTTTTTCTTATTTTTTATCGAGAGGAGAATGCTGATTCAGATGCTGGGATTTCTGAGCATGCAAGAATTAAAGATTGAGGAACCATATCATGAGATTGTTGTTTCATTGTTGAGGGAGAGGAGCAGAGAGTACACAGAGAAAAGCTGCATGATCAATCAAGAGATTGGATCTTACACTAACAAGAATATATTCATCCAAATGAATCAATTTTTGCAGAAAAAGTATCAAATGAGGTCAAGATCATGAAATTACCTGTGTTTTTCTTATTTTTTATCGAGAGGAGACTGCTGGGATTCTTGAAGCTTGAAAGGTTAGCTTACACTTGCTTTGATATTTTGTTTTCCCTCCGAACAACCAGAGAAGGCATGATGCCACGCACTTGTAAATTCGAATGGTATATGCTTTGGTTGTTGTTGGCATAATAGAGTATCTTTAGAATATGCTTTATATGTGTGCCTCCATTACAGCTGAGTTGTCGTTTATTCTTGGCCATTTTCTGTACTGTATAACTAGTTATAAAATTATACTTTCCAAAAAAAAAATAGTCATAAGTTACAAATTTAGAGGATGTTTGGACCAATAATTACAATAATTATTTTTAAAATATTTTTTATTTAAAAATAAATAAATATAATATCAATAAAATCAAAGATTTTGATGTTAACGTACTCGCTCATTCCTCCATATTAATGGAAGTATGTTCGAGACTTTTTTAAGGATTTATTATGATTATTGGTTTGTTTGGAGGTTTGGATAAAAAATATAATTGAATCTAAATTTTAAAACTCAATCATAATTAAATTGAATGATCAATTTTAGAAAAGACAAACTAATTAGATGTGATTCATCATGGATTATAACAATATAATTATGTTTTGCTCTAAAAGAATCTTTTGAATTGACCTATAGGGATAAATTGATATTTTCACATGATTTATTTATCATTTCATAATTATTGAGGGGCATTTTTGTTTTTTCATAAACTTTTTATACATTGAATTTACTTTAGTACCATTGAAAGCAAAATTAAACTTAACTATAGCTAGGGGCATTCTTGGTTTCTAACTTTTTTAAAATAGTATAATGATTTTATCACTGTTAAAATGAAAATTCTCAAAGTATCTTTGTAAGGGCAAATTCATCATTTTATAATTATTTTTTTTTTAGCAATAACTATTTGGTCATGGGATGATGTTGTCTTTTAACACATAAAAAAACAAAAAGCTACTGACACATGCACAACATATGTCAACACGTCAACCAATCCGTCACCTTCGAGTGATGTGTGTGGCTAACTATGGTTAAAAAAAATTATAGTGCCATATCATTTTATGTGTCTTGGCAATTTTTTTTTTTTATGAGTGACACATGTATAATGATTATGTCTGGTTTGGCGACGATTCAGTTTTCTTTTTTCCCCTTCACTTCTCTCATGTTCCTTGATTTGCGCATTGTCCATGAGAAAATTCACAACAACCATTAAACTTCGTTTCTCTTCAGATTTAGTCCCTCTTTTATTTGTTTTATTTGGAAAAATCACTTCAAATTGAATTTTTATTTTATTTTATTTTATCCTCATGTTTTTCATCTCTCAAAATTAGTCAACATTATTTTTATATTTTTTTGTTTGAGATGACTTATAAATTTTATTTGTTTCTTGCGATTCCATTCTTATTTTTTTTCATGTTGGTCCAGGTTCCTTTTATTGCTATTTTTTTTTTCAATTCTGTCATTAAAAATTAAATTAGTTAGGGATTGGGCTTTCAACCCAAGTATGAGATTTCACGAGTTGTGATTTTTAAAGATTAGCCATGGTTTAGAAAACTTTTCTAAATTTGCTCGATTTTTCATGTTATTAGATTGAGGTTTATATATATATATATGAGTATCTAATTTCTTTGACTTATTTGGAAATCATGGCATCGCCTTAACTTTTTTCTTTTTTAGGTTGAAAGATTTGTCCCACCCAAAGGTATTG
Organism: Populus tremula; assembly: GCA_964019445.1. NCBI lineage: Eukaryota > Viridiplantae > Streptophyta > Magnoliopsida > Malpighiales > Salicaceae > Populus > Populus tremula. The sequence continues at coordinate 10,775,467 of CAXHTJ010000007.1, read as the reverse complement.
TGTAAACCACTAATATAGGTTTACCGAGATCATTTTTTTATCCTTTTTTAAATGTTTCTTTTTCACTTTTAGCTTTCATTTTAAAAAAAATATGTCATGTGACGTGCTACCATTTAAGTATTTGCAAAGTGTTCCAACCAAAATAAATTAATTTTTTAACTTTTTAGCATCTTTGTATTTTTTTAGATTGAAAAAAAAAATATTCTGCCTTGTGGCATAGCATAGCTTTAAAAAAACTAATAAGAAACTAAAACAGAATTAAACCAAGTTTTTATAATTAGTTTTTTCAGTTTAATAACCCGGGTTATTCTGTTATTTGGCTCTACCCTATTTCTTAAGAAGGTAAAAGAAAACTTAAAAAGTCATTAAAACAGTACAATTTGAAGATTCAGTTTTCTTTTAATATTCTTAATAATGGAAAACCAAAGGAGCAACCAGACAAATACAAAATAAGGGGTTCCTATCAGCAAGAAGAAAGTATATTGGGCCTTAGAAGGTTTGATTGTCATTCATCGTACAAACAAAATGGATCGTAAGCTCTTCGGCCTGCACTGTATGGGAGCAGATTCTTGTTTATTGAGCTGGCCCATTTCGTTTCCCCAGCACTTGATGTCTATAAACTCGATCTCTACAATTCACACTTTGTTTGATTTCCACGTCGGTAATAACTTTCTTCTGTGAAAATTGTGTTAAATGATGTGGTATACAGGGAATTTTCTGTATTATTTTTAATTATTTGGTGATTCTCTGTTAGGTTTTTAGGTGTGTATATATATTGTTGGATTTATTTTGTTGTATATATCATAATATCACTATATCATTTATAAAAGTTTTGGTAAATTGTGCATGACAAGCAGATTTTAACCCAGTTTTTTTTTGCATTTTAAAAATATTAAAAAATTAAAATTTAATTATTTTTTTGTGTTTTCAAATCATTTTGATTTACTGATATCAAAAATAATTTTTAAAAAATAAAAAATATTATTCTAATGCATTAAAAAAAAACATTTTAAAAAACAATCATAAGTACATTTTCGAACACTAGCCGAAGTATTTATTTAATATTGTGATAATTTTTTTAAATATTTTTTTGAAAAATTATTTAAAAAAAAATTATTTTAATTTAGTTGTAATAAAAAAATAGAGAGAGGACCAACGGGTTGTTTATTTTTAATCCAAAATGAAGGATTTTTTATTATGCAATTTTTTTGCTTATTATCTACTAAGCAATAATTAAAATTATTATTATTATTATTATTATCAAATAATCCCTTCATGACTGATATTAAGATGCATTTACGATTTTTAATTTTTTTTCTATGATCTCTCCTAAAATTTGTATGAAAAGCAAACGGAGAATTAGAAATATACTAAAATTGCTACTGCATAGTGAAACGTTGATTAGTCTCTTCTCTTTTTTTTTTTATGTTTTTAAGGTTTTTTTTTAATGATTTTTTTTAATTTAATTTGTTAATGTTAATTTTTTTTATTAAGTTATAAGACTTTTATAACACGGATTTCGGATTTGACGGGTTAACCTGGTTTGATGAGTGAACCCATAATTTTATTTTTGTTTTTTTTTTTTTAATTAATTTTTTTCATTTATTTTATTTTGTTAATGTTAAATTTTTTTCTATTTAATTATTAGACTTTCATGACACGTATCCTTGGCTTGACGGGTTAACCCAGTTAATTTTGGGTTAACCCGTCAATTTTTGTTTTTCTATTTAGTTATCAAACTTTCATGATGCGAATCTCATATTTAACGGGTTAACCTGGCTTGAAGGGTTAACCCAATTAATTCAGATTTTTTTTCTTTTTCTTCATTAGTTTTTTTTTCCTGTTCTTTTTTTTTTCTTTGATTTTTCTTTTTAATTAATCTATTTAATTATCATATTTTTATGACACGACCTTGCAGCCAAACCCGCATCCAAAGCTCTTGGATCCAGTATTGCAGCCAAACTCACTTAAACTTGAGTAATGTAAGTTTAATATTATTATTAATATTATAAATATTACTCTCGGGCCAATCATTGCAGCTAGACCCAAGGCTTTTAGGTATATCTTTGTATAAAGACTTGACACTTTTAAATCTTAGCCTTTTTTGATATTTTTTATGAAAGAAAAAAAATTAACCTTTTAGGTATGTCTTTTTTTTTTCCTGGTTTGAAGGGTTAACCTAGTTAATTCAGATTTTTTTCTCTTTCTTCATTATTATCTCACTTTTATGATACGACCTTATAGTTTGACTCATATCTAAGACTATTGATCTAGTAAACATATTATTCTTGATAACATTAATTTTTTTCACCTTATTTATCAAATTAAAAATAAATAAATAAAATTCCGATTATAAGAATTTGCTGACGTCAGTGCACGTTTCTTCATGATAAACTTATGAAACTGTTTTTATCGATCGAAAAGATGCTAGTTGACATAAAACTCAATTTTTCTCAAATTTCTACAATAAAAGGAGTTGAATTAAGGTATAATGATGTATGTATTATTTTTATTTATTTATTTAAACTAACTTTTAATTTGATTCAGCACAAATAAGTTAGTTAGCATAGATTCAAGAGAGTATAATGATGTATGTCATAATTCGAATGCTTAATTTCTCATTCCTTTGAAAAACCAGTTGCAAACGATGATTCAAATTGAATTTCTGGAAAAAAGAATGATTGAAATTGAAAATTGCTTAATCAGGCGTCCCTTCAAGCTAAAACACAAAGACCCCACTTTCACCAAAATTCTTCAAGGAATAATTTGACTAGCTCGCCATCGATTTGCGAATTCAAAAATCAGAGAGACAGAGACCCACATTCAACAACCAGAAGCATCAGTATAAGTACAAAAAGTCACAGTACGCTATTGAGTGGAAGATGAATTTCAGATGAGAAACAGTATCATCCACCAAAGATATTGAAAACAAGAAAAAAAAAATGAAAACAATGATGGTGGAGAACATACCTCTTCTCTGTAAAGACAAAGTTTGCCCAAATAAATCCCAAAGTTACAAGATATTACCATGATCTAGGGCACAGAATCTTGCAGAGAATGTGTGATGCTATCGGATAAAATGTGCAGAAGATGAAGAACCAGCTGCTGTTCACCTGGCTAGGTCGAGCACGTATTGCACAGTAGTTTTAACTTTTAAGGAATTCATCGTAAGCGATAAGAACAAAAATCCTGTGATGATGATCGATCTGTGTATAAATGTGGTTATTACGTGCATTCTTGGGTCTAAGAACATGGAGCTCTTTTCTCCATGAACGCGAAAGCTTCCCTTTTGAGTGTAAAGAGTCCTGCAGGAATGCAGTCGTGGGGGCCTTGCACTAGATGATTCAGAGATGCAGGGTGATTTGGATTAATTTGGATCTTTCCCATCCTAAAGTCATTGTTTTTTTTTTTTTAGCCAGATTAGAAAAATACAGTTAATTATACATTATGTTATTTTTTTTTAAAAATAAATTAGCCTTTCATTTAAATGTAAATAAGAGATGGAAATTGGAATGAAAATACTAAAATAAGTTAGAATCAGGAGTATAATTAATATTTTGATCAAATAGTTAATTGCACATTATGTTATTTCTTTTAAAATTACTTTATACTAATGCCCTTTATTTAAATGTAAATAAGAGAGGGAAATTGGATTGAAAATACTAAAATAAGTTAGAATTAGGAGTATAATTGATATTTTGATCAAATAATTAATATTTTGACCTTTTGGTAATAGGCAATAGTTTTGGGAGGGAGTACGAAGGCTAGGCTAGGAGTAAAATAAGAAAATACTAATGCCTTTTATTCGACTTCTCTCTTGTGCTTTGATGATTGATACTTCCTTGAATTATTTTTCTTTCTTTTTTTTGGTTTTTTAGCAAAGAACACTTCCCTGCTTTTTCAGGAGAATATTTTCTTTTTCAACTCAGAATACAAAGATAAAGCTTAAATTTTTAAATTAAAATATTTTTATAAAATATTACAGCTTTAATGACTAAATAATTATGAGTGTAAATCTTACTATCTTTATTTATTTGATAAAAAATAAGCATAAAATATATAAACCTGTATAAATTTCAAGTCTAAAAAGCTTTCATTTAAAGAAATGTGTTAAAAAATAATATAAATTATATCTTAAAATCTCATATAAAAATTTAAAAAAATTTAAATGATTTTTTACTAATTTTAAACAAGCAAAAATTGGCCATGCTGAATTTTCCTCTACAAGCAAATTGCATATGCTGTACACATGGGTTTTCTCCAAAGTTGCAACTAGTTGGGTAAGATACTCCAATGAAATTAAATTATCTTAATATATTAAAATAATATTATCTTAATATATTTTTAAAAAAACATAATGTGATAATATCAACCACATTACCGGACAAAGACTTGACTGCCACAAACAATGATAAAAAAATAAAATTATAATTAATTGTGATAATCATTGGGATTTCCTGTCGTTGAAGAAAAAGATGATGCAAAATTCACTGCAAAGCAATAAAAGATCATCTCTTTCAATACTCAAGCTACAGTCTTTCGTGGAGACAGAGCAAAGCTCAGGAACCAGGACCGCATTAGCTTCCAAAACTTGTGATTTTTTGAGTTGGGAGCAGCCAGGACTGGCATTTGCTTGCAATAATGGAGGAGTATTTTCTAAAATATCAAAATGGTTCTTAAATATTGAAAATAAAATAAAAATTATACCCTACTATCTCGAAGTTTTCTTAATTAATTCACTTAAATCGAATTCCGTGAATATATAATTGAATTCCCTTAAAGTTTTCTTAAATATCAAAGTGGTTCTTAAATATAATTGAATTCCAAGCATCATTATTATTTTCAATTACCATTCAAATTGAAGCTTTAACTACCAGTCAAAGTTCAATCTTGAATCTTGAATACTCTTGGATCTTCAACCTTAAATTTGAAATAGTTTTCGAGGTGAAGGTTTAATGGAGTTAGAGTGATATTGAAATCCAAAAATCACGTTAAAATAGCCAACGGTAGGGAAAAAAATGATAATTGAAATTGGGATTTTGGTAATTTACAATTAAAACGTAGTAAAAGGGAATTAATTAAGAAAACTTTGAAATAGTAGGGTAGAATTTTTATTTTTTTCAATATTTAAGAACCATTATATATATATCACTCGCCTTTCTTTGAGACGAAGGATTTATGATTGCATTAAAATTTATTGAAATTTTAATTATTTATTTTTAATATGAATATATTAAAATGATATAAAAATATAATTTAAAAATAAAAATAATTAAAAAATCATGAAAAAATACAGCTGATAACAAACCCCACCTAAATACACTTCTTAACAAAAGGATTTCTAGGCAAATGTGGTACACTATGATCGTTTGGAAAAGCGGTACAATCCGTGTTTTCAAAACAAAATTAAAAAATATTATTTTTATGTTTTTAGATTATTTTAATGTGTTGTTTTTAAAAATATTTTTTAAAAAAAAAAAAAAAAATATAAAGTACTTTAAACCACAACTACAATCTTAAATATACCTAGAAATCATTCGTTTTTCCTGAGCTATTTTTTTATAGCCACTCTAATTCAAAAGAAAAGAAAAGAAAAGAAAAGGGAGGGGGTGTAAAGATCGCCCAAGCCAACCTTTACAAGTCAAACCTTTTTTGGGCAAGAGCTGGACCTGATGGCACAGGGCATTAAAATTGTAATAAAGAGAAGTTGGACTCTCTTTAAAGGTTAGCTACGGTCCAAAAGCTCGTCCTGCATGCGTGCCCCAGCTGCCCCAATATGAGCCTTTGCCTTGTAAAAGAACCCATTTTTCTGACCTATCTAGCTGACCTTTTGAGCCTCTCCTCTCCCTCTCTGCGCAAAAGCAAAGTAGCCCACTGTTATGTTTTACCAACGTAACGTGACCCTACCCTTTCCTCTTCTTTTTGGAGTCTTTTCTTTTTGGCCCTTTCCTCTTTCACCCTGCTTTCTCTTCTCTTTTTGGAACCTTCCCCCACCACCCTCCTCCTCCTCCTCCTCCTCCACCCCTTTTGCGCCCATCAACGTCTGTGATTCCTCCTCTGAGAAATCCAGCAGAGCTCCAAGATCACAATTTATAACTAGAATTCGTGATTAAAGAGAGTAGGGTTAAGTTCCAACTTTATGATCTAATCACTTCAGCTCTCATACTATAATCTATGAAAACTTATAATGTTTGCAATTTAAAGTTAAATCTTGATGAGAGCAGCGTGTTCAACGAACCATGCTTTAGCTTTACAATAAATAAATAATCATTGACCCCCCCAGGTTTAATACTGGCTAATTATACCTCAATTCCCCAGTTTATTTTTTTAATTAGAAGAATGGAAATGTATGATTTCTAGGATACATGGGAAAACTGCAAGGTCAGGGAGATTTGGAGTAGGTGTGCAGGGAAATTATTTATTTTAATTATAAATAAATAGTTCCTCTGCAACTCTGTAAGAATTCTGCTTTCGTAAGAGGAGAGAGTATCTGTGTCCGTGGCTGGACTCTGAACTTTCAACTTTATAGAGTATGTCACATTCTATCCTCTGTGCAGAAATATGGGATTGATGTTGCATTTTGATCCTTTAATCTTAATCTTACCCTAATTTGGTACCTCAGCTCTTGGCTATTCCAACATTATGCTTCTTCTATTTGCATTTTCTTACAATCATATGGTCCTTATGTTAATTTCCGGCTTCCCGTCTTAAACTATAGTGTTTGACATTGCAATATCGATTATTTTTTAAAATGTTTTACGCTTGAGAATATATTTTTTTTAAAAAATTAATTTTTAACAACAACATATCAAAACAATTAAAAAACATAAAAAAACTCAAACTTTTTGAAAAACATGGCGTTACCGCGTAAACAAACACACCTTGGCTTCACAAGATAACATCATTTGGCATTAATTTTTAAAGAACACATGAGTTAACAACAAGAGTAATGTCATCTACAACTACATTTGAACAGAAAGAGTAGATGATTACACAGAATGATGGCAGGGAAGAAAGATAGAGGGACCAAACTAAGATAAAATGAAGAGAAATGGGACTAAATTCACCATTAACACAACAAATGCACAAAACACTTTCTCTTTTGAACAATCAGAGAGTCTTGTTGCATGAGAGAGGTCAGATTGTCGAGCCCTAGAGCGGATGTTGAAGACCTCTCATGTTAATAACAAACAACCAAAAGTACAAACAATGTGTGTCCAAATTCGAAAAGCAACCTGGCTTACTATGACCTATCTATCTATCTCTCTTGTAAAAGCTGGAGAAAAGCAGAGCAAAATTAACCTGACCTCACTTGCCCTCTCTGCTTTACCCTTTGTAATACCATTTTCAATACTGCAATAACAAACAACAAAATCCTAAAACGAAGTGCAAAAGCTCTCTCTTTTTTTTTTCTTTTTTTCTTTTTTATCTCTTAACCAGAACCTCCACACTTTAATCTCTCCCTCCCTTTAACCTGCTATAAAAACCCACCTCTAAACCCTAAAAATAAGCCAACGCCAACCCCATCTCCTCTCTCTCTCTTTCAGAGCTCTCCCATCTAGCCTTTTCTTTCAAAATATGGAAGCTCTCTACTTCCTCAAGTTCTGGAGACCCACCATCACCACCACCACCACTCATAAAGAAAACCGACCTTCTAGTGGAAGCAGTGATGACACCACCGAGATCCCATTCACAGATTATGAATTTGAAGAAGGAGAAGACTCGTTTTTTGAATTGGAACTTACTGTGCCTGATTTTGACACCAATAAATGCGGCAGCAACAACACCACCAACATCAAAAACAATCACCCACTAGACAAAGAAAGCAACGTCTTTGACTCTAAACAAGCGCCTCTCCACAATTTAGCTGACAAAGAGAGCCACAAGTCTCAACACACATTTCAGCAGCCAACTCTTTCAACCGATCATCTCCTTTCAAAGAGAAAAATCCTCCCTATCGAACCCGTTTCTTCATCAAAACCTCAGTCACCAATCTCCTTGCTAAAATCAGCTCCAAGGTTTAAAGTCCGCATGTTCAAGAAATCAAAGTCAATGGCATCACAGAAAACAGAGAAAACAGGGGAAACGGAGTTCTTCAATGCCAATAGCAAGAAGCACGAAAGCAACAAGTCTTTTACTGTCAAACTCAAACTTGAAGAGGTCACAAACGCTTCTTTTTTCACTAAACAAAACAGCTTGAGGAAGCAAATCGCTAATGATTCTTATGATAATGATACATCAAAGAGATTTTCAAAGGAAGTGATACAGAAGTACTTAAAGCTAATCAAGCCATTATACATCAAAGTTTCCAAGAAACAAAGCGACAAGATGAGATTCTCCGGTGAGTTATCAGTTGGGTCTCCATCGTCTTCCTCGGCAACGATGCAGGCAAAGGAAAAGCAGGGGAGTTTTCCTGCAGGGATTAGAGTGGTTTCTAGGCATCTTGGGAAGAGCAAATCAGCTTCAGCGACCACAGGAGTTTCTCCTCCAATTGGGAGCAGGAGAGATGATTCCTTGCTGCTGCAACATGATGGGATTCAAAGTGCTATCCTGCATTGCAAGAAATCTTTCGATTCTTCTAGTTCTAGAGGTAAAAAAACCAATAACCCTTTTGTTCGCTTTCTAGAATTCATGCTTTTTTAGTCTTTTTATTTATTTATTTATAATCAAAATCTAACCATTCTTCTCATGTTGGCCTTTTCAGATTCTTCTTTAATGTCGAGATTTTCAAGTGACCCTTTGCACGAGAAATCAATGGCTTCACCAAGAATTTCATCAAGTGAAGAGAATGCAACCAATTAAGCTTTATTTCTTGGCATTCAAGAGAGAACAAGCGGGAAATATACAAAGAAAAGAAATTTATTAGTTTTTTTTCGTTTTTATCATGTAAAGAGAAAGAAATGGAAAAAAAAATAGAGAAAGCAGGGTAGTTTTTGGTCTTTTTAGCCATGAATCATGTAAGTTAGGAGGGAAGACATTAGGGTTTATTAGAGCTGCTGTTGATGCTGTAGTCTGTAAAGTGATGGGTCATCATGAGAAACTTGAAACGAAGTCTGAGATTGGATCCCTGGCGTATCCAATCTATATGTAGTAGTCTGCAGCTGTGTATTATGTTACCAATGGAAATATTTTAGGTTGTCATTCTTGTCAAGAATGTAATCATATCTGGATTTGATAACTGAAATGACTTGATCGGTTTGCACTATGCAGTAAAGTTTGATTTTCTTCCTCCATTACTTGGTGGAGTGCTTTCCACATAGGACAACAGAAGAATGTGATGAAACTGTTGAACATGGATTGCCCTGAAAAAATTAGTAATCTAGTTTATTTACAAGGTTGTTTTGCTTTTTCATTAGCCAATTACATTGTGGATGAGATTTCAAATTAGTTTTAAATGTTAGACAAAAGGTGATAGCATTTTAATTGAGAGTAGGAAATTTTATTATCTATTTAGATAAAAAAAACATATTATTTACAATTTTTGTTTAACGTTTAATGGTTACTAGAGGTGGCTATGGTGATACAAAAATGAAAATCCTATTCTTTTTTAAATCTTTAAATCTTTAAGCTCATGTGACGCAGTAAGAAAATACACATAGTGATTTTCATGTTCACCCTTAGAGGTTCAAATGAGAGAAGTCTTAAAGACTATATTGAATAATTTAAAATACAAAAGTGCTTGTAAGGCAACGTTTTACATTTCTTATTTATTCAACTTGTAACTTGCATGATTAATTATATTTATTGAAAGCTATTTAAATATTGGCATGTAATATTCATGACCTTTTCATCTTCACTATACACTTATCAAGTTATGCTTCAAATTTTTCTATCAAACATTCTGCATCAGACTCCTCCACTTCAAAAGAACTCACTCCCGAGTTATCTTCAATATAAAAAACTTCATTTTTATGATACTCATACAAATCTATAGCATTAAAAATGCTTGAAATTCCCATAAATGCAAATAGGTCAACAACATAAACATTATCATTGATCTTCCTCAAAATCTTACAAGGTCCATACTTGATGACTTTAGGTTGCTGTAGGTTCCAACAAGAGATTGCTTATTTCTGAGATACATCATCATATAATATCCTTCATTGAAAAACAACCAAATAAAATAGAAAAAAAAAACATAAAAAAATAGCATTCATTGAAAACCTTTTCTCAATTATTTTTATATAAAAACATGAAAAAAATATCCATAAACCAATTTTTTTTCAGTATTATTAAAAGTGTAAATTGCATTCATTAAGTTTTTTTTTTCCTGGTGGACCCATCTTTAAACACAAAAACCAAAGATTCTAGCCACGTGAAAGTTTTTTCTCTCTTTAAAAATTTTCAATGACTTTCTTTTTTATTTTTTAAGTTTTAAGTATTTAAACATAAAACAAATAAACTTGGGGACCTAAAGGAACATTCCAAAACCATAAGGGATTGAACTTAACAAAATTAAAATTGAGGAACTAAACTGCATATTTACTTGCCTTATAACAATGAACATTGAAAAACGCTGTATTTTTTTGCTTTTCTCTTAATTTTTTTTTCTAATTGTTTGAAATTATCCCGAATAAATTTGACACGCCATTAAATATTGAAAGAATGTAAAACACCCAGGGGTTGTGATAAAATGCAGCCCAAAGAGAATGAAAAAAAATACAGAACAAAAATAAAGGAAGTTTCAGGGACCAAGTTGGAAGAATCCGGAGTAAGATGACCGAAACTAATCAAAACAAAAAAACAAGGGACCGAAGACGAAGACTTGTACGGTGAACAATGATATGGACAACGTTTTTTGAGAGGATAAATAAGGTTTTACACGGTAAAACCTCGTCCTCTTTTAATTTCTTTTAACTAACCATTGTACCTACGACATGTAGTGAGACAATTTTAGAAATGTTTTTATTTAGTATTGTGATAATTAAATAGATAATTATATCTGAACCTAATATGTTTTTTTAAAAAAGAATATGCTAATGAATATCTAACGAGAATAAAATATGTATATTTTATTATTTGGAGCTATAATCTTATTAATTATTGAAGTTAATGACACAATTGAATATATTTTTTGATATTATTTTTTGTTTTACAAGAATTAATATTAAAAAATGCTTTCAATTCTGTCATAAAGAATTGTAATCTTATTTGAAGATAATGACACAATCTCATTAATGTTAAAAAAACATGTAGGCATTGACAACTCCTTTCATACCATTAATGTTTTTTTAATTGCAAACTGAAAAATAACGTGTATGTTTATTAAAATAAATTGAGAGTCAAATCCAAAAATAAAAATGAAATCGATTGATTTTAATGAAATGATATCTTGGATATAATTTTATTTATTCAATTATAATTAACTTTGAAAAAAAAACATCAATCACGAAAAGCCATACAAAAATGTGTCTCATAATATAAAAATTACAATCTAATTTGAAAACAAACCCGAAACCAAATGGTGTTTAATAAAATAATTTTTTTAATTTTATTTAAATGAGATTATATATATATAAAACAAACTCAATTAAAAACAACCTACAAGTCTGGACATGATGGGCAAGTTCTTGGGCAAAAAATCAAGGTTAGGTGTACATGGACTTGCATAGCTAGGCCCACGTGCCTAGCCTAATTACTTTTTGTTTTTCGCTTTGTGTATCTTTCACTCAATTTTTATTTTTTTAACTAACTAGACAATACATCACCTTTGGTTTTATTGCTGGCGACCTCATACGATTAGAAAGTTAGATCACCAACTTTTTGAACAAAAAAAAAACATTATTTTTAATATGAAAACATTCTAGAAATTTAACTAAATCTATTCATTGGCTCAAATTAGCTCAAAAATAGTTAAAAACCCCAAATCCCAAAAGCTTCCCTTTCCCAAATCTACATTCCTAAAATATTTATTTATTTATTTACTTTATTTTAAATTAATATTTTTTTGTGTTTACAGATTATTTTGATGTATTGATTTCAAAAATAATTTTTAAAAAATAAAAAATTATTGTGAAGTATTTTAAAGTAAAAAACACTTTGAAAAACAATCACAATCACACTTTCAAACACAATTATCAAATATTTTATACTTGTTTTTTGCTACACAAACCTTAATAACATTTTTTACCAAACATACATTTAAATCTGATCAACCATACTTTTTAAATTTTATTTTTTAAAAATTTTAACCATAAAAGCTACTAAAAAAACACACTATAAGTCTTTAGAATTTGTTTGGGTGTAAATTTCATCTTTAGACTTTTAGTTATTTTTAATAAAATTAAAGTTGATTTTGCCCATTCAAGCATTGATTTACAGCTGAAGCCTTTTTTCAACATCACAAGAAACCCTTGTGAAGTCAATTGAAGCAAAAAATCAACGAAACACAGAAAGAGAGGAAAACACCGGTCCCATAAACAATATTTTGTGGGAACAATATTCCCCACACACCCCTTAGTTTTTTTAATATTATTTATTCTATCAATATACCGTTATATTCTCAAGTCTTAATTTATCATCTTCAAACATAAGATTTGTAAGTGATTTTATAAAAGTAAGAGTTCAAATCGATAATTAATAAATATTAATTTGGATTTAAGATCTAGATCTAAAATGAGCTCAAAAAAGTAATTGAAGACACTTTTAACTAGAAAAGCAAAAAGAAAACAAGACAGAAAATACAAGAGACAAAGATGGGAGGCTGCCAGTTAGAGAGAGAGAGAGAGAGAGACAGCATTTCTTGTCCAATATTAAAGAACTCTAAAACACGTGGTGTTTTCACTGTAGCAGCCACTGTAGTTTTTTTTTTTTTTCGATGCAATTTTTTTTTTTTGTTTTTGTTTTTTTTTCTAGAGCATTTTTTTCCTGCTTTTGTTTCTTTTTTATTTTTTTTACATCTTTTTTTTCTTCTTTTTTTACCCAAAATTGACTTCTTCTTTTTTTAATTTTTTTTTCAAAATTATATTTGCTAATTTTTTTTAAGTATTGAACTGGTTGAAAATTTAATTTTATATCTTTTTTCTTTAAAATATTGTGGATTGCTATGATGTACTCATATATTATTTATTTATTTATTTATTTATTTTTAAACGGTCTTTGTAGATTTTATTTTTTTTATATTGAGTTGGTTGAGAATTTAGCTTTGTAGTTTTTTTTTATGAAAAAAAAAAACAATATGGATTGCTATAGTGTTTCACCTACATAATTTTTGTTTTGCTACAGTGTTTCCCTATATCTTTTTTTTAAAAAAAAATTTATCAATTTTTTTTTTAAATATTGTGACTGATAATCTAACTTTAGCTTTCCCCATATTTTTTTTATTTTTTTATTTCTTTTTATTTTTTTACCACAATTGTTGTTTTTTACATTTTTTTATTTTGTTTTTTTCAGAATTATTTTTGTAGATTTTACTTTTTTTGCTATTGAGCTGGTTCAAATTTTAGTTTTTTTTTCTTTAAAACACTATAGCTTTCCTCGCGTGTTTATTTTCTCGCTTTTTTTTCCTTTTTTTTTTTCCTTTTTTTTATATATTTTACTTTTTGCTTTTTTTTTTTCTTCCAAAATTGTCATCTTCTTTTTTTCATAATTTTTTTTGTCGATTTTGGTTTGTTTTTTTTTTATATATATTGAGCTAATTGAGAATATAACTTTGTATTTTTTTTTCTTTAAAATATTGTGGATAGTGACAATTATTTTTATATGATTTTTTTCACAAATCCACAACAATACACAGGCATGCTACAAGCCCACGGCATCGCACGAGCATGTCGCGTCTTTTACTAATATATTATATTATTATAATTATTATATTATATTATAATTATAATTATTATTATATTGTGTTATATAGCTATTTTTTCTTTTTGTTCTCTTTTTAATTTTTTTTAATGAATTTTTGTTGTTTGATTTAGTTTGTTAATGTTAATTTTTTTTTATTTAATTATCAAATTTTCAAGATACAGATCTTGGGTTCAATGGGTTAACGTGATTTCACAATTTATTTATTTCATTTAATTTAGTTTATTAATGTTTGATAGGTTAACCTGATTTAACGTGTTATTGTTTTCATTTAGTTTAGTTTCTTAAAGTTAATTTTCTTTCTATTTAATTATCGAATTTACATACTTTTATAACACGTATCTTAGACTTGACGGGTTAACTTAGTTTCATTAGTTAACCCCGTTAATTATGGGTAAATCCATCATTTTTTTTTCTATTTAGTTACCAAACTTTCATGACACGAATCTCAAGTTTTACGGGATAACCTGGTTTAAAGGCTTAACCCAAGTAATTCAATTTTTTTCTTTTTTTTCATTGGTTTTTTCCTTCCTGTTAATTTTTTTTCTTTATTTTTTTTATTAATCTATTTAATTATCACACTTTTATGACACATTCTTATAGCCAGACCTACATCCAATATTCTTAAATCTGGTGTTACAATTAGGCTCACTTAAACTTAGATCATACAAATTTAATTTTATTATTAATACTATAAATATTACTTTTAGGTCAAACGTTATAGCCAAACCTAAGATTCTTGGATATAACTTTACAAAAAAACCCAAAATTTTTAAATTATTATTTTTTATAATATTTTTTATGCAAAAAAATGACCCGCGGCATCGCGCGGGTCAAATGGCTAGTATATATATATATATCGCTCATCATTCCAACCAAGGTTCCCAAGTCATAATGATTTAAAGTCTAAAATTTACACAACTTTCTAGTTGGTTTAATTGCTAAATTTAAAATTTTTAAGAGGTTAGTTTGATGGTTAAATTTATTTTCCCTATTCTCTAATTTTTTGAGTTCAACTTTGAAACCAACCTGTTAAATTTTTTTAAAATTTATATTACAGTTAGAAATGTTTACTACTTATCTAAAAATTATTTATTTTGTAATTGATATATAAAATGATTTGACAATACTCTTTTTATATAAAAAAAATTTATGCCTAGTTTTTTTTTTAGGTAACATCTCATCATAAGCTAGATGTATCATAACATGGCTAGAGCTGACTGTACAATAACATGCAACATGTTGTGAAATGAACCTCGGACATTACCATTTTCCCTTGCTATGGCACACAAAGACAGGAAATGAGCACAAAAATCTATGGTTATTATTCTCAAGAGTTCAATTTTCAAAGAGCAACCATTATTACATGGACACGTGAAAAATGGAGAGCTAGAAATTTCAAAGCACAAGCATGAGAAAGTGAGGTTGTATATACTGAAAGGAGCAATAAAGAGCTTGCAATCTGCAACGAGGGGTAAAAAATTTCCAAACAAAATCATGGTGACGAGAAATACCAAGTTCTCAGAAAACATAACTTGGCCCCTCCCTGAACCACCACACAACCTCCCCCCTTCAGTACACCAGGTGATGGGGTTAATTGCTTGGTTTCAATCCACAGTTTGTAGCTCTCGAAAATTGAGCTGCCACACGAGTAAATTATCTCCTTTTGTAACTATGAGAGGTGAATTGATGAGAACTTGAATTTATTCTTTAATAATAAGGAGTTTAAGTTATTTATATAATTATTAATTTTAAAATTTATGAGATTAATTAAAATATGTACAAGTTAGCTCGAATATCAACATTAGTAATAATAAAAAATTTCTCTACACTTGTTAATCCAATTTCAAATTATCCTCATATTATCTAGTTTGTAGGCTGTGGAGACTTCGAGCATGCAACAATCATCTATAAAAATGACGATCAATCATCATTTGAAAGTAATTTTTAAGATTATTTAATAAATAAAACTGTCATGATTAAGATAAGAAATCATCATTCTTTTTCTATTTAAAATTATTATTTTTCATGATTAATATATTTTAAAAAATAACTATTACTATATTTACAAATACCCTCTCTGAATCTAATATGCATCGTAGAGATTTTTCTTCCCGCAATCTAATCTTTTTCTCTAAAATGACACGGGCAAGAATAATTAGATGCTATATATGTTCACTTTGAAGACATGCATGCCTGGTTATGGCCTCGAGTGACTCAGGAAGTGGACTTCATAACTCGAGACAAGGATGCTAAAAGCATGGTTCATTGCACTAAGCAGAAAACCACCGAAGATGGGTAGAGTAAAAGCATGGTTCAAGTTTTTGAGGTTCCATAAATGTAGTCGGGGGGTATATACGGGGCACCAAGAGACACTACACAGACAAAAGAGCAGGCAGGCCAGCACCATATCTTCATCGGAGGATCATAGATTTTCCATGTCTAATTCTTTTTGTTGGCATCACGTGACCTATTTTAGCTTCTCATGTGACCTATTTTTATCGAGGCGATATAGATTCTAGCATCATGTGACCTATTTTAGCTTTCTCATTAGAGAAAATAACATCCTAATTAGGAAGAATAATCATTGAAAATATAGAGTTTCTTGCTCAAGTTCACTGGATCTTAGAGAATCACGGGGGCAATTTCCTCGATTATTACAAAGAATATGGTAAAAACAACTTACCCTTTTTAAAATCAAAACAACTTTTTTGATAACTAAAAATCAGCAATGCTTTCAAACTTAGAAGTTATAGTTAACAAAGTAATAGTAATTTATTGTTTTTCCAATATGTGATAAAAATTATTTTTGGTTTAAATACTTTAATTAAAAATAAGAAAATGGTATCTTTTTAATATAGAATAATTTTTTTTTTGAAATAATATTTAAATTTTATTATTTACAATATATTGATTGTTCATTATTTACTGTTGAAGGACGAAACATAAATAATATTAAAATAAAAAAACCACAAAAAATATAATGAATTGTCTATATCACTATAAGGAAACCCCTTTCTTTTTAGTTATTAAAAAATGTAACTTGGAATTTTTTAGAATTTATTATTCTAAATTAGAATTTAGAATGATTTATTATTATTATTATTATTAATGAAATAACAAAAAAAATAAATTTGATTTGAAGGATAAATTAAAGACCATAAAAACTTTGACAAAAGGATAAAGGAGAAAAAAGAAATCAAAAGAAAAAGGACCATATTGAAATTAATATTATTCTTATTGAAAAGAAAATAAAAAATCTGACAAGAAAAAAGAATTCAAAATCAAAAGAATACATGAAAAAAAAAGGAATTAAAAGTAGACGATCCAAATTGAAAAATTTACATTTACAAATTAGAATTTGAGGATTAAATTAAAAAAATAAAACTTTAACAAAAAAAATGATAAAAATCAAAACTAAAATGACTAAATTTTAAACACCAACAACAATAAGGACAATAATTTATTTTCTGGAGTAAAAGAGAGAAATGAAGGGGAGGAAAAAAAAAGGGTTATCGGCGACAAACCGACCACCTTTAGATACCACGCGCCTGCCCTACAATGTATTTTTTTTATTTCAAAGGTATTTTGTTTCTTTTAATATTCATAAATATATTGAATAAACAAAAATACCCTCAAACAAATCCATAATGACTAATGTATTGTATGAAAATACAAAAATACCCCTAGTTCAAAGGTAAACAACTTTTTCTAGGATGACAAAAAAACCACCACTTTATAATGGTGAATATAAAAATATGAGGGAGGCTACAATGTTTTTACCTTCTATTTTAGTTGTTTTGTAATAATAGGTCCTTAACTTGAAATTTTAAACTTAATGAATTTGTTCTTTACCATCCAGATTAATCCCATGCAAGCTTTGTGTTCATTTATTTTTTTTAGAATCATGTTAAGTGGTTTGGATACTAGAAGGCATTGCACACCCTGCTCGAAGTGTGAGATCATCTCCCATACATCTCGTGGTGTCATACACATGCTTGTTATTTTTTTCTATATTCAATCAAGTACCAAATTATCCCTGAGTTGACATAGTAATAATAAAAAAATCATTGTGAAAGGACAAAAAAACCCCTTAATTGTATTTTTAATATTTTTGCTTTTAAAAGAATTTTGATCATTTCAATCTCCTTTTAATTATTTATCATCTTTATAATTGATTAAATACTAAATTGTCCTTAGATGACATTATAATAATAAAAAAAGTCATTATAAAAATACCTCTTGGGCTTAATTTTAATTTTTTTTTTGCTTCCAATAATACTTTAGTTATTTTACTGTGTAATTAAGATGAGAAAAGATTTTATTATCGGTTGTGAATTTAATAATAACAAAAGAGTCATATGAAAAAATTTTAATATTCTTAAAAATTAATATTAAAATTTTTTAGTAAAAATACAAAATTATCATTATATTTTTCTAGTTATCAATATCTCTAATTGAGGAGCTACATTGCTAGGTTGTTTTACTTATGTATTGAAGTTATTGTAAACCACGACTTTCAATTGGCATGTTTCTTAGCAACATAATCATAGCAAGAAGTTGCAATAACTTATTGTATATTATTACGTGTAGGGTCCAAATCTCAACCAACATTTTGAAATTTATTGAGTCAACTGTAATTTGATAAATAATCGGTATATATATCGTAGTTATTAAATCCAACTAAAAAGTTAGCCTAGTAGAGGAGCCGGGTTAGTTCTATGGTACAGAAAAATTGGGCCCCTTTGATGCAAAATGAATGCATTTATAAAAAACTAATTAGACCACTGATGTGATACTTTGATGAATAAAATATATTAATCTTTAAGAATATTTGAATATATTGCAAATGATGATGATAATTTGACTTCTCTACGTGACCTACATGAGCTCGAACATGGGAAAGCATTGTCTAAAACCGAACTAAAACCGGTGGGTCGGAACCGGTTTCGGTTTGATATCAATTCTTTTTTATATATATATATTTTATAAATAAAAATTAAACCAAACTAAAAATAATTAATTCTATTTCATTTTGAGTTCTCAAGACACAATCTTCCTTCTCCCTCTAATTTTCTTAACCTTGATTACTAATCAAGTGAAATTTTATATTGTTCAACTTAATTTAATTACCATTTACTTGCACAACATAGGAGACAAATACAATAAAATAAAATAAGAAATCATACCCGTCCCATCATAGCTTGAAATATACCATAAATTTCTTCATCACAAAATCAAATAGTAGCCTGTGTTTATTTTCCTAGAATGATTGAGTAAGAAACAACGATTGTACTAAAAAATCATATCAATTAAATTAGTTTCTTTTATATGTATTGAATGCTTGATTAATCTGGAGATATTTTTTTTTTAGTAAATTGGTCACAAGGAAATCATCTTAATTTGTGTATATATACGCACTGTCATGGTGTTAATTAACAATCCATCGACGTTTCAATTCACCAGATGAAGTTTATGTTTGACAGGAGTTTTGTCCTGAAGTTGCGAATTGTTGTGACAGTGGCATCCATGTTTATTTGAAGAAGAAAAAGGTTACTGCTATGTATATTAATCTAATGATAATTATAAGGATAGGATAATTATATAAGTGCTCCCATTGATGTTGATGATTCGGAGAATAACTTTGAAGGAAAAAGTGACGTAAAAATTATTGTATCTTATTGGGCCTAAGCCCTGATTTATAACCTTTTTCATTTGAGAACCCATCAAGCCCAAACATACTATTAACAAGGATTATGATGAAGTGGAGGCCCAATGAAATTAGTTTCAACATTTTTCATGATGTGGATTTTTTTTTAAACCCAACATTATATACACACAGTTGTTTGAAAATGTAATTATAATTGTTTTAAAAATATATTAAAATAATATATATATTTTTAATATTAACACATTAAAATAACCACACACAGATATATATATATATATATATATATATAATTTTTAAGTAAAAAAATTCAATTTTTTAAAAAATATGATTTCAATTACGTTTTCAATCATTACCAGCATATATTATTTGATGTACATATTCTATGGAAACATTGATTGAATAATAATGTTGGTATTATGATCAAGAGGTTTATTATTTTTTTCATGTTTAAATTTCAAAGTGAATATCTAAAATAATAATTATTTTTTTCTGAATAGGCTGAGTTAATGCAAAAACGTCTTTAAAATTATCCAAGAAGGGACTTAGTCTTAATTAATATGCAAACTGGTCTGAAAATGCTCTCACTATAATAATAATAATCCTCTAGTCCCCTGCATTCTCGTAGACATCCACTTCCTTGAAATATTAGATAAAAAATACACGTGATCCCTGTAGTTTGATGTAGCGAATCTTACAAAGAAAATTGAACCAAAATAACACTAAGCATTAGAGTGACTAAATTTAAAATGATAAGAGCTTAATTTATAATAAAATATAAAAATGTTGTGTATTGTTTTTAACAAAAAGAAGAACAAGAAGAAGAAAGTGGAAGGAGAAGAGAGGGGTTATCTCTTAGATTATAACTTAAATATTATTGATAAATTCACTAATGAGTATTGGTGATGAATATAATTTCTTGGTAATTTTATCTGTAATAATAATAAATTATATTTGTTTCATTCTTTTATTTTCAACAATAATTCTCTCAATATTAGACAATAAAGAATTTTTGTTGAAGAATCTCGAGGGAAATATTAAGGTAATATCTGTCGGTGAAAGTCACAATGATTTATTAACTGGTTTTGTTTTTTGGTATTCTATTTTGTATTTGATAATTTTTTTGTAATGAAATTATTATTTCAATGTATTCACTTATAATTTTCAATACGTAATAATTTGTAAATTCCCACAATCCATATATTACAAAATTTCACTATCCATCTTTACTTAACTTATTGAAGAGATTAGGAAGATTATGCATAATTAACTGATGAAAATTTAAGGTCTGTTACATTGGGTTTCATAAAAAAAAAAAATTGATAAAAAAAAAAATCTTTTGTTCCCGTGAAAGATACCTTTAGGACAGATGAGATGAGAGATCACGGATACGAGAATTTTAGCTGATAGCTAGTTTCGTCGTCACGTGTAGGTTGGCCATGTAAGTTGCTTTATCCATTGACAAAAAAATCCATGGTGGGGTGGGGGAGAGATAGAGCAGCAAGCTCGTGAAATATATAGAGATACAAACAATTTAATTTAACTCTCGGTTTTTTGTTTCTTCTCTCCTTCAAATTCCACTCAAACCCCATCAACATACCTTTTATTTTTTGGTATAAAATGGCTGAAAGGCACTTCTATTGTTTAAAGCTCACATGGAAGAAGAGAAGAGGAGGAGGAAGAAGAAGCACTCCTCTCTCTCTCTCTCTCTCTCTCTCTCTCTATATATATATATATATATATATATATATATATATATATATATCACAAATATTGATTGCTGGCCAACTCTAGTCTAACAGCCACCGATCATCAATATCCATAAGTTTGTTTCCAAATCTTATAAACATTGCGAATTTGAATTTATTTATGCATTGTTAAAAAACTAATTCAATCCAAAAACTTAAACTGTTAAGTTATAAGATTTCAAGATATGATTTATATTATTTTTTAATATATACACCATCTTTAAATAAAAATCATTTGACGTTGAAACTTGCACAAACTTATATTATTTTATGCGATTTGAACTCGTGACCAACATCAAGACTCTGATATCATGTTAAAGAATCAATTCAATCTAATAACTTAAATTATTAAATAAATTTCAAGATATAATTTATATTATTTTCAAGGATTCTTGTTTATGCTAAAAACCTGTTATGTATCTCCTACATGAGCCTAGCAATGCCAAATTTCCTGAACCAGGGCTTAGAGAAGGAGCAGCTCTTCTTTCCCTTCCAAGCTGGTACAATGTTCACATGCGCTAGGTACAGCATTTCTACATCCATCAGAATATTTTTCTTATCTTATACAATAATTAAATCATGAAAAGCAAATGAATGCATGAGAGAAGGGAAATGAGCAATTTAATTATAAATAAGGATATATAATTTATAATCATTAAGGAAAAAACTATTCGAATTGACATAATTAATTAGCTTGTTTTTGCTGCTATAGGGTGGGGTCATGATCGACATGATTACCGAAAATTAGCTAGCCTTCCTCACGTTGAAATTCACTGTGTAAACACAATTATCCATTAATTATTCCATCTAACCACAAATGTGTGGTGCCAACATAGTAAAGACAAGTAATGATTGATGACAGCCACGTATTTCCGTGCCGATGTATAAAAATGCAAGGGAAGAAATAAAATTGATTTTCACTGGTTGCTTTCGGATGGTGTTGATATGATAGATTGCTTTTTTAAATTATTTTTATTTAAAAATATATTAAAAAATATATTTTTTAATTTTAAATTTATCTTTAACATTAGAATATTAATATAATTTTAAAATAAAAAAATAATTTACAACAAAAAAAATAAAAATTTGGTGAACGGTGGGTGACACCACTACACCAAATAGATATTTAATATGTGTTTAATAAAATAAAATTTAATTAAAAATATATTAAAATAATATTATTTTTAATTTTAATTCTTAATATTAGTATATTAAACTATAAAAAATATATCTAAAATATATTAATTTAAAAATAGTTATAATCGCAAAAATTATTTTTTAAAGTACTTTTCATTAAAAAATATATCAAAATAATATATTATTTTATTTTTTAAAATTATTTTTTATATTAACACATTAAAAATAATTCATAAATATAAACAAAATTAAATAAAAAAAATCAAATTTTAACTAAATCCTATTTAGAAATACAAGAACAAAGAGGGACCTGATACATAGCAATAACTCGTGTTAAAAAATAAAATAAAAAAATGAACCAACTTGGGGGCACTGTCACACTTTTTAATTCTCAATACTGTTGTTATCCTCTACGAACATTATGTTCTCTAAAGTGATGGAAATATTCACGAACATATCTCTCCTCTTCTCTCTTCGGACACGTCAAATAATCCTCCCCCTCATCCTTGAATCTCCTTCTGCTTCTTCATGGAAGATCAATCACAACCTTCTCCACCACCACAGCCGCCACAACCACCGCCACCACTTAAAACCTACAAAATTACAGCCTCGTCAATCTCCTATGTTAAATCCACCACAGCTTCCAACAGCATTATTGCACCATTCCTCCTCTTCAAACAATGCACTACAACCCCACCGAGTTACATCCTCAAGGAAGTGTCTCTGACAGCCTATCCATCTCAAATCCTTGCCGTTGTTGGCCCTAGTGGAGCCGGTAAATCCACTCTTTTAGACATTTTAGCTGCCAGAACTTCACCAACAAGTGGCATTCTCCTTCTCAACTCAACCCCTATCAATCCTTCTTCATTTCGCAAGCTGTCAGCTTATGTCCCTCAACATGATGCATGCCTCCAGTTGCTTACTGTGTCTGAAACATTCACCTTTGCTGCTCGCCTTCTCAACCCAAAATCATCACAAATCGCCACCATCGTTGAGTCTCTTCTCAACGAGCTAAACCTGACACACTTGGCTAATGCAAGGTTAGCTCATGGACTATCCGGTGGGGAACGGAGGCGTGTTTCAATAGGGCTAAGCCTCCTTCATGACCCAGGTATCTTACTCCTTGACGAACCCACTTCAGGACTTGATAGTAAATCAGCTCTTAATGTGATGCAAACCCTGAAATCCATTGCTACTTCACGTTATAGAACTGTGATTTTGTCCATTCATCAACCAAGCTTCAATATCCTTTCTACTATCGACAAAATACTTTTGTTGAATAAAGGAACTGTGGTTCACCATGGTAGCCTTTCTTCATTGGAAAGTTTCTTGCTATCTAATGGCTTCACTGTCCCTCCACAGCTCAACGCCCTTGAATATGCCATGGAAATTCTAAACCAGCTTCAGGAGAGTAAACCCAACACACCACCATCACTACCTCCATCACCAGACAATTCTACAATCTCCCCTTCTGATAATAAAGCAAGAAGTATCAAAAACAAGAGTTCAAGACTCCATGAAATCTGTGTTCTATATAGTAGGTTTTGGAAGATTATTTATAGAACAAGGCAGCTATTGTTGACAAACACATTAGAAGCACTTGTTGTTGGTCTTGTTCTAGGAACCATTTACATCAACCTTGGATATGGCAAGCAAGGTATAGAAAAAAGGTTTGGTCTCTTTGCTTTCACTCTCACTTTCCTTCTCTCTTCCACTACTGAAACACTCCCCATCTTCATCAATGAAAGGCCAATTCTACTAAGAGAAACATCAAGTGGGCTTTATAGACTATCATCTTATCTCATAGCAAACACTCTTGTTTTCTTGCCATACTTGCTTGCAATTGCCATCATTTACTCAGTCTCGATTTATTTCATGGTGGGTCTCTGTGGTACCTGGCAAGCTTTTGCGTACTTTGTTTTGGTCATTTGGGTCATTGTCTTGATGGGAAACTCATTTGTATTATTCTTGAGCTCTCTTGCACCAAATTACATAGCAGGAACTTCTTTGGTGACAATACTTCTTGGTGGATTCTTTCTCTTCTCTGGCTACTTCATTTCACAGGATAGTATGCCTAAGTACTGGCTCTTCATGCACTTCTTTTCCATGTACAAGTATGCCCTTGATGCCCTACTCATAAATGAGTATTCTTGCCTTGTAAACAAGTGCTTCTTGTGGTACCAAGAGAACAGCACTTGCATGGTGACTGGCGGTGATGTGCTGCAGAAGAGAGGGCTCCATGAGAGGCAGAGATGGACAAACATCTACATTTTGCTCGGGTTTTTTGTGTTCTATCGCGTGCTTTGTTTGCTGGTTTTGATCAGAAGGGTTTCAAGATCAAAAAAATAAAGGCAAATCTTGCTTATATGTATAATTAACAGACTTCTCACTTTCTTCCATATATTATTGTAATTTTCTTTTATCTGTTTGTTGAAAATGAAGCTCCTGTGATGACTTCTTCTGCTTCACTTGGTTTGCCAAAACAAAAGAAGAAAATGACATCGCGAGGAAGCAAGTTCAAACATTCTATATGATTTTATTCTCTGTAATCATCTATATTGCCCTATGTCTTTTGTTGCAAGAAATTAAATCCACGAAAAAGAAAAGCATGGTTTGGTTTGCAGGAAATTAAATTCATAAGTGGTCTATAATAGTTATTCTCGAGAGCTAGATTAACCATATATGCCTCTAGTTTCATGATATGTGCCTGTTATCAACTGTAATGATGGGATAACTTGTGGGAATTCATCTGAAATTGACAATTGTGAATTGAATCACGATTACATACAACAGAAACGATTGATGTAGCAACCTGTGCTTTTCAGATTAATTTTACACATCCGACATTAAGATCCAAATTCATGTACTTTTAATATGTTTTTCACTGAAGCAAACACCATGACCACCTTCTCCTTTCTTTGTTTTTTTTGGCGCATTTTTACCTAGAGATCCATGTCATGGTTCATATATCTTGATTTGACGATCATATGACTGAAAGGATTGCTGGCCCACATATATGTCACGGGTCTCTATCTATTTTGATGGATGGAGGGAGTGAAAAATCCAAGATATGTGTCATCCTCAATGTAGTGCTTTTTTATGTGCAGTGAACTGTTGTCGGGTGCTGATTGTGCCTCCTCTTGTCTTCTTCCTTGGGCTTCGAATCAGTGCATGTTCACGGGACTCCCTTTGATCTCCATTCTTGGTCACGCGTGAACCTTGTCTTTGGTTCTCTATTCTGAACCCTAGTGTACACACTCAACATCCTTTTTTTGTCCTCCTCATTTCTTTCTAAAATTTTGAAATTTCAATTATTTATACCCAAATTAAGTTTCCTGTTTGATCATTGATGCGCGCATATATATATATATATATATATATATATGCTCGATCGATTAAGTAGAAAAATGAATATTCCTGCTGATTTCTCTATGATCAGATGATGTGGTATATTTTTTGAGTTTTGATCAATCAATTAAGGACATGGATTTGCGTTTTTATTTTTATTTACTTTCTAAAAAATATATATATGTAAGAGAACCTGATAGAAAAACATGTAACGGAACTAGTAGATCGCCGAGCGGATTAATATTATTTATTTTAATATAAAAAATATAAAAAATATTTTAAGTCCTCTAAATCACAAGATCCAAGAGTATTGAGTTTGGTGGTCATGTCATACTCAAATGACTTTGATATAACAGTCATACCATATCCAATAAAAATCGACCAAAGTCTATTGAGTCTAGCGGTCCTGCCAAACCCAAGAGTTCTGGGTCTGATAACCTTACCAGACCTGCGTATAGGTCTGACAGTCATGTCAAATCCAAGCGATTTGGATCTAGCAACCATGTCGGCACATGCAACTTGGATCTAGTAGTCATGTTTAATTTTATTATTATTATTTTTATAAAAAAAAATATTTAAACTATCCATCCTAAACAGAAATCATAGTTAATTTTTTTTTTTTAATAAAAAAACATTTAAATTATCCTTGAAATATCATAAATAAAAATTCAAGTTCAAAAATTATTTATATACAACAAATCATCATAAGAATCTAATCTAAAAATTCAAATCATATCTTTCTATTGAAGTGGTTTATTTTTTTATGTTTATGAATTTGTTATTTTTTTTTGGATTCGAGGAAACCCCATCCCCCGGAAAGCGCACTTTGTGGGCCCAGGTGAATGAGTAAAACCCCAACTGTCCCAGCCTCTTACAAAAGGTGCACGCCCTGACTCGAACTCGAGACCTGCTGTGTAAATCTTAAACCATTTGCCACCACGCTACGTCTCTTGGAGACATGAATTTGTTATTGCTTCAATAGAAATTCATTCTTCTCTCTTTTTTTTTTTTATGAATTTGTATTTTTTTATTTTTTACTCACACAGAAAAAAAAAGTTTATTTAATAGGTGGTTGTTTGTGATTTTTCACCGACGACAACATTAGTTTTTTTTTTTAAACAATACAGTACTATATGCGCTTAGGTTTCATTATACAATTTATGTAGTTTTTTAAATTTTTATCATATTTTTCTGAATCTTTTATTTGAATTTATGTTATAAAAAAGGTTTTCTAAAACTAAAATTCTAAGACTTTTAGATTTGACATGGCTAAAAGATCCAATGCATTAATAATTGATGTAAGAGAACTTGATATAAAAAACATGTAATGGAACAGTATTCATTCAGAATTTAAAATCTTTAATAAGTCAATATAAGAAATTATTGCCTCATCATCATTCACAATGTTAACAGTTAATGGATAACTCAATACCCACTTAACACACACACATACATATATTAACCGCAAATGTCATGCTGATTTATAATTCTTTCAAATCAATTAGGTTAAAAAATAAAGTTAGACATTAATTACTCTTTAGCCTTCCTTTCCTATTCCTAACTATATTTATTGTTGTAGTTATTTTTTAAAATATATTTTTATTTAAAAATATATTTAAATAATATTTTATTATTATTTTTTAAATTTTATTTTTAAGGTCAGAACAATTTTTTTTAAAAAAATAATTGATTATTTTCAAAAAGTAGCAAAATAATAGTTACTACTCCAAAAATACCCTTTTTATTTTTTACTTAATTTGTAAGGTTGCGAATGTTTTCCGCTAGCTTTTGCGTTTGTGGTAAAACAAACGCAACAAAGTATTTGGTAAAACATCAAATTGTGTTTTATGCTGCAGGACCCACTACAAAATTAAGTTTAAAACATAGTTTTTATGAAACAGTTTTTAGATATTTTTTTTAATTGAGTTTTGTAAAAATTCCTTACAAATTAATATTTGTTTTTGCGTTTCAAAAGCGTTTTTGAAATGAATTTTTTTTTAGTTTTTTTCTTTGTTTCAAATTAATATTTTTTGTGTGTTTTCAGATCATTTTGATGTGTTGATATTAAAAATAATTTTTTAAAAATAAAAAAAAATATTATTTTAATGCATTTCCAAGTAAAAAACACTTTGAAAAGCAATTACAACCACACTCCCAAACACAACACATTTTATACATGTTTTTTGTTACCTGATTAGTACTTAAAAATGCATTTTTATCAAGGTTTTATATCATCATTTTGCACTTGAAATATCAATAACTCCTTAACTAAAGCATGTTTTATAATAACATATCTCATAATATAAGATACATTTAATCTATGGTAAATGTTCATCTTAAATGCAGGCCTATCACATAAATCAAGGGATTGATTGATGAGTTTAACTATTGAAATTGAAAAGACAAAGAGAGGGTTAATCTTAGAAAAGAGATGTTGGTTCAGTCCAAACTAGAATACCATTCGGTTATTTGATCATAACTGAAGTTCTAGAACATGAATTTAGGTCTGTTGTATATGGATGTAAAGCTAAGGCATAGGCCTAAAACTTTCATAAAGAGTCTAAGATTAAAAAATGTTGTTTTCAAGTTCAAATTCTAGCAACAACGAAGAAGTTTGAATTTGTCATGCAGTCCAGATACTATTCAGTATTCTGCCCATATCTCAAGTTCTAGAACTTCAAATGCACCGATTCTTGTTTTGTTGGAAAGCTGAGACAATCTTCTAGAACTTTCATGACAAAAACCTATTTAAATTCTGACGTTAGCAATGTTGTTTTATTCAAATAAGAAGATAAAGATTGTCACCAAGTCAAGATGTGGTCACCCACTCAACAATTAGTCATCAAATTAATAGTTTAAAATTTTGGCCTATAAAAGAAGGCATTTGCAATGCATTTAGGCATCTTGATTTTCAGATCAATATCATGCTTTTTATTTATTTCTTTTTATTTTTATAATGTTTAAATTTACTTAATATAATTGATCAACCAGTATTAATATAATTGATCAACCGGACTCCAACTTAATTAATTATTTTATCTTAAATCCAGGTTTTATGAAGACTCAGTACTGACGAATAAAGAAATTCTTTGGCATGGTTTTATGAAGCCTCAAACCCAATATTTTCTTTGATGTTGAACCGGAATATTTAATGTATAATCAAGTAGAATACAATAAAGTAAAAGTAAGGATCTACACAGAGAAATCCAACTAGTCTGAGATTGAAGCTTAATTTTTGTTGTCGTTTCGTGAATTTCATTATAATTATTTTATTGCAAAAAACATATAGTACACTGTTAGTATATAGATTACAATAATAATTTACAGTGTTGGTTTTTTTTTTTTAATTTTACATTTTGACTCTTTTTTTTTGTTAGTAATCTTTTTTTAATTTAGTACTTATATGATTTGTCTATGTGGATTTAAAATAGATAATTTATTTTAATTTGACTTTATATGGTTACTGCAATATTAAAAAAAAAAATCTTAGCATCAAGTTGATATAAGAAAAAAAATACCCCAACATCACAATATGATCTATTTTTTAAAAATTATTTAAATAAAAAATATTTTTTTAAAAAACTGGGTTATTAAAAGTTATGGAGTTAATAACCCGGTTTGCGAGTTTGGTGAGATAACCATGGTTGCCCCTCTTTGTGGGTTTAGCAAGGTACTTTTTTTCTTCTTCAAAATGAACTTGATTATGTGATCATTTATTTTTATTTTTATCATATAGTTAAAAAAATAGTTTCGGAAAAAAAAACATGTTATTAAGTTTTAGAAAGTTTATGGGCCTATTGATGTGTATGGTGAGTTTAACTCTTTTTTTTTATATATATAAATTTATTTATTTCAATATCATCTTCTAATAGTAGACTGATTAAAAATTAAGGTTCATAATTTATTTCGTTTTATTTTCTATAAGGCTATCATAGTCTTAAAAAAATCTTAGTGGTGGTTCGAAGCTCAATTTTACAATCATTTATTTTTTATCATATAATTAAATAAACAACAGTTTAGAAGAAAAAAAACAAGTTATTAATCCCAATAGAGTTCATTACCCGGTTTGCAGTTTGATGTGTGGACCCGGGTTACCCAATTCACAGGCTTAATGGGTTTACCTATCAAACCTTCTATGTTCTTTTTTTTTTTTGGTCTTTTAATTATCTAATTCTTTTTTTTAAATCACTTTTATTTAATATTGGATTGGATGATAAATGGAAATCATGGTTTTTTTTTTTCTGACTTTCTATAGGGTTATCAATATCTCAAATAAATGTTTTCTTTAGAGTTGATACTCGACTTTGAAAATATCTAATGTTATCATATGAATAAATAAAAATAATTTATAAAAATAACAAAGTCATTAAACTCATTGAAATCCATAACCTAGGTCGTTGGGTGATCGAGATCGATCAAATCTAGAATCGTCTCAATAAAAACAAATAGCATCTTAAAGTTTATTTAAAAGTTATGTCATGTTTTTATTAGTTATCTAAGTTTTTTTTGGACCCACTAAATTAAATAATTCACTTTGGATCAGCTCTCATGCGGTGTAATTCAAAACTCGAGCTATGCAAGTAGTCGGGTTGGTAGGTTTCAAGATCGAACTGTTTGATTGGATTTAATAATATTGTCAAAAAAATCTTCAAACTTAACATTTTTTTAATTTTAGAAAAAAATAGTTTGACCTGTAGTGGAGTGCAAGCGAATATATTAGTATACATTTTGCTACGTCGCGAAGCATAATAAAATTTCTTTTGAGGGAAAATAAGAATATTTAGCTATTGATAACTTGTCTTCTGAAAATAAAATTGATTTTAACAATAAATTGAATGATATTTTGATATAATACTAAGATGGAAAAATATTTAATCCACCTAGGTTAACATAGGTAGACATGCTAAACTTGTAGTGATAATCGTGACAAAAAACTTTAAAAAACTCAATCCTAAATTGATTCAATATTAAATGATGAAATCAGTAAAAAATAACATTTGATTAAAAAGACAGTGAACTTGAGTCAACAATGCAAATTTATTATGAAACTTATGCACATCATTGGGCCTCTAAAAAGAACAATCCAGGTCTGCACAATTGGACCTGTTTTTTTTATTTCTTTTCTTTTCTTATTTAAATGGGTGGACAACCTGACATCTATTTCTTTTTACTTTTTTTCTTTTGAAATTTATAGATGATGCGCCACCCGCCAAGCCAGACGACACCTTATCTTCTAGCCTAGATGTTGGCCACCATTATGGTGACCGAAAAATCAAAGATATAATTTTTTAACCTAACAAAACCATTTTTTTCAACCTGTTTAAAGCCAAGAACACCTAAAAACCAATCTTATAACATGTAAAAAACAACTCAAATAACAAAATCAAACCAAATAAATTCTCTTGTCCTCGACTTGGATATGTATTTTAAGCAATATCAAGGCTTAAAGAAATCTTCATAACTCTCCTAATCTAGTGTAACACATTGACAATGATTCCAACTGTTTTAATAGCCTGAATATGTGTAAACGATAATGTTATCTCGTTAAGTTGGAATTCGATGAGCCTTTTTCTCCACTCACTTAGAAGGACTAAAAAATAAGGGAAATGAAATTCGATATTAAAATTGAATTTCCAAAAATTTAAGGGGTCGATCTTCTATAAACCAAAAAGAATATGGGACTAAAATAAGAATTTTTGTATAAAATTTAAATTCACCATCTATTTAACTTATTATTTTCACTTTGGTCCTTTGACTTTTAATCCAACCTTTCCTCCCAAAAAAAAAATGCAATTGAGTGCAGATTTTAGTTCAAAAGAGCTCAATTATAAAAAAAAAAAGTTTAAGGATTAAATTAATTTTTTTAAAAAATAACTATTTCAGTTCACAATTATTAACGAGAGAGTGTGCAGCGAGATTTGGTATAGTAAAAAACCACACATGTTTTATTGTATTGTTAATTAATAAAGTAAATTACCGTAACTTTTAAGAATTCACCGAGTCAAGTCAATCTTGAGCTGAGCCAGGATGGCCGAAAATATAACTATATTACATATGGCCCAATCTATCCTAAGGAACAACAAGCTAACCTAACTTTACCAAAACCCACAAGAGGCCGAGCCTAAAAATAACAAGTTAAGACCCACAAGAGTGATCAAATTTTGGGCTAGATGGGGTCTGGATTGCCATAGTCACTTCTCTTTTTTTTAAGCCGAAGAATATTGTCAAATCATTTTCGCATTTAATTGTTTTTTCAAATGATTTTAAAAAAAAACGTACTCTCGTATTTAAACCCAAAAAAGAAAAAAAGAAAAAAGAAGAAGGAAAGGAGGATATGTACTAGACCACTCCCTTTTAATTTCTTGAAGACTATAGGGTCAATAAATAGTGATTTAATTGTTAGATAGAGAGGTGTTGAAACCAGTCCCATCTAAAAGTGACCACTTGCCATGAAATTACAGTGACCATCCCTTCACGCGTTGATTCATGGGTATGAATGTAGCTCTGTGAGCGTTTTTTTTTCTCCCTTTGCTTGAGTGATTTGAAAGTTGATTTATTATTGCTCGAATGAAATTGATCGATCGATGCATCAAGTCAGACTTTACTTTTGTATGTTTGGATTTAGACTTTATTTTTCTTATTTTATTGCACAATAATAGTATTTATTTTTAGATAAATTTAAATATCAATCAAGATTAAATAACGTAATTATTACCCCCTTCCTAATTAAGTATGACATTTGAACTGTCTACCAAATCTCGACGCCCTATCTTCACTGAGCTGCAACTTTTAATTCTCTTAAATGCTGGATTAACTTATTGAGCACTCGAGCAGTATTCAAGAGACAACTATTAAGCTATGAAATATTAAATAAAAAAAATAAAGCAGTGGGTGACGAGCTTTCGACACCCTTGGAATTATTAAGCACAACACGTCAGAATGGCATAGATATTGCTGTTATTGGATTCATATCGGATATAGGACTATCCGCCTGGAATGACTTACCATGTATTTATTGAATATATAAATGTGGAGAAAAGGGTTAAAAATTAACTTTACCTTTTGATATTATTATTTATTGAATTTATAAATGACATTTTGAATTGAGAGCAATTCTTTAACATTTCTTGAACCATATTCGTTAAAGTTATCTTCCGAGCAAGCAAGCACCTGGAAAGTATTTTACAGTGACATTTCTACTGTACATGAATTTGCTATGGTTGAAAAAATAATTTATTGTGGACTTACTATACATGCATATATTATAGACCAAGAGACAATTATTCATGACCTGCACGATTGCTTTGCTATATAGTAAAATGTATGGAGATTTTTCACTGTGGACCAATATACAATTAGCTGTGGACGACACTGTAGTATCATGGAGGCATTCATTTCCTGTGTTTTTAGTCGAGAATTGCGACCGAGGATGTTGCTCATTTGACTTTTGCCATTAAGATGAGAGTGATGCAGAGGCAAAGGTGACAGTAGAGTTGTTGGGCCTGGCTTTGGTAGCCAAACCCAACACTATTGGGTCGGGTTGCTGCAACAGGACCCATTAGCTTTGGGTCCAGCTTCCACCAGGACCCAAAACACCTCTCTATGCGTCTGCACATCGTATATTTGTATATCTTCTTCACTACAATATAACACCACCATTGAATATTAAAGAAAGATCATTGATCAATAAAGATGATTGGCTTCCAAACCCAGCAGTCATGCCAATTAATTTTCTTTAGGTATTGGATCATGTTGGGTGTAGGGCCAAGAATACTTTTAGGTCTTGCCCGGTGCAAGTCCCATAATTGCTTGGATCCTGACATGTGCAGGACCCCAAAATAGCTTTGGATCTTGCCTGGTGTAGGACCCATGTGGGTGCTGGGTCTTGTCGGTGCAGAACCCAGCCTCACACACACCATGACCTAACAATTAGGCCCCCGCCACCCCATTCACCAAGACCCAACAACATGGGGCCTAAGAACCAGGACCCAACAACTTTGGACCTTGCCTCCCACCTACTATGACCCAACATCTAATTGAATCTTGCTGTCACTAGAACTCAACAACTTTGGATCTTGCCTGCTACCATAACCCAACACTTAATTGGACCTTTCTGCTACTAGGACCCAACATCTTTGAACCCTTTTCTAACTAAGAACCAAGAGCTTGGGCCATCCCCAAAGCAGAACCCAATGCTTAGGGTCCTGCTAGGAAGCCAAGCCTAGAAGTGTTGGGTATGTTTGTTTCATTCAAAATCTAAGCCTGCAATTGACTAGGAGTAAAGCAGTCAACATGCAAGGTCAACCCAAAAATAGGGCGACATAGCAAAAATCTGGAAGATATTTTTTTTTTTTAAATGTGTTTTTTTCTTCTACCCTAAGCCCTTCATTTTCTCATATTTTTAAGTTGGTTACTCAAACATTTTATATTTCATAATATAAATACTATAATAATGTATTTTTTTCATGTGGAATTTGAAGCATTTTAGTGTGTATTTATGTTCTGTCAATATGAGATAATAAACATTTTTGGTTTAAATACAAAATAAAGTCACATGACGGATTAAAAAATCAAAAACTAAAAAAAATAGACAAAACATTCTCTTTTATTTTGTTTAGGAGCTCTTTTAAAAAAATTTGATTATTTAACGCGCGGCAAAGCATGGATCATATAGCTACTATATTTTGATTATTTAACTTTTTTTTATTAGTCACCAACGTGTGCAAGAGGCTTAACATGATCATTTATTAATTTTTTTTTTAATTTATCAATACCCTATTATTTGCGATTTGTTCTCATGAATATATAATCTGTTTTGCTTGATAATGCATTGCATATTGCGTGATATTTTTGTGAAGTTATCTTTTAATTAAAAACATATCAAGACTATGTTTATTTAGGGTTTTTTATTTTTAATATTAATATATTAAAATTATTAAAAAACAAAAATAATAATTTATATCTCTTTCAAACAAAAAAGCAACTTAAAAATCATGCTAGCAAGCAATTTATTACCGCCGCATTAGCAAACAGAGTGGCTTGGCACATCACAAATCCTCGTCTCATCAGGGCCTTTATTAGGAACATTGGAACTTAATTTGAATCTACTTTTCTTCTGAAAGATTACACATAGAAAGTTCATGTTCAGGTAAAAATGATCAGCAAACAAGATAGATCCCGTTGTTGAACACTAATGGTTTCAAGCCCGCGGTTTACAATTATTAACCTTTTTTAAAACAAGATAGATCCCATTGTTGAACACTAACGGTTTCAAGCCCGCGGTTTCCAATAATTAAAAGAACCCACCAATTTAGCCATGGCTATGCAAGAAGATCCTCCGTCACTCTTTGCCTCCACCGCATCTTCCCTAAGTTTCAGAACCCTTTCTCGAACACCTTCACCTTTCTTCGAGTTCATCAGCTCAATCACACGCTCCTCCACCTCGGCCGCGTTCACAAACTGATCGTCCTCAGCTTCTCTAAATGCTAGAGCCACCTTCATTTCCTCAACCATGAAAATCCTATTCATCCTTTGCTCTGCATACAGAGGCCAAGCCACCATTGGCACCCCAGCACACAGGGCTTCAAGTAAAGAATTCCATCCACAATGAGTCACAAACCCTCCAACCGAGCCGTGGTTGAGTATTTCACCTTGTGGTGCCCATGAATTCACTATAAATCCCCGGTCTGTGGTTCTCTCCAAGAACCCTTCTGGCAAAAGTAATTCCAACCATGGCTCATTTGACTTGCCTGCTTGGGTTTGACTATCAGCCAGGGGAGGACGCACCACCCACAAGAACCTAACACCACTTTTCTCCAACCCAATAGCCGTTTCCCTTAACTGACGCGAACTGAAGACTCCCATGCTGCCGAAACAAAGAAACAAAACACTGCGGGCTGGTTGCGAGTCAAGCCAAGTAAGACACTCGTGTTCGCTTTTGCTTTCGCTGGTGGTTAAAAGTGGACCAACGCAAAACAATGGCGGTACTGGCTCATCCGGGGCGCCGCACTTTCCTTCTTGTATTGCCTGAAGTGCCTTACGTTCAAGTAACTCAAATGTATTTATTATGAGCCCTGCAGACTTGATCATCAGCTTGGCAGTGTCAACGAAGTATTGGTAAACTCTGTGAGACCGGTCAGAAATTGCCGGTGCCATCTCTTTTGATGGAATTTTTGGTATGCCATGTAAATCAATAATTATGTCAAGGTCTTTCAAGCTCTTTGTGATGATCTTATCAAGGATAGGGAGGTGAAGAAACATGGAGAGGCCACTTGCACCAGAAGTGTAGAAAAAGTAAATGGGGATGTTGTGTCTAGAGGACACAAACTCAAAAGCAGCACTGCAGAAGAAATCTATAATCAAGGCCTTTATATTGGAGGATTTAGAAAGATTCAAGAGGGTGTGGTGGAGGTTGGTGCTGTTGAGCTCAGGGAGCTCAAAGAAAGAGGCTACGAAATCTAGAGGAGAAAAGGAGGTGTTGGGAGGGAGAGAAACTTGAGGGAGGTGAATAAGAGTTATGGAGGGATTGGTGTTGCAGAGTGTGGAGAAGTAGGGGTCATCAATGGAGATTGATTCAGTTGGCATGGCGGAGATTATGATTGTAATTGAGATTGAAGGGTGGTGTTCGAGAATTTGCTTTCCTAGTTCCACCATGGAGAATAAGTGGCCTCTGCCAGGTGATGGATACAAGACTATGGTATCCTCCATCAGCCAGGCTTCTCTCTTTTCGCACAACTACCGCAAGAGAGAAAGATAGAGATATGATATCACTGTGAGGACCTTGGATGTGCTTTATATGCAATTTAACTTTGGTGTTTTCTTTGGGCTTCCCCTTCAAGTGAGTGAGTGTTTGTTTTTCCAGTCGATTACTGCCTGTATTTCAAATGGCTTTTTACAGTAAAAGAAAAAGTATTAAATTGTTTTTTTTAATATTTTTAATATACTAATATTATATATATTACTTCAATTGAAAGCAATTTTTAAAAAATATCATGCGCAAGCATAGTAAAATGATATCATGTGATACTATTATAATTAATCGGCTTTGGAATAAAAATCAGTTCCAAGTAATTCTCGTGACATGTAAAAGAAAACATGATCAAATAAAAAAAAAATAGACATTGCTAATGTCTCTTTTAAGAAAATTAAAATATTTTATTAATGAATTTAGAATTTGTTTTGTATTAGAAAATATTTTTATCTAACATTAAGAAGTAAACACATTGGATCAACCTAGATTATTCTAGTTGACACATGAAAGTTCCAGGATAATCTTGAGTTAGTTCAATGTTGAAGGAAAAATAAAAAAAATAATTTAAAAAAAAATACAAATGAACTTGAGTCAACTAACGAAACTTTTCATGCCAGTCATGCACGTCATCGGATTCAATAATTTTTTTATTCCATAGATTAGTTTCATTTAATACAATTACATGAAAATACAGCGAATGTGATATTTTTTAATGAAAGATTTTTTAAAAAGAAAAAAATTAAAGGTGTCTAGGATCGGAGACAACAAAAGCAAATCGGTAATAATAAAGGGTGAAATTGTTTTTTTTTTTTTTTAATTTTTAGTTAATTATAAAAATAGATCATCGATGATAAGGGTGAAAATATTTTTTAAAAAAAAACAATTGAGGTACTAAAATGCATTAAGCAAAAAATAACAAGAGACTGAATGTTGTGGCTTAACTCGTCGAACTTACAATCCAGGTCATGAAACTAACAAGGTTAATTTTTTTCAGTATTTAAAAAGAGGGTAAAAAAGCCCCCACAAGGCTAGCCAATGGCTCAGCATACTGGGCCTCTAAAAGGAACAGCTCAGGCTTACACACTTGAGTCTGTTTTCTTTTCTTTTTTTTTCAAATGGGTGAACCTCTCTCCTCTTTAACATAAAAGGGTTGAAAAATAAGGGGAATAAACTTCGATATCAAAATTGAATTTCTGAAAACTAAAGGGGTCGATCATGTATAAACCAAAAAAGATAAGAGATTGAAATAAAAATTTTTGTATGAAATTTGAATTCACCACCTATTTAACTTGTTATTTTCACTTTGATTTTCTGACTTTCAATCCAACTATGTTGTATTTCATATGAAAACATTAAGAAAAAATATGTTTGAATATAGGCTATACATGTTGTAAATAATGAAGTTTAAAATAATATTGTAAAAATTTATCCCACATTGAAAAAACCTAACTTTTTATTATGAATATAGAGTATATATACTAAAGGCTTTCAAATCCCACATTGAAAAGATATTATGTTATCCTATTTAAGTTAAAGTATTTAAACCAAAAAGTTTTTTATCCCACATTGAAGAAACATAACTTTTTTCCTGTGAACATAGAGTATATATATATGAAACGGTTTCAAATCTCATAATGAAAAAATAATTTTTTTTAAAACATAGAGTATATATACTAAAGGGTTATAAATCCCACATTGAAAAAACATAATTTTTTTCTTATGAACATAAAGTATATATACAAAAAAGCTTCAAATTCTACATTGAAAGAATAACTTTTTTCTTGGAAATATAGAGTATATATTAAAGGGTTTCAAATATCACATTGAAAAGATATTACGTTTTCCTCTTAAGTTGAAGTATTTAAACCAAAAGATTTTTTATCTCACATTGAAAAAACATAATTTTTTTCTTGTGAACATAGAGTATATATACGAAAGGGTTTCAAATATCGCATTGAAAAAATAATTTTTTTTTCTTGGGAA
Organism: Populus tremula; assembly: GCA_964019445.1. Taxonomy (NCBI): domain Eukaryota; kingdom Viridiplantae; phylum Streptophyta; class Magnoliopsida; order Malpighiales; family Salicaceae; genus Populus; species Populus tremula. Next base: position 10,737,033 of record CAXHTJ010000007.1, on the reverse strand, counting down.
CATAGAATATATATATTAAAGGGTTTCAAATCTCACATTAAAAAAATAAAATATTTTTCTAATATTTATATGGTGAACTTTAAAAAATATCAATAACCAACAAGAAAAATATGAAAAAAGAGGGGTATAAGAGAAAACTACATTTGAAAAAAAAAAAAAAAACCGGGTCTCATCCGGGTTTGTTCGGGTCATGGGTCAGCTCGCAGGGCGACCGGGCTTTGCCAGGTTGTTGTACAAGTTAGTTTTTTAATAAATCTAGACCAGTTCAGCTATCAAATCGACCCATTAGATCAGACCAGGTTTAACAATAGTGACAACAAGAGTTAGCAAATTTTGGGCTAGATGGGGTTTGGATTGACAATTCCTTGTAAATTGACTCTCGTTGCTGCAGCCTAAAGTCACTTCTTTTTTTTAATCCGAAGAATATTTTCAAATCATTTACGCATTTAATTATTTTTTCAAATGATTTTAAAAAAACGTGCTCTCGTATCTAAACCCAAAAAAAAGAAAAAAAAAAAGAAAAGGAAAGGAGGATATGTACTAGACCACTCTCTTTTAATTTCTTGAAGACTATAGGGTCAATAAATAGTGAATTAATTGTTAGATAGAGAGGCGTTGGAACCTGTCCCATCTAAAAGTGACCACTTGCCATGAAATTACAGTGCCCATCTCTTCACGCGTTGATTCATGGGTATGAATGTTAGCTCTGTGAGCGTTTTTTTCTTCTTTTTTCCCCTTTGCTAGAGTGATTTGAAAGTTGATTTATTATTGCTCGAATGAAATTGATCGGTCGATGCATCAAGTGAGACTTTACTTTTGTATGTTTGGATTTAGACTTTATTTTTCTTATTTTATTCCACAATAATAGTATTTATTTTTAGATAAATTTAAATATCAATCAAGATTAAATAACATAATTATTACCCCCTTCCTAATTAAGTATGACATTTGAACTGTCTACCAAATCTCGACGTCCTTTCTTCACTGCGCTGCAACTTTTAATTCTCTTAAATGCTGGATTAACTTAACTAGCACTCGAGCAGTATTCAAGAGAGAATTATTAAGCTAATAAATATTAAAGAAAAAAAATAAAGAAGTGGGTGACGAGCTTTCGACACCCTTGGAATTATTAAGCACAACACGTCAGAATGGCATAGATATTGCTATTATTGGATTCATATCGGATATAGGACTATCCGCCTGGAATGACTTACCATGTATTTATTGAATATATAAATGTGGAGAAAAGGGTTAAAAATTAACTTTACCTTTTGATATTATTATTCATTGAATTTATAAATGACATTTTGAATTGAGAGCAATTCTTTAACATTTCTTGAACCATGTTCGTTAAAGTTATCTTCCGAGCAAGCAAGCACCTGGAAAGTATTTTACAGTGACATTTCTACTATACATGAATGTGCTATAGTTTAAAAAAACAATTTATTATGGACTTACTCTATACATGCATATATTATAGACCAAGAGATAATTAATCATGGATTTGCATGGTTGCTTTGCTATATAGTAAAATGTATGTAGATTTTTCACCGTGGACCAAGATATAATTAACTGTGGACGACACTCTAATACCATGGAGGTGTTTATTTCCTGTGTTTTTAGTCGAGATTGCGGCTGAAGGCGTTGCTCATTTGATATTCACCATTAAGATAAGAGTGATGCAGAGGCAAAGGCAACAATAGAGCTGTTGGGTCTGGCTTTGGTAGCTACACTCAACGCTATTGGGTCAGGTTGCTGCAGCAGGACCCATTAACTTTGGGTCCAGCTTCCACCAGGACCTTATGACATTGGGTCCTGCCCTCAACGGGACTTAAAACACCTCTCTATCCCTTTGCATATCGTATACATGTATATCTTCTTCACTACAGTATAACACCATCATTGAATATTAATGGAAGATCATTGATCAATAAGGATGACTGCCTTCCAGACCTAGCATTCATGCCAATTAAATTTCTTTGGGTGCAGGACCCAACATTGCTTTGGATCCTAACGCGTGCAGGATCCAATTGGGTGTTGGGTCCTGTCAGGTACATGACCAAGAATACCTCTGGGTCCTACCCGGTGCAAGACCCACAATTAATTTGGATCCTGACGTGTGCAGGATCCAAAATAGCTTTGGATCCTGACGTGTGCAGGATCCAAAATAGCTTTGAATCCTTTTTTAACCAGGACCCAACAGCTTGGGCCATCCCAAAAGCAGAACCCAACGCTTTGGGTCATGTTGGGAAGCTAGGCTTAGCAGCGTTGGATAGGCCTGTTTCATTCAAAATTTAAGCCTGCAATTGACCAACAGTAAACCAGTTAACCTGCAAGGTCAACCCAAAACTAGGGCGACATAACAAAAATCTGAAAGAGACCTTTTTTTTCTTTTCAAATATGGTTTTTCTCCTATCCTAGACCCTTTGTTTTCTCATATTTTTAAGTTGGTTACTAATACATTTTATAGTTCACAATAGAAATAATATAATAATGCATTTTTTTTTATGTGAGATTTGAAGCATTTTAATTTGTATTTATGTTTTGTCAATATAAGATAATAAATTTTTTTGGTTTAAATACAAAATAAAGTGACATGACAGATTAAAAAAATCAAAAACTTAAAAAAATAGACAAAACATCTATTTTATAGCTAGTATATTAATCTACACATGTTGTTATAGCTAGTTTATTAATCAAATATAATCTCATTTAGTAACATGTAAAAAAAATTTTATTAGTCACCAACGAGTGCAAGAGGCTTAACATGATCATATATTATTTTTTGTTCCAATTTATCAATACCCTATTATTTGCGATTTGTTATCATGAATATATAATCTATTTTGCTTGATAATGCATTGAATATTGCATGATATTTTTATGAAAATATGTTTTAATTAAAAACATATCAAGATTATGTTTATTTAGGGTTTTTTTTTAATATTAATATATTAAAATTATTAAAAAAACAAAAAAAATAATTTATATTTCTTTCAAACTAAAAAACAACTTAAAAATCATGCTAGCAAGCAATTTATTACCGCCGCATTAGCAAACAGAGTGGCTTGATACATCACAAATCCTCGTCTCATCAGGGCCTTTATTAGGAACATTGGAACTTAATTTGAATCTACTTTTCTTCTGAAAGATTTCACATTGAAAGTTCATGTTCAGGTAAAAATGATGAGCAAACAAGACAGATCCCATTGTTGAACACTAATGGTTTCAAGCCCGCGGTTTACAATTATTAACCTTTTTTAAAAGAATCCACCAACTTAACCATGGCTATGCAAGAAGATCCTCCGTCACTCTTGGCCTCCACCGCATCCTCCCTAAGTTTCAGAATCCTTTCTCGAACAGCTTCACCTTTCTTCGAGTTCATCATCTCAATCACACGCTCCTCCACCTCGGCCGCGTTCACAAACTGATCGTCCTCAGCTTCTCTAAATGCTAGAGCCACCTTCATTTCCTCAACCATGAAAATCCTATTCATCCTTTGCTCTGCATACAGAGGCCAAGCCACCATTGGCACCCCAGCACACAGAGCTTCAAGTAAAGAATTCCATCCACAATGAGTCACAAACCCTCCAACCGAGCCGTGGTTGAGTATTTCAATTTGTGGTGCCCATGAATTCACTAGAAATCCCCGATCTTTGGTTCTCTCCAAGAATCCTTCTGGCAAAAGTAATTCCAAGCATGGCTCATTTGGAGTGCTCGACCTGCCTGCTTGGGTTTGACTGTCAGCCAGGGGAGGACGCACCACCCACAAGAACCTAACACCACTTTTCTCCAACCCAATAGCCGTTTCCTTTAACTGACGCGAACTGAAGAATCCCATGCCGCCGAAACAAAGAAACAAGACACTGCGGGCTGGTTGCGAGTCAAGCCAAGTAAGACACTCATGTTCGCTTTTGCTTTCGCTAGTGGTTACAAGTGGACCAACGCAAAACAATGGCGGTACTGGCTCGTCCGGGGGGGCGCACTTTCCTTCTTGTATTGCCTGAAGTGCCCTCCGTTCAAGTAACTCAAATGTATTTATTATGACTCCTGCAGACTTGATCATCAGCTTGGCAGTGTCAACGAAGTATTGGTAAACTCTGTGAGACCGGTCAGAAATAGCCGGTGGCACCTCTTTTGATTGAATTTTTGGTATGCCATGAAAATCAATAATCATGTCAAGGTCTTTCAAGCTCTTTGTGATGATCTTATCAAGGATAGGGAGGTGAAGAAACATGGAGAGGCCACTTGCACCATGAGTGAAGAAAAAGTAAATGGGGATGTTGTGTCTTGAGGACACAAACTCAAAAGCAGCACTGCAGAAGAAATCTATAATCAAGGCTTTTATATTGGAGGATTTAGAAAGATTTAAGAGGGTGTGGTGGAGGTTGGTGTTGTTGAGCTCAGGAAGCTCAAAGAAAGAGGCTACGAAATCTAGAGGAGAAAAGGAGGTGTTGGGAGGGAGAGAAACTTGAGGGAGGTGAATAAGAGTTATGGAGGGATTGGTGTTAGAGAGTGTGGAGAAGTAGGAGTCATCAATGGAGATTGATTCAGTTGGCATGGTGGAGATTATGATTGTAATTGAGATTGAAGGGTGGTGTTCGAGAATTTGCTTTCCTAGTTCCACCATGGAGAATAAGTGGCCTCTGCCAGGTGATGGGTACAAGACTATGGTATCCTCCATCAGGCAGGCTTCTCTCTTTTCGCACAACCACCGAAAGAGAGAAAGATGGAGATGAGGATATTACAGTGAAGACCATGGTTGTTAAAATCGCGAGTCAACTCGTAAAATCGTACGATTTTACGAGTCAATATAGGCTAAACGTGTTAAATCGTTCACAAAAATCGAAAATTGAGAAAATCGGGTCAAAATCGGGTAAAATCGCTCAAAATCGTGATTTTAGGCACGATTTTACGTTTCTGCTCCAAAACACAAAATGTTGCGCCACTGTTCCCTCCACCTCCACGTGTCAAGCAAGAATTGGCCGATTGACAGTCACACAGTGTGACTCACACGCAGAAGGCAGAACAAAACCACAAATCATCAATTCTTCATCTTTCTTCATCTTTTTTCAGTCTCTAAATCCTTGTTCTCCTTCTCTCAGCCGTCCAAGTTCCAGCAATCAACCATCGGTCCACCACCAACGGGCAACAACAGTCTTTTTCACCAGCCACCGTGAGATCCAGATTTCAGACAAGCGGCGGCTCTCCACTCTCTAGTGACCAGTCTCCACCAGGCACTAGCCATAGTAAGTTATTCTGTTTATATTTTTGCACCTTCTACAAATAGCATCGTGATTTAGTTGTCAAATTGCAGACCGGATTTTGCCCCTGTTATTTATCCCCTGTGTCCGAATTTATGAATTGATGGGTCTGTGAATGGGTTGCTCACCGGGTCTATCACCGACTACTTTAATCTATGAATGGGTTTGTGAATGGGTTTGCTAATTGAATTTCTAGTTTGTTAAATTTGTCTGTGAATTTCTCGTTAGGGAACATAGAAGTTTTGAGAACAGAGCAGAAGACTTCCTGGTTTGATACCTCATCAAGGCTTTATAAATTGCATTTTTCTTTTGGCTTTTTTATTGTTGTTTACTGCTCAAATAAGTTTGATGTCTTTTTCATGTAAAATTTAATTGTGGCATTAATGGTTTATTAGGAGAAAAATGAAAGGGGAAAAGGGTATGGTTCATTTGTTCTTTGTTTCGTGTGCTAGCTTTGTTATCGTTTAAAAATAATCAGCATGGTTGTGAGGCGCGTTTTGGGGCTTTTCCTAGAACCTGCGGCATTGTTTTGGGTTTGTTCTTCCCTTGTCTTCTAACTTTTTGAAGCTGGAAAGTATAGCTCAAGAATAAAAGATCAGTATTTTTGTTAATATTTTCTCAACTTTTCTTTTCTTACATAATTGTTTCAAATATTTTTTGTTGATGTGTTTGGATAGATCAAGTTTCAAAGGTCTTGCCTTTCTTCTGAATTGGTAATAAATTCTTCTTTTGTTTTGTTACTTCTTAAGAAAATAGCCTTTTGTTTTTGTCTTGGCTTTCAAGGAGATTAATGATCACAAGCAACATTATTGGTTTACGAGGAGTTTACTCGGCATTCATCGTGGCTTTGAAATTGAATGGATGGTAATGACAGCTAAAAAAATGCTTTCGATGACGTCTTTACTGGTTTTCCTGGTGCTTTATCGTTTCCCCCACTTATCTTTGTTCCTTTGCAGTACAGAGATTAAGAAGTGCATCTTTGTTGACAGGGCATAACTTTTTTTTCTTTTCTTTTTTCCGCGTAAAAGTGTCTTTCTTCAGCAACGTAATAAGCTAGGAGGCGGTTTGCTAAAAAACAAAAGAGATAGTGTCAAGCTTCAGATCATTGGTGTTTCTCTTTGTAGTTTTCTGTTCTGTAACTAAAATGTGCAGTTCAAGAATGAGCTAGGTAGAATATGTGCAGATATGACCATAATCATCAGAACCACGATAGCTAATTTGTTAAATTGGTTCTGATTTTGTAATATTTTGATTCAAAGTTTCTGTGGCTCTGTCTTGAATCGGGTACTGAACTGAATTGAATCGGGTACTGGCTGTGAATACATAGAAGATGATTTATATATAAATATGTTGTTTCAATATTGCTTGCTTTTTTTTTTTTGCATCTGTTTCAATTTTCACCCCAGCCTGCAGATTTTAAAGCACTGTCCATGGTAGATCTGTTTGGCTGGGTTTTTAGGAATTGGACTGAATTTAATGCCATTTTAGTATTATAGGACTGAATTAATGGGGTGAAAATTGGACTGAAAATTATTGAATTTGATTGAATTGAATGTCATTTCAGTATTATAGGACTGAATTAATTTTGTCAATTGTTATGTATAACAAAATGGTAATTATAATCATAAAATGTTTGGATTGATTACAGGGTTGATTTGAGTTGATTCTTGAATTGTTGAACACTTGAACTTATGGCATCTAGAAAAAATTCTTCTGGTAATAGACTTGATGTGGGATGGCAACATGGTATAGATATTGATAAGAATTCTAAAAAAGTTCAGTGCAAGTATTGTCAAAAAATTCTCAGTGGAGGTATTTTTCGTTTCAAACAACATTTGGCTTGCACTCGTAAGGATGTCGAGCCATGTCAGCAAGTTCCAGAAAATATTAAGCAAAAGATTTTGGATGTTTTGGTGAAAAATCTAGAAGCAAATGAAAAGAAAAGAAAGGCCCATCAATATAGTGCAAATGATGATGATGATGAAATAGAAATTAGCTCCAAGGACAAAGGAAAGAGAGTAGTTAGTGGGAGTGGAAGTACACAAACAACTCTAAATCAATTGTAAAAAAGGATATTAGAGAAGAAGCATGTCGACAAATTGCAAGGTTTTTTACACTAGTGCAATTCCATTTAATTGTGTAAAAAACCCTGAGTTTGTAAAGGCACTTGAATTGGTTGCAAGCATGGGCCAGGTTTCAAGCCTCCATCCTACCATGATATTAGAGAGAAGTATTTGAAGCAGAAGTGGATCAAACAATGACATTGCTTGAGGAGTACAAGCTAGAATGGAAAAAAACAGGTTGTTCAATAATGTCTGATGGATGGACAGATAAAAAAAGACGTTGTATTTGTAACTTTTTGGTTAATAGTCCTAAAGGGATAGTTTTTTTGTCATCAGTGGATACTCTAATATGTCCAAGACTGCTGATAAGGTATTTGAAATGTTAGATGCCATTGTGGAGAGGATTGGGGAGGAAAATGTTGTCCAAGTAGTCACCGATAATGCTGCAAATTAAGGCAGCGGGACAATTATTGATGGAAAAAAAGAGAGTTTGTTTTGGACACCATGTGCTGCCCATTGTATTGACTTGATATTAGAAGATTTTGAGAAGAAGTTAGAGGTTCATCAAGTAACTATTGCCAAGGGGAGGAATCACCTCATATATTTATTCAAGAACCATTCTTATTTCCATGCTAAGGCACTTTACGAAAGGAAGGGATTTGATTAGACCTGCTGCCACTCGGTTTGCTACTGCATATTTGACTCTGGATGTTTGAATGATCATAAAATGCAGCTGATGACTATGTTTACTTCCAAACAGTGGAGTTCTGTAGGTTTGCAAGAATAGAAGAAGGGAAACGAATTCAAAATTGTGTTTTGGACAGCAGGTTTTGGCATGATGTCAATATATGTATTAAGGCAGCGTATCCTCTAATTAAAGTTCTTCGATTAGTTGATTCAGATGAGAAACCAGCTATGGGTTTTATATATAAAGCAATGGATGAAGCAAAAGAGAAGATACAAGTGAATTTTGGTCTGTGAAAAAAAGGTATATATCTTGCTAATTTTTATTTCAAATATTTCATTTATTAATATGAATGTCATATATAAAAGTAATGATATTTATTTTTTTTATATAGTTATATACCTATATGGAATATTGTTGATGCAAGATGGGAACTTCAACTCCACAGACCCTTACATGCAGCAGCTTATTATTTGAATCCTCATTATCATTATAATCCCAATTTTAAGGTTAATGCCAACATTAAAATTGGATTATATCAATGCTTAGAAAGGTGCAAAATTGACTTGCAACTTGAATCATTCAAGGATGCAAAAGGGTTGTTTGGCATTGAGGCTGCCAAGACAGCTAGAGATAAAAAAACTCCAGCTCAATGGTGGGATTCTTATGGGGATGAATGTCCAGAATTACAAAGGTTTGCAATCCGAGTTCTAAGCTTGACTTGTACTTCATCTGGATGTGAGCGTAACTGGAGTGCATTTGAAATGGTAAGTTTTTTATTTTTTTATTTTAAATGTTGAAATATTTGATAAAAATCTTATCAATTTGAATTGTTTATTTAGGTTCATACAAAACGAAGAAATCGTTTGCACCAGAGAAAAATGAATGACTTGGTATTTGTAATGTGCAATCTGAAATTGAATAATAACCAAGTCAAAAAGCAAGCTAGTGATTTTGGTGTAGAAGATGATCTTTCATCTGATGATGATTGGATAACCGAGGGAGAAAAACATCCAAACTTTGATTTGTTTGGTGTTATTGACAGTGCAACACGAAGACAAAATGGTAATGAAGATGAAAGTGATGAAGAAGAAATTCCTAATGATGTTGAAATGGAGAGTCATGGTATTGAAGATGATTTGAATATTCAAATTGATGATATTGGTGTTGGTACTAGTAATAACACTAATGTTCATAATATTGGTGTTGGTACTAGTAGTGATACTAATAATCCTCTTGATGCTAATGATATTGATGAATGCTTAAGAAATGATGAGGAAGATGAAGGGAATGAAGCTGGTTTTAGTTTACATGACACACTAGCAGATTGTTTGTTTTAAGTTTGTTGATTATTAGTTAATGAAAAGTTATTTTAAATTATGTATGACTTTTATTTGAATCATATATTTTAAGATGCTTGAACTATATATGAATTTTTATTTGAAGGCTTGAAATATGTATGAAGTTTTATTTGAAACATGTTTTTTAATGTGCTTGAACTATGTATGAATTTTTATTTGAAACATGAATTTTTTTTAATGTATTTCAAAATTCCTTACGATTTTACGATCCGATTTTACGATCCGATTTTGTGAAGGGCTTTCCGTTTCGTTCTAAAATCTCGATTTTAACAACCTTGGTGAAGACCGTCGAGGTGCTCTATTTACTTTGGTTTTGTCTGGGGCCCGCTTGACCTCAGTGAGTGTTTGTTTTTCCAGTCAATTACTACCTGTATTTCAAATGGCTTTTTACACTTAAAAATTATTAAATTATTTTTTAAAAAATTTAAATATATTAATATTAAAAATATATATACTTTATCATAAATATATTTAAGTCATATATAGCATGGCATATTATTATAATTAATGGCTTCGGAATAAAAATCAGTTCCAAGTGTAATGATGAGTTAAAGATTAGTTGAAACAAATACATTTTTTTTAATGATCCGAATTACAATCAATTATTTTTTTTGTATATATTAGAATATATAAATGCTTTTTTTTTCCAAGTGTTAATGATATTTTTAGATTAATTAAAAAAAATTTCAATCAATACTAATTTTTTCCTTCAAATGATTTTGAGAATTTCACCGACTTAATATACTTTAAAAAATAAATTTTACTAAATACTAACAGCAAAATTCGAATACAGAATTAAGATAGCACACATATGTTTTTACTATAAAAATCATAATATATAAACTAATATTGCAATTCTCCAATCTTGTTTCTTAAAGAGTAAATTATAAATTATTCTTCTAATTTTGCAAAATGATTAACAATACCATAACTAATTCATATAGAATTTCCAAGGAGTGAAAAGAGTACATTTTATTTTTATCCTTACACATTTATTCATATATTTAAGAAATCTAAAATGCTTTCTATTTTTTTTTAAATCACATATTACCCATAGCCGATAAATAACCTTATTTTAGTTTGATGTTTGGGTTTTCTTGTGAGATACCAGGGATGGAAAAATTATTAGAATTAAAAATAATTAGAATAAAAATATAAATAAAAAGTGAGCTTCCTTTAATTTTTCTTAGTTATTTAATAGATAAGAGCAAACTTAAAAATCTTTTTAAGAAATTAGAGTGGTAATATTAAAAAATGTTAGGCTAGTTTGGAGGCAGCAACGCAATCATTGTTTTATGAAATTTTAATTTTTTATTTTAAATTATTGTTATATATATATAAATTATTTTAATATATTATATTAAAAATAAATTTTAAAAAATAAATTATTTTAATATATTTTTAAGTAAAAAAATAATATTTATCTTTATTTTAGACACCCTTTAAAAGTAAAACATTAAAAAAACAGGGTAAAAATGTCATCTAACAAAATCCATCAACAACATGCGCAAATGGTATATCTTAAAAATTCCTAGGATTAATTAGGAAATTAATGATAATCAATGAAATAACATCGTTTCATCTTATTGTATTTTTAAAACGTGATATTTACTATAACTAGGTATTCTTCTAGAAATGTTGCATTGTTATCGGATAAATTAGGAAATTAATATAAGAAAAATAAGAAATTAATATAGTAGCAAAAATCTGTAGTGAAATATGACATTTTTAAATATTATGGTTCTGAACAATGCTACGTTTCATTTCTGGAGGAAAAGCGTCCATGTTGAGAGAGAAAAGACAGCGACAGCCATGCTCATCTCTTCCACAAATGTGGAGCTACCGCGTCCTAGTTGTCCTTTGCTTCACTTAATTATTTACTATGTTTATTTTTGTGTTTTAAAAATATTTTAAAAAAATAAAATATTTTATTTTTTTATTAATTTTAAATTTATATATTTTTAATATTTTTAAATTATTTTAATATATTAATATTAAAAATAATTTTTAAAAAATAAAAAATATCATTAATATATATTTTAATACAAAAAATTATTTAAAAAATAACAACAACCCCCTATCAACCACGCTCTGAAAAAAGAGACAGGAAAGCTACCTCATAAGATAGAGGTCCATCGGCAAGTAGAAGCTAACAGTCCACTCAGAAACAATGATGTGTAAAAAAGGGTTGGGATAATTAATGGAAAGAAAAAAGTCGTACGTAAAAATGAATGCTGAAAAAAAAGACAGTGGCAACACAATGAATACTTCATGAGGCCGTTTGTTTACGTTAAAAATCACGTTTAATGTAAAACACAAGAGATAAGTGTTTGGTAAAAAAAAACTACTGATTACTATTCATAGACCTTATTAATTTCTGTATTTGAAAAGTAGGATTGAAAGAAGCAGCTGAAGGCTGCTTTTTTTTGTATGAACAATGTAATTACATAAACCGTGTGTATCAGCACACTGTTCACTTGCACTATGTTTTTTTTTTAGTGTGTTAAGTTTTTTTTTAAAAAATAAATTTTATACTTGATAATATTTTATTTAATTTTATTATATGCTAAAAAAATTATGGAAATTGTAATTCTTGTCGAAAGTATTTTGTATGTAATGGAATTGTAGATGGTTTTATAGAATAATAAAAAATGTTTTATATTAAGTATGATTTATTTCATGACGTAATAGTAATAGTTAAATCCACAATATTTAAATTAAAAATCATCAATATTAATATATATTTTTTAAAATTATTTTATAACTTCAATTTCAAAAGCATTCTTAACCAAATACATTAAACTACTTTTTGTTCAACCTCAATTTCAACCACAGTTTTAACCAAATACCTATTTTTTCAAACCAACCTCAACTAAACACTTTTTATAAATAACTTTTTTCAAACCACAACCACAACAACTACCGCAATACCAAACACACTCATACATTACAACTGGGGTTATTTAAAGTTTTTTTATAAAATTTATTATTGAAATAATATATATATTTTTTAAAAAATTATTTTTAAAAAATCTCAAATTCAAATTTTCTTTTATATAGTTTTTAAACCTAACCCGGTCTAAGGCCCATGTTTCAAATTTTAATTGAGTCATCAAGTTTTGATCGGGTCGTCCAGGTCAATTTTTTTAAAAAAATTAAAACGACGTTATTTTATAAAAAACAAAAGTTAACGGGTTGCAACCAGATTTTTTATTGGATTTTACCAGGTCAACCCGTCAGACTAGCCAAGTCATCTCTAAATTATTCCCTTTTTATTTATTTAAATTCAGTCCAATTCAAACCCAAAATTAACTGAGTATAAGATAAACCGGCCAATTTTCAAAACTATACTCTTTTGCAACAATAAAAAAAAAAATTTATTTGTTGAGATATTAAGCTACTCTCATCAATGTTGCGGTAGGTCTTATCTCTCATCAATGTTCGGTAGGTCTTGTATGAGCCTGTGGTTATACTGATTTTTTATTTTAAATTATTATTTTTTATATTTTTAGATATGTATAGATTTAATTATAATTTAAAAAAATAAAAAATATTATTTTAATATATTTTAAAGTGAAAAATATTTTTCATCAAGCAAAACATTTTTTTATTATTTTATACAAGTAAAAAATAAATAAATTTTGAAAAGAATAAATAAGAAAATAAATAAATAAGGATGTGATAATATAAATAAGCAATCTTTTATTTTATCTATCAAAGTCGTACGTAACAATAAATAAGAAAGGCATGCTGAAAAAGGAAAGGATGTGATAATATAAAGACAACACAATCGGCTTTATTTGATTAGCCAATAAACGGAAGCTCAGTTGTTTTAATTTTCTTCGACACTAAGTAATTAGAAAGAAAAAAAAGGATTCTAAAACATGTTCTAATTCCATAAACTCATGTAAGCGATTAATTATGTTTAAGGGAAAACAGTATTTTTTTTTCACGAAAGGTTAATATTATTATATGTTTTCATTTAAATTTATTTTTTAGATTTTGTTTTATTTTTAATTATTTTATAAAAAATCTGATGACAATCGTTAAACAAACACATCAAAAAATAAAAGCAATCCCTAAAAATAATATTTTTGATGCTTTTTTTTCTCTCTTTATTTTTTAAAAAAACAAACTAAAAAGACAAATATTTTTTTTATATATAACAAGAGCGAAAAAATAATTTTTGAAAAGAACTTAACCAAAATGATAACCCAATACATTATTTAAAATGGCCAACAAATGCATGTAATGTCGGAAAATAAAAGGATATGATGTGATATCTAATTTATAAAAAAATACATAAAAAAAACTAAAGAATAAAAAGAAGAATAAGAGAAATGATGTTTTTCATTAAAAGTTTTCTAAAAAAACTACACCCTTTTAGCTTTTTTTTATATTTTTCTATACTTGTGTGTTATTTTTCTGATTACAAGTCTATTCATAAACCTCATGTCCCAAATAATCAAGGAATTAAACTATTTAAAGAAAATCATCTAACATTCTAATTAAACAAAGATTCTAATAATCTAATTTATTACTAATCTTTTTTTAACAAGAATTTTTACATTAATTAGAATTACTCTCTAATATTAAATTTCTTATAAACCAAATTCTAGTATATATTTAACTTCAACATAGGCACTATTTGGAAAAGCATGTTAACTTGTGTTTCTAAAAAATTTAATTTTTTTACAAAAAATTATTTTTTTTTATATTTTCGGATCATTTTGATGTGCTGACCTCAAAAATATTTTTTTAAAAAATATCATTTTAATGTATTTCTAAGCAAAAAACACTTTGAACCACAACCACACTTCCAAACAGGCCTTAGAGCCTTTCATGGTCACTGTATACGACATGAAATCTATCACAATCTACACTTCACAACTCAATACTTTGGTATGCAAAGCATTGAAATATAACTTCAAACACATAGCAAATAGAATCCCAATCCTTTCGGCAACCACATTTCCCAAAACAAATGACCACTCATACTAGCTATGCATTTCGCATGACTCAAGAGACGCACCTTTTTTTATGTTTCTTGAATTAAGACTAGTTTGCAAGTTTATGGATGATAAGAACAAGACTTTATGTTGCAGAGATTAAAAAAAAAAAAAAAAACTCCTACTGGACTATAATTTCTTGCTCGCCATACTTATCTATAAGTTCTGCTACAAAAGCATACTTGCAGTCCTGGGCACCAATTGATCATTCCAGAGGAAAGGGAAAGTGAAAAGGATGGTAGGAGGACATGGATGCATAAGCCAAAGCGATGGGATGCAGTCACTGGAAAGGGCTCATGTGTTGTCATGTGGTTTTGAGTACTTTACAGGGAGAAGTAAGATAGCCCTATAGTATTGGGATGGAAACACCCTTGGGAGGGACTTAGTGACCATGGCCATGAGAGTGCACACCATGTATCCCATTGAAGAATGAAGAACAGTACCAAAGCATGAATGTATTTGTTGATGGGTTGTTGGCCATGTTGGCTTGAATTGTTGTTTTGTTCTTCGTTTCAATAAAGTGGTGGAGAAAACCGTGTGAATTGAATTTCTCATTTTTTTAAAAAAAAAAGTTGTAGGTGTTCAACCAGCTTCCGCGCATCTCGATTAATCCCTTGAAATCCTGAAGTTAAGGATCAGGTAAGTCTCTAGTGGTCTTGAGATTTGTGACATTCAAACTAGTGACCTCTTAAGCAAATCCAAAACATGATCAATTAAATTATACTAGATGAGCTACATTTCTCATAATTTGTTGAATTTATTTTTGACATGCTTGATTGTCATCTTGGATTTTAGCCTTGGAAGATTGATTTGATGTGTTAGGAATCCTGTTAGAGATATATGAGGAATGGATAACTTTTATACATAAGTTCCCTACTGTAATACTAAGTCTATAGGACAATGAATTATGAGGAAGTGTTTGATTCCTAGTAGATGAGAATAACTATATATACTCTTGTATAAATACATGATGCAATCAATAATAATCTGTATTCCAGTAAATTATGTTCTTCTCTCATTACTTTACATGGTATCACTAAAAAATCTCCATCAGTTTTTCATCTTCCCTGTTTCGTTCCTCCTTCCATCCTTTAAACCTAGAAAACAGAAAACCTTCAGAGCATGTATTTTACAAAAGCAAATCTCTCAAACCCCTTCTTTACTCATCATTCAGATCATCCCAAACTAATTTTAATCTCAAAGCCCTTAAATAGAGATAATTACTCTACGTGGAAAAGAGCAATGACATTGGCCTTAAACTCCAAAAATAAATTAAGCTTTGTCAATGGCTCGGTCAAATCTCCCTCAGAAGACAATGACCCTGAAGAACACGCAACCTGGTCCTAGTGCAACGATATGGTTCATTTTTGGATTATTAACACCCTTAGTCTAGAAATCTCAGATAGTGTGATATATTATTCAACCGCTCATGAAGTTTGGGAAGACCTTCATGAGCGATTTTATCAAAGCAACGCGCCTCGTATCTTTGAAATTCAGCGAGACATTGCTTGCCTCCGACAAGAGCAACTCTTAATTTCTACCTATTACACAAAATTGAAGAGGCTGTGGGATGAACTAGCCTCCTACAATGACACTATACATGGAACACAACAAGAATAACAAAAATTGATGTGGTTTTTTATGGGATTAAACGAATCTTACAGTGCCATTTACAGACAAATCCTCCTAATGACTCCTCTTCCTTCAGTGCATTAAGCATATTCCTCTATCTCACAAGAAGAAAAACAACGTCTCCTAAGCTCAACGCATACGTGAAGTGATGATTCTAACGGTAGTGCTATCATGGTTGTCCATAATAGCAACAATAGATCAACAGAACATTCGGTGCAGGGTTTAGGAGATCAAAGCGCTTCGACCACTCATATGGGTCACAAGGATTCAAATTACAAGAGAAACCAGCAGGGAATTTCACTGGAGGACAACGATTTCAATAGGACAAACAACGCCTGACCTTTGGCAGAGGGCGTCCTTATTGTACACATTGTGAAGAAGCGGGTCATTGGGTACAAACATGTTATCAATTACATGGGTATCAAGCGGGTCATCCAAAGAAAAAATACGGGTCAGGCTCAAAGCGTTTCAATGACAGCAGACATATATCCAATCATGTGTCCAAAGACATCTCACACGAAAATGAACAACCAGTTATCGATATTTCACAGGATCAATTAAAACAACTCTTGTCACTTATAGACAATAAAACTAAAGGTTATAGTCCTCAAGTGAATGCCGTAACTAAACCAGGTTTGTCTAAAGTTACTTCTTATAATTAGATCATTGATAGCAGTGCAACAAATCATATCTCTTCCAAATTATTTTCTGAGAAGCACACCAAATGTTCATTACCTCCGGTACTAATGCCCAGTGGAGAAAAGGCTAACATTATGGCAAAGTGATTTTTACCCATTAATTCTGTCTATTATTTACACAATGTGCTGTGCGTGCCTACATTCAAAGTAGACTTGTTATCTGTTAGTCGCTTGACAAGAGACCTTAATTGCTCAGTAATCTTCTTTCCTTATTGGTGTTTATTGTAGGATCTGGCTACAAGGAAGATCATTGGTTTGGGTAAACAACATAACAGACTTTACTATTTGGTGGCTCTAGCAACAAAGCATTATATGTCCAAACAAACATCCATTATCAATCAATCAGCCTGCAATCTCACCATCTCATCCACCGACCTTTGGCATAATCGCTTAAGCCATACATCACCTTCTCGTTTACGCTTCATTGCCTAAAATTTTTAAAAAATTTCCATTCAGTCCAATAATACTTGCCATGCATATCCTTCGGCAAAACAGAGTTGTTTACCTTTCCATCCTAGTGTAATTTCTTATACAAAACCTTTTGCATTAATTTTGTCACACCCGACATCGCGGCAACCCTAAAAATAAACTAGATTATGAAAAAAGAATAGATTTCTGGCATCTTGTTCTTTTAGGGGAAAAAGTCTTGTCTAAGGAGTCACCACCTAGTATTACAGTCACTAGGAACCCTAACTGGTCAACAGAGATTCTATGGCTTGGGACTGGTTATGTAAAGGGAAGATATTATCACCCCTTAAACGTTCTGCCTGAGGCAGACTACATTGATGGTTTTGTCTTAAATTGCTAAATGTTTATTAGTTTATGCTATGATAATTTGCTTATAATATTCCTGACTTTGGCGCCAATAAATATTCAACTACAGATACTTCCACCTCTGGTGTTGGTACATATTACGTAGTATAAAAATAAAATAATTTAAATCAGTATTATTATTCCTGACTCTGGCGTCAGTGAATATTCACCTATGAATATTTTCAACTCTAACGTTGGTAAATATAGAGCAACCTAAAAAAGTACAGTATTTCTGACTCTGGTGCCAGTAAATAAATCCATAAAATTATGTATTAAAAGAAACAGAAATTATTATTTTTATTTTTTATTTATATAGCAAGATTTAAAAAAAAAGGGTTGGGTCACTGGTCCAGTGACCCGGCTGGCCATTGTTGCATGCATGCGTGAATCACTCACGCATGCATGCAACAATATCATGGTAATTAATTTACCAAAAGAAAGAAAGCTGAAGAACTTACCTGGCAAGGCTGAGGGAGACGGTGCCCACGATTGGCGATTCAACTTGGGCGGAGAAGAAACCTCTCATGACTGAGGAGCCGGTGAACGCTGGCCTCAGGAGCATGATTGGGGGAAAGAGGGTTACTTGTTGGACGGACACTCTCCCCTGTTTTTTCTTATTTTCATTGGTTCTCTTTGCTCTGGTTTTCTCCTTCGTGTCCCTTTTGTTCTGAGATAAGATAGCTGCTTCAATGGTGGACTGCTAGATGTTCACCGTATGGAAGAGCTGCTGGGGCTGGTGCAGCAGCGGGGTGAAGGTAAAGACGATGTCGATGGTGACGGAGGCTTGCCCGATTGCTGCTACTTCCTCCTGTATTTATTTTTAATTTTATGTGTCTTCCCTAGCTAGTCTTCCTTTCCTAAGTTGTTGCTTGTGTTATTATTAGAAGACGAAGACGTAGATGAAGACGATGGTCGATGGTGATGGAGGTCTGAACCTAGGAGATGGGGGTTCTTCTCCTGTGTTTTTCTTGTTGTTGTTCGTCTATGTATCCCCTCTCTCTTTCTTTCCTCCTCTGTCCGTCTTCTCCCTTTTTCTTCCCTGCTGTTTCTCCCCACTCTCTGTCTTTCTTCCTCCAGTCCTCCCTGGCTTTTTCGTGTCCCCCTCTTCTGGTCTGTTGCACTGCTGTTGCTGAGACGCTGTGCTGATGGAGCAGATTTTCCACTGCTACTTCTGGTGCGAAGGAGATGAAAGGATGTTGGTTGACAAGGGAAACTTGTTGAGACTTAACATATACACCTCCGGTGACGCAAGAAGCCTACTACAAGAAGACTAGATTGTGAGCACCAACCAGACAGGAATCTATAGGCACCAAAGAGCATGGTGTAGAGAACGTTGCGTTCATTACTACAAAATGTTGTTCAGGCCCATTTGGAATTGGAGACCCAGAGGAGCTTGGGAGCAATGAGGACTTGATCACTCTTTGGGACTGCTCTTCCCCTGGTTTTTCGTCTTTGATCATAAACTCCTACAACTTCCAGAAGCAAGCACCAATAATTGGATCAATTTATTCAACAACAAAATCGAGTTAACAAAAAAATGTCAGCTCGTGAGAAAGGAACGGGGAGAATGAGAAAGTCCAGACCTCCCATCGCACCAGTCTTAGGTGGATAGAGGGGAGATCTTAGGGAGAGGCCTGACGGCTCTGTTCTTGATCGTCTCCCTCGTTTTTCTTTTCTCTTGTTTGGTCCACTCTTCCCCTGTGTTGTTCGTTCTTCACTCCCTCGTCCTTTCTCTCCTTTTTTTTTTCTTTCTCCTCTTCTGTTTTCATCTTTCTTTTTCTCCTCCCTCCCCTCGGTTATGCTCTTTTTTTTTCAGTTCTTCCCTCTCCCCCACGAGGTTGCCTTTGCTCAGCTTTGACAAGGCCAGAGACAGACCCGGTGGTGGTAACGGTCGGCCTCCTAAATGCTCTGTAACCGACGTCTTCAATGAATAAACGTATGCGTTGGCTGCTAACGGATGAAACAGAGGAAGAAGACAGTGAACAGTCATCCAAGAAACGACTCCATTTTCCATCAACCGCTAATTTCAATTTGGTCCTTGAAGTTTTGAACTTTTTGTAATTAAACCCCTAGTTAAATTGTAATTGGACCCCTGCATTTCGGGGCTTTTACAAGCTAGTCCTTGGACTCTAATCTGCTGTAATTTGGACCCCAATTAAACCCCAAACTTTGATATTTCTTCAATTAAGTCCTTGATTCCATTAATAAAACTAATCCAAAGTTCAATTAAATCCCAAAACTTCCAATCATGTTGCTCATAACCTAAATTTTAATTCATTCTTCATTTTTATCATTTCACTCATTTTTTTTCAATAAAATAGAAGAAGTCAAAAATTGAGTTATGACAAAGTCATTGTGACATTTTGGTTCCTTATCGACACCCTTCCTTTTTTGTGCTATTTTTTTCTCACTATCGTTAATGATTTTACATGTTTCACATGAATTTTCTTAATGCGACACAAAAGTGAGACACGATCACTTCTAAAAAAATTCTTCAATTACATTATCACTCAATTTGAAGCTCATATTAAATTTTTTTGAAGTGATAACTAGGAGAATTTGTCTCACTTCACCCTTTTTTTGGAAGATCATGGTGTTCTTTTCCAACATTCTTGTGTTTACACACATCAATAAAATAGGGTTGTGGAACGCAAGCATCGTCACATCTTATAAGTAGTAAGATTTCAAGCTCACCTCCCAACCTAATTTTGGGGGGAATGTGCCCTTACTGTTGTTCACATCATTAATCGTCTCCCTTCTCTTGTCCTCTATTTCAAAACACCTTTTGAACTTCTATATTCAAAACCACCTTCCATTTCCCAACTTCATGTATTCGGTTATTTGGCGTATGATACTAATGTCCGCATCACTCATAAATTTGCTCCTCGTTCCATCCCTTCTATTTTTCTCGGTTACCCTACTGGTCAAAAGGCTTATAAATTGTTTGATTTATCAACCAAAATTTTTTTTACTAGCTGCAATGCCACGTTTCATGAAAATATTTTCCCTTATACACATGCCCATCCCACTCCTTCATCTCCACCTTACGATCCTGGACCAATTCCCCTAACCCATATCGGCACCACCTCATTTCCCTTTCCATCCTTCTTTTCACCATAATCTCCTTGCCTACCCGAATTGTCCTTTCAGCCACACTCTTCCCCACCACCAGCCACTCTTCGCACCTACGCACGCCTCCCTAAACTCATTAACCTTGACCTAAACAACCATTCTCTTCCGATTGATTACTCCACTACACCTTCCACCACCATTTCAGCTCATGCACCACCCACCACTACTTCACCCTCTTTGGAACGAGGTTTAATTGAGCCAACTCCCTTCTTTTTAGACATCAGCCCATCACCCACACCCACACCCGCACCCACTCTGCTTCATCGATCCAGCCGCCACACTAGCCCCCAGTAAAACTCTGTGACTATGTCTACTCCAATGTATACGTTGCCCAATCATCCTCCTCCCTACCAGGTCCAAATAAAGGTACCCGTTATCCATTGTCCAATTATGTTTCCTATCGCATATATAAATCTCCACATCATTCATTTATTGCTCAAATTAGCCATACCATGGAACTTAGATCTTATTCAGAAACGGTTGCTCATCCCAAGTGGCAGGCCGCTATGCTATCTGAAATACAAGCTCTTCAGCAAAATGGTACTTGGTCAATCACTTCTCTCCCATAAGGCAAAACTTTGATTGGTTTTCGATGGGTATACAAAGTCAAGTACCGATCTGATGGCTCTGTGGAGAGATACAAAGTTTGTTTAGTTGCTAAGGGTTTCACCCAACTTGAGGGCATCGACTATCAGGACACTTTCTCCCCGTCTTCCAAAATTATTTTTATTCGTCGCTTGCTTGCTTTGGCAACAACTCGCGGTGGACCCTCCATCAATTGGATGTTCACAACGCTTTTCTCCACGGTGATCTATCAGAGGAGATTTATATGTCTCCGCTACCAGGACTTCTTCGACATGGGGGAGGAAGACTTGGTGTGCCATCTCCATAAGTCCTTATACGGGTTGAAACAAGCATCACGCCAATGGTTCGCCAAGTTCTCTGAAGCCATTTGCTCTGCTGGATTTAAACAATCTCAAGCCGACCATTCTCTATTCACCAAACAACGAGATAAGTCCTTCACTGCCCTTTTAATATATGTTGATGACATTTTGATTACTGGATGATCCCAACAGTATCGCTCTGACAAAGAAATTTCTGCATAGCCATTTCCACCTTAAAGATCTTAGCCCCTTAAAATACTTCCTTGGTATAGAGTTCTCAGCTTCTAAGAACAGAATTTTCATTTCTCAACGTAAATATGCATTAGAAATTATTGAGGATGCATGATTGTTGGGTGCAGCCCCTATTGATACACCTATGAAACGTGGTTTAAAATTATCGGACAAGAGCAACTTGCTCAAAGATTCGGGTCATTTTAGGAGATTGGTTGGTAGATTGATTTATTTGACTGTTTCAAGACCAGATATCACTTATGTTGCGCATGTTTTGAGCATATTTATGCACTAACCATCTTGAACATGTCTCGTTATCACAGAATCATCTTGAATCATCTTGGTGAGTGCATAACCCCAGAAGCCCTTGGAAAAAGATGTCTTCATTCTTATGATTCACAAGTTGGGAGTGCAGGACATCCACTCTCCAACTTGAAGGAGAGTGTTAGGAATCTTGTTAGAGATATATTAGGAATGGATAACTTGTATACATGAGTTCTCTACTATAATACTAAGTCTATAGGATAATGAATTGTGAAGAAGTGTTTGATTCCCAGTAGATAAGAATAAATATATATACTCTTGTATAAATACACGATGCAATCAATAATAACTTGTATTACAATAAATTATGTTTTTCTCTCATTAATTTACATGATGAACCTAGCTTGAAAAGTCACAGAAGTGCTGGCCACCAACCCTTTTTACTAAAATTTTTATAAGATAATTTAGAAATTACTATATCTTTCCTAAACAGACGTGTACCAGTAAGGAAATGGGTACAAGATTATGCGAATCTGATATTCACAGACTAGACAAGACGAAATCAGATTGTGCTAATCTATAATTTACATAATAGGAAAGACCAAATCCATATATGCTCATTTATATATATTTTTGAGAGCTAATTGAATCAATCCTCGTATATATATAAGATTATCTTGGGCCCTTTTCTCTTCAAGGGCTCAGCATCACCTATCAACCTCTACCAATCCTTTACGTTTTGACTATGGAGTGGCAACTCCCCTCCTTCAGTGCCCTTTCAACCTTCCTCCTCTTCATGACCTTTCTTCTACTTAAAATTTTCAAGGAACCGAAAACAAATCACAACTCAGGTAGAAATCCTCCTCCCGGACCGAAGGCATTGCGCATCATTGGAAACCTTCACCAGCTCGGGGGTGGACCTTCGCTCCTTATTCGCCTCAGAGAGTTGGCCGAGAGGTATGGACCGATCATGCTGCTCCAGGTTGGTGAAGTGCCCACCATTATTATATCATCACCGGAATTAGCACAAGAAGTGATGAAAACCCATGAGAGCTGTTTTGATGAAAGGCCTCCTTTCTTTGCTGGAAATGTCTACTTTTACGGCAATCGAGACCTTATATTTGCACCATACGGAGATTATTGGAAACAGCTGCGAAAAATTGTCACGATGGAGGTTCTTAGTCCTATACGTGTGCGTACTTTCAGAGCAACAAGGGAAGAAGAGGTAGCGAGTCTTATAAGAACCATTTCTTCCCAGCAAGGATCGGCCATTAACCTCAGCCAGATATTGTTTTCTTTCACATATAGCATAATTTCAAGGATAAGCGTTGGAAGGAATAGCAGAAACCAAAAAGAATTCGCAACCATCGTCAGAGATTTCTCAACAATTTCCAAAGAATTGTCCCTAGCAGCAGGAGGTGCCAATGTGGTTGATCTGTATCCATCCCAAAAGCTCCTTCACATGTTTAGTTGGAGGAAGTTTAGGCTCGGGAGGGAGCATAAAAAAGCAAATAAAATTCTTGAAAGGCTGATGAAGGAGCGCAAAGCCAGCAAGAGAGACAAAGAGATTGCTGAAAATGAAGTGGAGGATCTTCTTGATGTTCTCTTAAATCTCCAACTCACTGTAGGCTTGGACTCCCCCTTAACTGATGAATGCGTCAAAGCACTCCTCCTGGTTAGTACATTTCTAAGCACGAACATGTTAATTTTACTTACCAAGTTGGTTATATTATTATGTTAAACATTAAATTGAAAAAAAATATTCTAAATAGAGACTAAATCTTCTTTTTTTTTTAATTTGACTATTAGAAATATTTTCATACTAATTTGAGCATTAACCGAGATTAACTTGTTAATCTTTTTCATTTTTTCTTTTTTTAATTTGGAGGGCCACTCAATATACTGAGATAAGATAATTATGAAGACATATTTAAAATGGATTTAAAAGTTATATACTATACTTTAAATTGTAAGTTAAAACTTCAAGACTTTTTCATAGCCATCGATCACTAAATTTGAGATGCGTTTTTGAACATAAAACGGCATGCATCCCTTCTCGAGAGAAATAATTTTCCCTGTATGCATTCAAGGTCTCAATATCTTACTAACACATTTACGTGTCTCAAACTACTATGAAAATCAAACAAAATAATTGTTCTTGTCTTGGGAATAAGCATTGCATGTTATTGTGCGTGTTTTTTCAGGATATGTTCGCCGGTGGAGGTGATACAACGTTAACAGTTCTAGAATGGGCAATGTCAGAACTCATGAAAAATCCAAGAGTCAGGGAAAAAGCACAGAAAGAAGTGAGAGCACTTTTCAGTGATGTCGGGTACATTGATGAATCAAACGTTCATGAATTACAGTTCTTGAACTTAACGCTCAAGGAAACTCTAAGATTACACCCACCCTTGTGCGTATATCCAAGAGAATGTAAGGTGAACTGCAAGGTTGCTGGATATGACTTAGAAGCTAAAACTAGAGTTCTCATCAATGCCTGGATGATAGGGAGGGATCCCAAGCACTGGACTGAGCCTGAGAAATTCTATCCAGAGAGATTCTTAGATTGTTCAACTGATTACAAAGGTGCTAATTTCGAGTTTCTCCCATTTGGTTCTGGAAAAAGGATTTGCCCAGGAATGGCGTTTGGTATTGCTACTGTTGAGCTGCCGCTGGCAAGATTGTTATTACATTTTGACTGGAAAATTCCTAATGGAATCGAGCCTGAAGATTTTGACATGAGCGAGATTGTTAGTGCGTCTGTCACAAGAAAAAACGATATTGTCTTAATTCCAGTTACATGCTATGATCCTCCCGTCAAGGGTTAAAAAGGTTGGTTTTAGCCTTCATTCTATCATGAATAAAGAAAGTGTGGCAAGGATTCATCTGCATGCTGAACACTTGTTCTTGAATTAATTTATTCTCCGTACCATTGCTATAACCAGGGGAGCCAAGAATTTTTCCATTTTTTAAGATTAATTATTAACTTATATACATGAATTTTTGAAGTTAAAAGTAAAGTTTTAATTTAAATACACTACTTAAAATATTAAAAAATAAATTTGAAAATACAAAAAATTAAAATGAAAGTAAAAATAAATTCACTATTAAAGTTACATCCTTCGATATTTTGTGAAATATAATTTATCTATAATCAAATCTGAATCGATATTGTAACTATCCATCAACCGGGATAAAATAACATTCTCATGTCAACTGGAAAATAAAGTAATTAATTTTTTTTCCTCTCTCAATTCCTCCTTCTTTCACTTGATTCTTCCTTAGATTTTTTTTAATGTTTTTCCCATACTTTTCTCTATTTCTCTCTCGCCTTTTCTTTTCTTTCTTTTCATATTCTACTTCTACCCATTCGGCAACATATAAAAGGAAGGAAGAGCTTTTTTTTTTTTTAATGGCATATAATCATTTTACTCTTAATGAGTCGTTTTGCTTTTATTTGACGGTCTTTTTTTTTTTGTTAGCAGTACCAAATTTCGTTCATCCTAAAATTTTAACAAGATTTTATTCAATATATTTTAAGATCTCTCGTAAAATTTTAACTCAATCTAATGGTCGAATTGAAAATTACGCATAATAACATAAAACTGGTCAAATTGTGATTTTTCATCAAATTTCATAATTTCTCAAAAAAATTTGAAAATTTAACCCAAGTTAAAACATCATTTTAGAAGGCTCCACACACAAAAATTTTGAATTTTTTTATAACTCAATCGAGAATTACAAATTTATTTTACATAAAATTAGTTAAAAAATATTAATATAATCTTGACATAAACTATAACCCACCCAAACCTTTAACATGCCTCTGCCCTTCACTATAACCTCTCCTAACTTTTTTTATACTTTTTATCACCACCACTTCTATAACCTCAAACAATTTATTTATTTACTTGTTGTTTATCTCATTCTAGGTCTTTAAACATTAAAAAACTTATCAACTGATTCCTTGTCTATATACACCCATTAAATAATTATATACAAATGAATATTTATGCTCCGAAAAACAATGAGATTTTGTATAAAAAAAGGAAGAAGAATCATTGATGGAAAACTCTAAAATAATAATTATATTCAAAGAATATTTATTTGTTCATTGAAGTTGAACTATTCATTTCATCTAAAAATTATATAAATAAGATTGATACAAAAAGAACATGCATAGTGATGAGACTACAAAAATCACAGGGAATATTCTGGAAAGAATTATTTTTAAAAACCCTTGTATATCATCCACAGTGTGTTTTATAATTTTTATTTTCAGATGGTATCAGTCTCCTTCTTAATGGATACCTTCAATCTTCTCTTGAATGAATACCTGCATAAAATCTCTTAGAGACTCTTTGGAGGTGTTGTTGGGGACCATCTGAAAATCAAAGTCGGTACGAGGTATTTTATATGATAAAAAAAACATTAAAGAGTTGATTTTGGAGAAATCAAATGATTTTTGGAAGTTATCTAGGCAATATATATTGTATTTAATATGTTAAGGATCTTCTTTTTCGGGTTAAGTTTTGTTATAATCTTTTGATTTTGATTTAGTTATATAATTGTTTTATGTTGTTTCGTTGGTTAGACCAATTTTTTTAACATTAAAAATAAATGTACTTACCTTACTAAAGTGTTTTCCAACATAAATTTTTTTAATCATTAACTCAAAATATTAAAAATAAAATCATGAAGTTAATTAGATGCAAATAAAAATATCACAACAAACCTTTTAATTTCTTTATCTTAATTATTTGGCATTAATATTTTTTTATAAGAAGAGTAATAATTTAAATTTCATTGAAATAAAAGAATTTGCTAGCAAAGATCTTTTTTTTCCTTGTCAAAATCTTTAATTAAAAAAATATAATATTTTCAATGTCATTTATTTAATAAAAACCAAAAATATTAAGAAGACATACCAAAAAAAACTAGAACAATAAAAACCAGAATATAAAATATTCATCTCTAACTAAATCCTCTTTGTCAGATTAACATGCTCCTTTTCTTTTTCCAAAAACTCTCACATTATCATTTGTTTTTTATACAATATTTTATCATTATTTCAAAAGCAAGTTTAAACTCTAAGAAAAAATAACACCCTAGTAATTTTAATGTGATTTTATTAAAAATATAATAATGATAAAATGTTTGTGCATTGTCGTGAAGATCTCTTTAGAAATATCATTAAACCCTTATCGATTGGTCATCTTTGAAACCTTCTAACTAGAATCTTTGTCTAGCCTATGTTTCAAATTAAACCTTGTAGTAATTAACTTGATGGGTCTAAAAACAACCCAAAAAATTAATAAAAACATAGTTTGATTAACTTTGAGGGGTGTAACTTAACTGGTCAAGCCTTGAGTTTGTTCCATATAGGTCACCAGTTCAAATCTCACAAACTGTAGAATCACTGGAGGTTTACATGGTCATTAACTTTAGGGCCCGTGAGATTAGTCGAAATACACGCAAGCTGACCCAGATACCCATGTTAATATTAAAAAAAACATAATTTGATTTTAAAAAAAAAATTAAACATGATATTTTTTTTAATATTGAGATGAAGATATATCAAATCAATTCAGGTCAACCTGAAAAACATACAATCAGGTTCACGAAACTGACTAAGTTTAATAAGATTTTTTTAAAGCTATTTTTTATTTAATTATGTAATACAAACAAATAAGAGATTGTAGTAAAAAAATTGAATAAATAAAACCTTTTTTATTATGATGTATTGTACAAAAAGAATGATTGCACTAGAAATAAGGGTGAATGGTAAATACTTCAAGTGTCAAAAATAAAAATAAAAATAATTAAAAAAAAAAAAGTTTAAAGAAAAAAAAAGTAAAAATAACAACAAGAAGAATGATGATAAATACATAAGTGTAAAGTGATAAATATTTCAACTGTAGAGAAAAAAATAAACTAATTTTTTTTAAAAATAAAAAATATATAAATTTATTATCGCTACAGTATTGACACAGTAAAAAAATTATAATTTTGTGGTTGCTATGATACAAAATTGAAAAAAATTATTTTTTATAGTATTTTACCAACTCTTTTTTAGTATATTGTATAGTTTATTTATTGAAGGAGTGGAGATATTATGGGCTTTGATTTTTTTTCAATATATATATATATATAATGTGCTCGTTAAAAACTAGAGAGAGAGATTTGTTTTTCTTTCTTTAATGGGTGGTCTAGAGAACCGTTGCTTTTGTTGAAGTTTGTGAGGCTTTTTGTGCAATTTTGTCCTCTTTCTATAAATCTAGTATACCAAGATATAAAGTAGAGAAGCAAAATACTAGCAAGGACTTGCATGAATTAAGATTAATAGAAAGAGGACAAAATTGCACAAAAAGCCTCAAAAACTTTAACAAAAGCAACGGTTCTCTAGATCATCCCCTTAAAGAAAGAAAAACAAATCTCTCTCTCTAATTTTTATCGAGCAAATTATTTTTTTATTTTTGAAATTGACAAAAATCTAAGTCCGTAATCTCTCCACCCCTTCAATAAATAAGTAAATAACTAAAAAAACCCTCACATTTCAAGCATTTTTATCATCATCTCCAATGTAGAAGCCTTTTTTCATGATTTAACAAAAAAGAAAAAGAAAAATGGCAGTGTCGAATTTGAATCTGACGCCGACCATTCTTTCATCTTCTTCGTGTCGTTGCTGTTATTGTCATTTTAACCAGAAAAGTGATTGCTCTCTTCTTTGTTTAGGTTTTGTTAAGAAAACAATTTCTGTTTCTAGGGTTTTGAGGAAGCCTGATTTTGAATCTAGCAACAAGTTGATTTTCAATGCCACTACTGATACTCGCATCCTTCACAATGTCGCCGCTACGACGAAGGCCACATCCACCGCCACTGCTGAAATCCCCGTCACTTGTTATCAGGTTACATAAACACACTAACACTCTCTCTTTATATATAGCTGGGATTTCATACACTAGATATTGAAAATAGCTGAGAAATCATGGTCTTAATAACAATCCAATATTAAATTAGCAGAAGTTATATTAATTAATTTATTGAGAACGACACGGTATTAAATTTTGGGTTTAGTGAGCTCTTAGATCTTGAAAATAACAGAAATGAGAAAGAAGACGGCGTATTAAGTTAGTTGATTTCAGTCTTTCTCTGTAGTGGTTGTTTTGGTGTGTATATATCAAGCAGGAAAGTTTGCACTGTCTGCTTAGTGGTGTAAATAATGTATGTCTTTGAAGCATTTCTGCCTTCTTTTTCTCAGTAGAAAAGATGTATAGCAATACTTGTGAACATGGGTACAAGAGATGTTTTAGAATTAAGTTTTCGAGTAAATTATAAAGCTGACATTTTAGATGTTTATTTGTGTGTTTTGGAGTGGAGGTTCTTGCTCTTTGCTAGATGGATATTTAGTCACGATACTTGTACACTTGTTGTGCTGATAAGTGCAGAGAATAACATATGTTTGCTACTACCCATAATGATTGAATGCGGTGTAATTACTGACTTGATAAATTTTCCTGCTTTTCCCACCATTTTTCTAACTTTTATTCAAGAATTTTACATTTGCATATCAATAATAGATTTTTTTTAGCCCCATTTCTAGGGTCTAGAGTGTGTTTCCCTCTTCTCCTTGGGCATTTTCTTCAATGCCCTGTTTCATCTTTTACCTAGTTGATTTGGTTCCTAGTTTCTTTTTTAAGTTATTCACGTTCTGCAGTTGAATAATTTTGCAGCTTGTTGGTGTTTCTGATAAAGCAGAGAAAGATGAGATTGTTAGGTCAGTGATGCAATTGAAAAATGCTGAAGTAGAAGAGGGTTATACCATGGATGCTGTTACGTCTCGGCAGGTGGAGACTCAAGATTGAAACTTGTAGTTTTTCTGACTTGCAAAAAAATGTTATGACATGGAAAGACAATTTTGGATTTTGTATTATCTTATGCTGTTTTGATCCCAGGATCTTCTAATGGATGTAAGGGATAAGCTTCTTTTTGAACCAGAATATGCTGGGAATGTGAGGGACAAGATCCCTCCTAAATCCTCTCTATGTATTCCATTGGCTTGGTTGCCTGGTGCTCTTTGCCTACTTCAAGAGGTATGAGTCAGTAATGTCTTACTTAAATCCTTTCTAGTAATTATTCCAGATTCCATGAGCTTGTAGTTCTTATGTGAGGGTTGTCTTTAAGCAGAGAACAGATTGCCATTTTCATAGACTTTCCATTGACTAATAGCTGCACTTGTTTCTCTTCATCATTTTCTGCTGCATGTTATCATCCTTTGAACAATCTTGTTGTCGAACGATTGATGTCTTTTTGTTGGCAGTGGTTGAATGTGGAAGATTTTCTAGCAGAAGGATTTGGTCTTAAGCTAACATTGTGGGATCTTCATTTCTCTGATACAGGTTGGAGAAGAGAAGTTGGTGCTGGATATTGGCCAAGCAGCGCTCCAGCATCCAGATGCCAAGCCATATGTTCACGATGTGCTTCTATCCATGGCATTGGCCGAGGTAAGGAAATCAATGAGGGGGTCAAATTAGAGTAATTTTGTAGTAGCAGGCTTGTTATGCCCCCTTTTCTTATCATGCACCTTTCTTGAAGTGTGCAATTGCAAAGATTGGTTTTGAGAGGAACAAAGTGTCATTTGGATTTGAAGCTCTTGCTCGTGCTCAGTGTCTTCTGAGGAGTAAAATCTCACTTGGCAAGATGGCATTACTATCTCAGGTAATTGTGATTCAGTGGCTCCCCCCCCCCCCCCTGCCATTTAAGGATCTATATGATGATTTTTTTATCATTTCTGCTTAATATGGTACCTCCTATTGCTTGTGCCTGAGATTATGCTTGCAATTAAGTCAATCTGAATTTTCTCATTCTTCATGAAGCAGAGCAAATAAATATTTACACGTGAATAAAAGTTTTAGAAGGACACGATATCAACACATGATGATGCTTGAAATTTTACAAAGTGCATCAGGCAACTTTTATTTCCCACATTTCTCATGTTCTGTATGTTTCCATATACACTGTCTGATGTAAACTTGTTGCATTTTGTTTTTAGATAGAAGAATCCCTGGAGGAGCTTGCACCTGCTTGCACATTGGAATTATTAGGCACGCCTCACTCTCCTGAAAATGCAGAACGGAGACGAGGAGCAATTGCAGCCTTGCGTGAATTGCTCAGGCAGGGCCTTGATTTGGAAACATCATGCAGAGTCCAAGACTGGCCATGTTTTCTGAGCCAAGCACTTAACAGACTCATGGCTACAGAAATAGTTGATCTTCTTCCTTGGGATGATTTAGTCCTCATTCGCAAGAATAAGAAATCACTTGAGTCACAGAATCAAAGGGTTGTGATCGATTTCAATTGTTTTTACGTGGCGCTTTTAGCTCATATTGCTCTTGGTTTTTCTAGCAAGCAAACAGAATTGGTATAAATACTAAATTGCACCATTTATTGTGGTCAAACAGCTGTGGGTTCTGTCTTGCTTATCTCGATTTTTCTGCTGTTTGCTAGATCAACAAAGCAAAAACTATATGTGAGTGTTTGATAGCATCGGAGAGTATTGATCTAAAATTTGAAGAAGCTTTCTGCTTGTTTCTGCTTGGACAGGTGTATTTTTTAGCTCCCTTTTTTCTCAGATACAGTTCCCTTAGCATGTTTGGATTGCATATCTTGGTTTTTACTGGTCAATTTATATCCATACTCCTTTTTTGATCCCCAGTCCAATGCCTTTCTCTCTGGCACTTCTTTTTTTAACTCTTTGGGAACTTTTCATCTTTGATTTTCAGGGCAATCAAGACCAGGCAGTTGAAAAGCTTCAGCAGCTACAATCAAATTCAAATCCTGCTGCACAGAATTTAGTCACAGGAAAGGAGATAAAAGATGTCTCTGGTGTAAAACCATCATTGGTATGCCTTTTTATTCTGGCCTTGTGAGTTGAACATCACCACATGCATGCATCTGAAAAAACAAGTGGAGAGCACGGTTAGGAAGGCTCCAAGTGAAGTATAGACTTAGGCGTCGTCATATTTTTACTGCTATGGGCCATATTTCAAATCAATTTACTGGATGTTAAGATGGTATGGTATTTTTTACCATCTATATTTGCTCATGCTCTGGTTGCTCAATGATAGAGCGGAGAAGAGGGCTTTTGAGTCCCTCATTCACAATGGCCTTCCTGTGCTATATGGGATATTGAGCACCTCCAACCCAATAGCATATGCTTTAACACGGTATCACAGCTTGCCTATTATGTTCTGTTTTTTTTTTTATTATTATTGTTGCCCTACATGCTGCTTTTTTAAATAACCACCATCTTCTAATTTATTTCATTCATGTTGTTTACATTCAGGAAATTTCTCAATGACCTGATATTGGGCACGTATGAGATTTCTTGTATCCTCATGTAGTGCCCCTCTTCATGTAACAATGTTGAAGCTTTTAGGTTGGATGTTCTTATATGATATTAGACACACTTTGGTGGTGCTTCAGCCTCTACAATATTTGCCTGTTGTCTTTTCGTTATTTCAGCTGCTTAGTGGCCAATTAAGTCTGTTCGTGCTGCACTTATGCATGGGAGGGGGAATTAGAGGACAAGTTACATGGGGTGAGGAAGGGACCTTAATGTTAGCTCCTGAGTTAATGAGCCTCTTCCAGTAGCCTATACTTTTATTTTGGATTCTGTACAATTTAGTTGCTAATGTTTCATCATGAAGTTACTTGTTCTAGTAAAAGTTTCTTTCACTATGATTGAACTAGATTTGTGCAAGCTCACTTTCAATATCCACACAATCTTGTTGAATAGATCCTGCTTGATTTTTCTTCCACTAACGGTCGTTTCCAAACTAGAATGAGTATTGATGAATAAATTCAGGGAGAGTACAGTGTCAAGCAAAGTTGATATATTAAAGTCCCTATTAGTGGGCCATGTTATCCTTTTTATGTCTATCTTCATTATAGAAAATCCCACTATTGAAGACATTTCTCTTGTATGTTCATTCCCTTTGTGGTCTTTCCCCTTCATGGTTTCAGGGCAAGTGACATGATTTATTAAGTTCATGCACTAGAAGATTCTTAAGTGTTGATACTTTCTCATGTCCGAATGCCTGCTGAACTTTGCCAGGAAACATGGCTGAAGGATTCTGTGCTTCTTGTCTTTTCGGATACTAGAGACTGCTCTCCTTCTTTGGTGAGAATCGTATCTATGAACCATAAAAAGAATGATAATCTCTAGCATTAGCAGGAACTTCTGTTACAAATGTACGTTTCTACAGGTGAATTTTTTTGGTGGTGAAAAGAGAGTTATTGGAAGCAAGAAAAGTAGAGTACCTGCACAAGCCACTCCTACCATGTCCCGTCGACCATTGTGTGATATTGCTATGAAACGAATGGATTCTGGGGAATCACGTCCATATATGAACTCTTCCCAACATTTCAGGTCTGCTGTAAAGCAGTTGTCTCCAACTGATTTGCAAAGCTCATTGATCTTGACTGAGAATGGTAGTGGAAGCAACAGTAATGAGCCATCGGTTCAATTGAAGAGAGAGATTGGTGCTCACAATAGAAGAACTTGGGAAAGTTGGTTACAAAATGCAGATGTAGTTAGAAAGATAAGTTTTGTTGCGGTATTGGGGTGCATTGTGTTTATTACTTTTAAAATGTCGGGCATGGGATTAAGAAGGATAAGAGTTGCATCTAATCTGATCTCTGATAGAACTAGTATTGGCACAAGTTCCCTTGCCTGGAAAACAGATTCTTCTCTTGATCGCAATGTTCACCCTGTTTATATTAGAGGAAGTGGTATTGCTGGAAGAATGAGTAAGCTGTTGTCCATGCTTAAAATGCAGAATGGAAACCAGCTCGATACTAAAAAATTGCAAAGTTCAAGGCTTGCTGCTAGTATATCACCTTCTATGGAAACTGTATCTAGGAAGCAAATGCCTGTGGAAGAAGCTGAAGCTCTTGTTAATCATTGGCAGGCAATTAAAGCTGAAGCTCTGGGTCCTTGGTACCAAGTTCACAGCCTCTCTGAAGTCCTTGACGAGTCCATGCTTGCCCAGGTAAAATATATTTGTTGTGATAAGATATTCAACCACTGAGCTGCCAATCTAATGATCTTGTAAAGTTGAACAAGTGACTTTGAAGATGCAATGAATTTTTTGGGTCATCGGATTGCAGTAAGTTACCCAATCATAAATGACAATTTAAATCGTGAAAATAGAATTCACTTGTTCTATAACAGTCTAATTAGTCAACTTATACACTATTGCGGTGGATTGTGATATGGATATTCTATTACATTCTTGTGGTCCAAATCACATATTTCAAATTTGGTTTGAACATTAATTCCAGTGCAGAATGAAAACTATTGAAATTCAGTCATTGTTCTTGGGTATAATTTCTTTTTTTTTAGGATTCTGGGGATATCATTTGCAAAACAGTTTATTGATGAGTTTGAGAAAATTTAATTTGGATTTAATGAATTAAGCCACTAATAACTTTTCTTAGTTCAGATGACATTTTTACAGCCCCTGTATATTTTTATGTGCATGAATGGATGGAAATACATTTTAAAAACAAATACAAATTATCAAATTCTGTTCCTTTCTAAAGATTTAAAGTGTTGTGATTGCTTGCTTTGTTGCATTTTTTATTTACAGTGGCAAGATTTAGCTGAAGCAGCCAAAGCACAGTCTTGTTATTGGAGATTTGTTTTGCTGCAAATGTCCATTCTGCGAGCTGACATTTTCTCAGATGGATATGGCTTGGAGATTGCTGAAATTGAAGTTCTCCTTGAGGAAGCAGCAGAACTTGTTGATGAATCTCAGCAGAAAAACCCAAACTATTACAGGTCAGTATATCCAGATTTTTTCTTGTTACTATATTATTTGTTTCATCGAACCTTGCCCCACATCAGCTGTGAAGTGCTTATGAATCACAACTTTGATGAATTGACTTTCTCATAAAAAAATAACAACAAAAAAAAAATAGTAAAGAGCATGTAAAAACCTGAATCCAGAAGCGTAGTGTTCTGATAATTTCTGTTTTATACATGTGTCTCTGATGTATTGCAGCACCTATAAAACCCTTTATGTTCTAAAGAGGCAAGATGATGGTTCATGGAGGTTCTGCGAGAGTGATATTCAAACATCATCTTGATATCTAGTCAGGTTGTGGAAAGCGTGAGTTGACTATAATTTACCAGTGTCCTAACCTATTTTCTCCATCATCTACCTTTAACTCGTGGAGGATGTCTGCAAAATTGTAAATGAATAGGGTGGCAATAACATTTTAAATAGAGCGCGTCATACAGCTTTGGGAGTGGAATAGTTGTACCGGATGCTTTGATAGGAAATTAAATTAATTTTTTTACGTAGTTCCCTTTTTCCACATTGTAGAGCTCCAGCAGTATCCTTAACCTCCTAGAGAAATTACTTTCAAAATTTTACTGTCGCAAATTTGCAATGTTTGATCAGGAATTAGATTGTGATCTCAAGAAATGGCAGAAGTTTGGAATGGATTTTTTTTTGCAATATTTAGCTGCATTAATGCTGTAAGCATGCCGAAAATTAAGTGCATGTTTGAAGATTGTTTTTTTAAGTATTTTTTTTTATTTAAAAATGCATTAAAATTATTTTTTAAAAAATTAATTTTTACATTAGCATATAACAACAATGTAAAAATACAAAAAATAATTATTTTAAGTTAAAAAAATCAAATTTTTTTTATAGTTCAACAGCAATTTTAAACATTTTAAAGTTGAGAAAGAATAAAGGGCTGATTGTAATTGTGTTCTAAACATTGTTTTTTAAATAAAAAAAATTAATTAAAATATTTTTTATATTTTTAAATTAGTTTAACAACGGACAATAATATACTAGTTATTTGACTTATATTTTGTCATAAGTCAGATTTTCTTTTTTCAAAAAAAATAATTAAACATATAGGTTTTTTTATATAAAAATTATTAAGTGTAAATAAAAAAATTAATGCACGAATGTAATTAAATAAATTAAGAATTATATATGCTTATATGCTAATAAATAAAAATAATCATTAACAATAACAAAATATACTTTCTAAAAGTTGAGATTAATATAAATTAAGATATTTGACTTTGTAATCTGAATTTTTAACTTGTTAATATTCTTACAAAAAAAATATTATCATATAATTAAATAAAAAATAAATTGAAAGTCTCTCCTTAACATAAAAATATATATTTTAATTTGTATCAATTTATCAACTTCTTGATTTAGTATCTAGTTAATATTAAAATTCTAAAAACTTTTTTTCTTATTAAACACGCATTAAATTTTGAATTCACAATTAAAATTTTTCATTCAAAAAAATAGATTGACAAAGCATTCACATCTATTATCTTATTTTAAAAACTTTTGATTTAACATTAGCTATGTTCTTTTTTATACAGTTGGTTATTACCTCTACTAACAAATTAAATTTTTAAGTTAAAATGATGGTTCATTATATTTTTTTCCAATAAAAAATTGAACAAACAGGGTTTTTTATATAAAAAATATTAAGTATAAATAAAAAAATTTATGTACATATCAAATTAAATGAATCAAGAACCATCTATGCTAATAAATAAATAAAATCATTAACAATAACACAATATATTTCTAGAAAAGTTGAGTGGAGGATGTAAATCAAGATACTTGATCTATTTATTTCTAAAAAAGTTGAGTGGAGTATGTTTTTAATATATACTTGATCTATATAAAATTATTAACATGTCTTTTACCTTTTATTTAAATTATTTATTTATTTAATTAAATGATATTAAAAACATATACACATAAATTAATGGAAAAAAATATCAAAGGAAAAAAATATATTGTAAGGTTGCACTTAAAATAAATATATATAAAAATAAATATTTTTTCGAATAATCTCGAATTACATAAAATATATAAAAATTATAATTGAATTAAAATAGTATCTTAAAAAATTAAATATAAATAAAATAATTAAAAAACAACCGATGTTCAAAAAATACTAAATACAGTAAATAAGAAATTATAGAGAAAAAATATTAATTTAAATATAAGAATAAAATTACGCCATTACTATTCCATTTAATCAAACTCAGTTCCTGTTGTAATGCCCACAACTCATTACTATTCCATGTAATATTATGCCATTTGGACAGAATGCCACGTAAGAATAAAAAAACTTAACCTAGAAACAAGCAAATCAAATTAAAGGGGGGGAAACTCCACCCTCAATTCTCTTTTTTCTAATTTTTTTTCTCTTTATTCTCTGCAAAACCCTAACTATATATTGCGACTTTAGTATTTTGCTCCATTTTTTTTCTTTTTACAACCATTTTTTATTTTATTTCTGGTCTATAATCATTCATCATAGAATGAGAAAATGTATAGAGACTTCAATTGTTATTCACAAAATTATATCCCGTGGAAACTAGATTTATTATATAATATTTAAGAGTATAGTAATGATTATTTTTTAAAAAAATTATATTCGAAAATACATATAAATAATTTTTTTTTAATTTTTAAAAATATTTATAATATCAATACATTAAAATAATTTTTTTAAATAATTTAAAACAAAAATAATCATAAAAAATCACAAAACATTGTTTCAACATAAATGATAAAACCACTTGCGCAAATTGGTGTCTTGAATATGAAGAAAAGATTCCATTCATGACAGATAATGATAAAGATAAACCCAAGAGGCACACTAGATGTAATAGCCCAAATACGAATATTATATTTGTCTTTCTATTTTAAAAATATTTTAATTTTTTTTAATAATTTTTTTTTATTTTATTTTTGAATTAAATTTTTTAATATTTTCAAATTATTTTAATATACTAATATTAAAAATAAATTTTAAAAAATAAAAAAAATATTATTTTAATATATTAATTTTTTTTTTAAAAGCACTATCATAATACTAAACAACTCTAAAATTATTTTAGTAAGCCAAAATTTAGGGTTCCAAAAATATTTTGGAGACACGGTTCATTAAGAGATCATAAACAATCAATATTTATGCGTTTTTTCCTTAATTTTATAAACATGTTAACGTTAATTATGAATAAATGTGATTTTATCAATCATATTATAAAGAAAAAAAAATAAAAAAACTTATCCTCATCATTACTATTCAAACCATGCAAGCTTGCAAGAAAATAAAAATTCTTAAAAAAATATCAAAATATTTTCATGTAAACACACATAACAAGGAATTCTATCTCATGTAAGCTTGCAAGAAAAAAAAAGAGGTTAAAATTAAACAATTAAAATCTCTCTAAAACCACCTCGTATTTGCATTAAATTAACCATGCACTAACTATTAAAATGGAATAAAATCCTATACAATTTTTTTTTTGTGTGTGTGGTTTAACGATATATAAGGATATTTTTCAAGTAGTTGGTGAATATCAACTAATTAAGGCATTATTTAGAAACGTGATGCGGTATAAATCGCATTTTTAAAATTTTTTTTTTAATTAAAAATATATATTTTTTATGTTTTGATACGGTAATTTCAAAAATAATTTTTAAAAAATAAATAAATAATATTTTTTTGATACATTTTAGCACGAAAAAATACTTTAAAAAGCAATCGCAACCACGTTCCCAAACAATCCTAAATATTTTTTTTAAGTAATTTTAAAATTGCCTCTCCATATAAATTTTACTATGCATTTAAAAGAATTTAATATTTTTTATAAATATTAATCCTAAACTTTTAATCATCTATGAGGTTAATCTTAAATAATTATCAAAAGTAATTAGATTTTATGCATGCTGTAAAAATATTTTTTAATTCAAAATATATTAAAATAATATTTTTTTAATATTAACGTATTAAAATTATAAAAGTTATATATATATATATATGAATTTAATTATTAATTACATGATTGCTTTTTTTAACAGAGAAATAAAATAATTCTAAATAAAATAAAATAAGAGAATCGGGACCAACTTTTCTTATTTGCTTTCCAACTTTCTTTCTGTCAGCAAAGCCTCTTCTTTCTTCAAGGAAAAAAATAATTAGATGGCTCGTCAAGCCGTCGCGAAACTACTCGGCTCGATCGCATCACGCAAGCCTTCCTCTACCACTTCTCTCCTCAACCTCTCGCCGTCTTCGGCGGCTCAGACTCGCCATTATGCAGCGGCTCCACCACCACCTCCGGCGGTTTTCGTCGACAAAAACACTCGCGTGATTTGCCAAGGCATCACTGGAAAAAACGGCACTTTCCACACCGAACAAGCCATCGAATACGGCACTAAAATGGTATAACAAGTTTCATATTTGTTAGTTTTTATGTTTCCTAAAAAAGTTCAAAATTTGTGAGGGTGTGATTCTTGAAGTGCGGTTTGTTTGATTGTTCGCTGAAGTAGGTAGGAGGCGTGACGCCGAAGAAGGGAGGGACGGAGCACTTAGGGCTTCCAGTTTTCAACACAGTGGCAGAAGCAAAGGCTGAAACGAAGGCTAATGCTTCGGTTATCTATGTTCCCCCGCCATTTGCTGCCGCAGCGATTATGGAGGCAATGGAAGCTGAGTTGAATCTAGTTGTGTGCATTACTGAAGGAATCCCTCAACATGATATGGTAAATTTTATTATTCTTTTTTTAAAATGTTTATTTTTAAAATTGATTAAATTTGGAAGTGAAATTGCATTATGTTCAGTGGTATGATATTATTTGTCATTTGATATTTTGGTATTGTTAGTTTTATTAATGGTTTCCTGATGAATTAAATTTTGGTAAATATACTGCCTTGTGGTTGGAGTTCCGATCGATATGTAGTTGATTGCTGGCTGGCTCGGTTATTATGTTTGCTTTGTTTTTTCTTTGTTCTTCTGAAAGTGATTTTGAGATGATGTTTATTAATTTCAGGTACGTGTGAAGGCTGCTCTGAACAGGCAAACTAAAACTCGGTTGATTGGGCCAAACTGTCCTGGAATCATTAAACCGGGAGAATGTAAAATAGGTATAATGCCTGGCTACATCCATAAACCTGGTCGTATTGGAATAGTTTCTCGATCCGGAACTTTGACCTATGAAGCGGTAAGGCCTGATTTGATCTGCTGATAATGTGTTGATAAGATGCTATTGAATTGATTGTTTGAAGAGCAAGGCCTAATTTTACTGTGAAAAATCGTCTCTTTCTCTGTGTTCCCCAGGTAAGCTTTGAAATATACAAATTGCTTCCTTGAATATGCAAGGAAAAGTGGAGTTTTATATGCCCATCTGCTTCATACTTTAATAGATATCATTGAGTGTTTTGTGACTTTAGTAGGAGGTTTTTTTTTTCTTTACATCTTAATTTATTTGTTTTCAGCCTTATGGGTACAATTTTTATTTTTTTTTACTTTTCAGGTTTTCCAAACAACTGCTGTTGGCCTTGGACAATCCACTTGTGTTGGTATAGGAGGAGATCCATTCAATGGAACAAACTTTGTTGATTGCATAGAGAAGTTTCTTGCAGATCCTCAAACAGAAGGTAAATTGTTCCCAGAAATATTTGCCTGCTTGTTTTAATTATTTGTTAAAAAAGAATGTTGCAGAATTTGTCGCTAGGAATTTTCACACATAAAGAAACATACACAAACTCTGTTCAATGTTCATATAAACTTTGTCATTGAGTATGCTTTACTATTGATGGTTTAAAGCACATGGTCTGGATTCATTGGTTAACCTTGCTGATGCACTACATAGATACTTTGAATTGTCCATGTTGTCAGTCTGTTTGTGGCTTCAAATTCTTACATACAGTATTATGATAAAATTATATGGTAGCTGTATTTTGCCTTTTATTTTCTTATAAGAATGAGTTATCTCATAATTAATAAATGAGTTTCTCCAAAACCATCTTTCAGTTTACTTAAGCTGGATTTTATTTTGGATGGGGGTGGTTAATAAATATGTTCTTCACTTCTTTTTATTTTCTTCATTTTATTGCTCTGTTTTTCCTTTATTTCTGTTGATATCAATAGATGTTCCAGAAAGAATTGCAGTAGATATTGGACAAACAGGATACACATGTGAACTATAATTGCATTATGCATTTCAGGTATCGTTCTTATAGGGGAGATAGGAGGGACTGCAGAAGAGGATGCTGCTGCATTAATAAAGGTAATGGCTGCCCATCTGTCAGTAGATTCAGTTTGAGCTCAAAATTTTGTATATATAGTCAATTTCATAATTGGTTTACAGTAAATCCCTGTAAATTATGTGTCATATATTTTTTTTTTTTTGAAGTATTGGTGGGAATATGGGATCTACTGGGGGCATGACATGTTATGAGTTCTTCTATGTAGCTGACTTAAATTTAATATATAAATAAGCTTTCAGATTTACTATTCTGAGTATGTCTATTGTTATTTATGCACTTTTGGTGGATGCTCTAAACTCAGATTCTTATGGGTGCATAGACTTGAGTCTTCTGGTCTGTACTTTAATGGCTTCCATTCTTATTTAAAGAAATGTTTTTTTTTATTACTACAGCAAAAAAAAAAACTACTGCAAAACCTTGGTTCTGTTAAGGGGGAGGATAGACAAATCTCTTAGTGTCGCTTTGTTTTGAAAGAACTGAGGTAGAAAAAATCTAATAGCCGAGATATTGTTTCAGTCGTCATTCTTTGATTGATGATTTGATTGTTGCTTGTCCACATTTCTTTTTAGTTTGATTTCATTATTTGTATTTTTTTAATTCAACTGGGTTGTTGATAATGTGTTTAAGAGAATGCTAGTGATTTGTGTAAGTAATCTTTAAATCAATTGTATTATAGTTAACAATTCAGATTCTGTTCAGATGTGCCTGTGTTGAGTCTTTGAAGTTTATGGCAACTCAAATTTCACAAAACCTCATGTGGGGTTTGTTTCAATATCTGAAAAAAAAAATATTGAGGATATTGGATAAGTCAGTGTTTGATTAAAAATTGTAGGGTATATAAGATGTTATTTCTTTATCTTTTGTTCCTCACAAGACTCTTGCTGCATTATTGTTCTCATTGCTGGAGCATTTCTTTGTTTTCTGTTTATATGTGATCAAATGAATCCATTCTAACAGGAAAGTGGAACTGAGAAGCCTGTTGTGGCCTTCATTGCTGGACTTACTGCACCACCAGGCCGTCGTATGGGACATGCTGGAGGTATATTGTTTTTGGTAGTGCACTTTATATAATTTTATGCTTGCCTTTTTGTGTGTGCATGTATGTGGATATACACATTCATATAGATTGAAGTAGGAGCAGGGCAGCCTAAAATATGCAAGATAAATGGCTCATCTTGCTGGGGAGGTGGTGGAAGGACCATGTAAATTTTAAATAAAAGAGATTTTGGTGGAGGAGGGTGGGTGAGTGCTGAGTGGAATGTTAAGGGTTTCATTGTGTGTGAAATCAAATTAAAAATACAGATTCTCTGCATAAACACTTCCAAATCGAGTGTGGGATGAATGAAAAGTGGCCTTGGCAACTATATAGATAGAAGGAAATCAGGATTTTGGCTTTGGGATGGAGGGTGCTTGCACAAATGACTTTCGAGTAACTCAGAAATACTCTGTTAATTATCTTTATAGCATCAAGCCTTTGTTTCAGTGAAGGTGGTCTGAAATCAGCCTTGAATCTACTAGTCAAGCATGTTTTTGTCCCCATACCTTCTGGGAGAAAATGTATCCCCAATGTCATCCACATCAACCCTAGAACCCTAGGCGATTATTAGCTGTACGTTTTCAAGTTTCCGGGACTGCCCTACATGACTTGTGAGCGCTAAGTTTCCGGGACTGCCCTACATGACTTGTGAGCGCTAAGTCCAGCTCAAACACCTCTTGATTATTACTATTGTAATTTGAACGAGTTAAATTTCCAGCACGGAGCATGAGCTTAACATTGTGCTTCTGAAATCACTGCTTCCTGGCTGTATGCTGCTAAGGTTTAGTAGCTGGAGAATATTTCTAGATTGCTTTTCTATGAGTTTCGTACGCGTGTGTCCTTGTATTGACTACCCCCTCTGTATGTGGTCATGTTGCTGTAGAATTTAACAATCCTTGAGAGCG
Organism: Populus tremula; assembly: GCA_964019445.1. Taxonomy (NCBI): domain Eukaryota; kingdom Viridiplantae; phylum Streptophyta; class Magnoliopsida; order Malpighiales; family Salicaceae; genus Populus; species Populus tremula. The sequence goes on along the minus strand of CAXHTJ010000007.1, from coordinate 10,693,940 downwards.
ATTGCAATTTGGTATAGGAATCCCTGAAATGTCTTCAAGGTGTTAAAACATCTTTATGTTTGGTCTCTTTTTGTGCAGCTATTGTCTCAGGTGGAAAAGGGACTGCGCAAGACAAAATCAAGATCCTAAGGGAAGCTGGAGTTACTGTTGTAGAGTCTCCTGCAAAAATTGGTGTTGCAATGCTTGATGTTTTTAAGCAGAGGGGTCTCGCAAATTAATTTGGACAAGTTAAGTTTGTTTTGTTGTCTGCTTTTAAATTCTTGATAATCCGGTGCAACCAAAAAAAGTTCTATAATTGAAGTTGATGTCCTCCGTTTTTTATTCATTTCCCTCTCCCATAGAAATCTGCAAAAGTTTTGCCTATTATTGGTTGACCTGGCTATTTTTTTTTTCTTCTAAATTCTGGTATCTAAAAATTTATTAGATCCTGACTAATCCGGGAGCTAGGTAAGGGGGGCTATAATATCTTTTAACTTGAGTTCAATTTTTTTCTGCTTGCGTCTTTGTTTATCCCTTGGCATCGTTTTGCTTACAAAGGCTAGCATATAGTTTTAGACCCACATTTAACCAACAATGTACCCTCTCTGTTTTGATTTGCATCATCAATATCTTTTTCTAATTTTAATTTAGGTTTTTGGATTAGGAATTTTTTTTATTAAGATCATATTCTTAATGTTGCTAAATATGTTATTATTCCAAGCTCATCTATACAAATATTGTACCCAATTCTTGTTAGATTTGAAAATTTGTAATTTAAAAAATAAAATAAAAAAATTGTGTTTTTGACCCAAGCTTTAAAATAACTTTTTATTTTGAAATATTGTTTGCAAGATTAAAATATTGTTTAGGTGTTTTTTTAGAATAATTTGGTAGAGTAGAAAGACTGAAGGAGTTGTAAATCATACAAATAGAATTTTACAATCATTCTTTCATTCACATAAACCTTATCCTTCTTGTGTAAATTAATAGAAATCTTCTTCTCATGTAAACTTGCTCATCTATCACTAGCTGTGGAGCCTAGCCTTCATACACCCTATACGATCATTACTTTCTTTCTAGCTTTTTACATGTTACTTGCATAGTTATCATTTTTTTATTAAGTACTTACTGCAAATTTAGCATTATTAACATTATAAATGTATAAGAGTGTGTTTATGGTTGCTTTTCAATTTATTTTTGTATTGAAATGTATTAAAATGATATTTTTTTATTTTTTATAAATTATGATTTAAAACATAAAATTTTTAAAAAATAAATAAATAAAGTTTTTGAAAATGTGGTTTTACAAATGTTCTCAAAACACACAAATAAAGGATAATTGTGAAACCTATACCTTTCCGTTTCTTGCTAATACTTTCTTATCCTTATAACACATGCTATTTATACTACAATTAACAATCATAATTCTTGAGAGATTTTGGAGAGTTGAGGTTTCTCATACTATTTCTACTATTTAATATATTTAATAAGTCTTTTCAATGTTGCATTCTTGTTTTTTTATCTTTGTAAATAGTAGAAACTCTTTCAATTTCCTCCAAAATCTCAATTAGAATGATTGATTTAGAACTTATTAAGAAACTCATTTAATACTACCTTGAAACATAAAAATCACTGCTCTATTAATGTTTTCAATTACTAATGCATGAATTTGATATGAAAGAAGCTCATGCGAAATTGACATGACGGATAGCAGACAACTAAGCTAGTTAATTCCCAAAAACCCTCGAAATAAAAAGCACGATTATAGCCGTAGGGAAATATTTAATGCAGTATAAATCTATTAAAAAATTGCTTTTCATTTTTTTTTAGGTAAGGGTGGAATTCAAAGTAGATGGATTGAAAAGAAAAAGATATCAAATATGAAAAGCGTGTTAAAAATACATTTAGGTCCATAAATTTTAAAAATAACATAAATTAGACAATTTAGATCCTTTAAAAAATTAGTTTTGGTATAAAAAAAATTTTATAATATTTTTTTAATTTCTAGTTAGAGAGATAAAAAAAAAGAGGTCGTCGAATTTCAACGATGAAAGAAGATCACTACTCAAGCCATTTCTAACCATCAAAATAGATTATTTTTTTGTATCCACGAGTTTCATGAGATGAGAGGGGCTTGATGGTGATTGTTTAGAATTTCAATATTGATTGAAAAAACAGATCTAAGCCGAGAAAGATAAATCTAACTTGGTTTGATTTTGTATTTTTTGACATTTTTTGAGTATTTTGAATTGATATATTGGTTTATGAGTGTTCTGATGGTGTTGATAAGGTGTTTTTGTGTTGAACATAACTTAAAAAATTGAGTTTTTTGAACAAAAGTGGCTTGCCTTGATTTTTCGGGCACTACTAGGTGATCGGAATCTAGGCTTTCAGATGACATATCACTATGTGTATTTTTTCTTTTAAAAAAAGATGCCTGCCCCTTTAAAATATTAAAAATAAATTCAAAATCAGACTTGTAAGTCTGAGCTTGAAGGCCCATCAACACGGTTAGGCTTTTCCTTACAATGACCCAGACGTGTTGGGAAAAAAATGATAGCAATGCCTATATATTTTTTTTTGTATATTAAATTTTTTTTAATCCAACCGGTAATAAAACTAGTGCCATCAATCTAGTAAATCTTTATGTCTATAGAGGTTTTTTTTTTTCTTTTCTTGGCTGCTTTCACGTTCTTTATGAGAGAATAATAAAAACCTTAAAATAGTACTTTCCAAGTTCATTGAGTACTTTGAAATCTAATCCGGAATCATCAATCCATTGTTTGTCGAATTCAGCTCATCGTCTCGTATTGATCATATCATGTTCATTCTTCTTGTATTCACGCAACCAGAATCTATCACTAAATCCAGAATAAGTAATTTAGAAGAAAACAGGATATTTTTAAGAAAATCCAGACATGTTAAGATTCATGGCCCTAGCATGGATCATCACTTATTAGATCAAATTATTCAGATGTTTTTTTTTGTCCAAGAATCAACAATGAAGACTAAGTTAATTTTCTTCAATCTCCAATTTCGAGCTTGTTTTACATTTTAATTTTTTTTTATTAACATGGATGTCCAGATTAGCTTGCGCATATCTCTATTTATCTCATGGGTTCATAAATTAACGATCATATAAATCTCTGGTGACCATTATATTAGCAATCACATAATTTAAACTTGAGATCACAATAAAAACAAATTTTTTAGTCCCAAACTCTTACCAATAAACCACTTACTAGATAATTCACTTCAACCATTTTTTTTTTTATCATGGTTTTACTTACACAATGTCTATGGGACATCATCAATAAATCTAATGTCACCTTAATTTTAAGAAGATTGTCTCATTTACTTGATCTAACTTGTCTAAGCCCAAAGAATTCTCTTTGTAATTAACCTGGCTGGTCCTGCTCCAATACTTTGATCTTGTTTGGACACACAGTGCAAATCATGTTATTTCAAATTTCAAATTTATTTTTTGTTTATATCAAAACTAATTTTAAAAAAATAAAAAAAATTTATTTTAATATATTTTTAAGCGAAAAAATACTTTGAACCGCAACCATTACCACAATCCCCAACACACCATTAATCACGAGCTCAGGAGTGTTTCTTCAAGCAAAAATTGTTGTTTTTCAAGAACAAACGTTTAACTAAATCAATTTCTTTTGAAAATTTACAATGAAACAGGCTAATCTTGAAAATTTATTAGTTCCTTGCATCAGTTTTACAAGCACACATGATAAAAAGTTTAAAACTATTAATTTGCATATATTATAGGCTCCAATCCTTTATTACATACTCATTGCAAAAACAAATTTTGAAATTAGCGTGATAATTTTCTTATTATATGATGATAGATTAAAGAATTATTTTATTATATAAGGACATATTAAGTTATTAATCCTATAAAATACCAAGAATTACATGTAAAAATAATATTTTATTTTTCAAATAAAAGTGTTTTATTATTTTGGGCTTCAATAACAATTGAAGAAAGGATATGTTTAATAAACTAGAATATGGGTTAAGCGATTACTATATAGTCTTCAAAACCAAAAGGACTAGTTTGTTTGTTCTTCATAAATATAGGGACTAAGGTATAATTTTATCTTTTCTTTTCCATCCACTCACTAACCCTTTAATAATTTATTTATTTTTCTTTTTTAATCCTAATCCAATTTCTAGCAAATAAGATGCCAAATTCCCAACTCAAGACTAGTCTTGAATCTTGATCTCTCTCCCCTTTTGATTGATCAAAGTATATCCTATCACAAATTGACAAGTCATCCATCCCATCTCTAATCCTCTTAAAACCATAATTAACCTCTATTTTAATTACTCTCTCTAGGGATTAGGGCTTTAACCCGAGAGAAAAAAATAAAAACCCTCCACAAGTCCATATCTGATATCACATCTCCTTGAAACCCCAAAGCTCAAGCTCCACTCTGTCTTCTCTCTCCATCAGCATGAAACCTTAAAAATGCTAAAACCATAAAAGTCGCAAAAACACACTTCAATTTCTCTCAAAAAGACCAAACAATGGAAGTCACCAAAACAGAACCCACAACGAACAAATCATCGTCATCATCAGTGTCTGTGAAGTCAGATCTGATGTCAACTCTTTCACTCAAATCATTCAAACTCAAAACCAAACAACAAGAGCTTCTGATCCGTGTCTCAATCCTCTGTTTGGTCTATGTTTTAGCTTTCATTACTCGTTTGTTTAGTGTCTTACGTTATGAGTCAATGATCCATGAATTTGATCCATATTTTAATTATCGAACTACCCTCTTCTTAACTCAAAAAGGTTTTTATGAATTTTGGAATTGGTTCGATTCCGAGAGTTGGTACCCTCTTGGACGTATCATTGGAGGAACCCTTTATCCTGGATTAATGGTTACTGCAGCCATTATGTACTGGGGTCTCCGATTCTTACGTTTCGCTGTTCATATTCGTGAAGTTTGTGTGTTGACGGCACCATTTTTCGCGTCCAATACTACACTTGTTGCGTATTTTTTCGGTAAAGAGATATGGGATACTGGTGCTGGGTTGGTTGCTGCTGTATTGATTGCGATTTGTCCTGGTTATATATCGCGATCTGTTGCAGGGTCTTATGATAATGAGGGGGTTGCGATTTTCGCTTTGATGTTGACTTTTTATTTGTTTGTCAAAGCAGTGAATACGGGGTCTTTAGCGTGGGGATTGGCGTCGGCTTTTGGGTACTTTTATATGGTTTCGGCTTGGGGAGGTTATGTTTTTATTATTAATTTGGTTCCACTTTATGTGTTGGTGTTGTTGATTACTGGGAGGTATTCGATGAGGTTGTATATTGCCTATAATTCCATGTATGTGTTGGGAATGTTGCTTGCTATGCAGATTCGGTTTGTTGGGTTTCAACATGTGCAATCAGGGGAGCACATGGCAGCTATGGGTGTGTTCTTCTTGCTGCAGGTTTGATGTTTATTCTCTTCTTTTACTTATTACTTGCTGTGATGGATTTGAAATTGAATTGTGTAGTTTGCTTGAATTGCTTGTCTTATGTTTGGTTTCTTATGGACAAGTTTGAGGCTAAGTAACAGAAGTTTTTCTTAAATGCAGTATTACGAATTGACAGTCCTTGAATTGATACCACTGTTGACTTAAGTTAAAAAATGACGTTTTGTACGAGTGTTAAACTTTTGAAATTTGAATATGTTGTTTGTTTTGAAATCATCACATTTTAAACATGTTATTTGTGTTGCTTTAGTCTCTCTATCAGGTCCATATACTTGATTTTTCCAAATACTCACAAAAACTGCTACAGTTCGATACTTGTTGAGTCTTCATCTATATTCTTACATGCCTATAACTGCGAATGATATTAAGATGGTTTATACTACCATTACAAGTTATAACTATTTTAGTCAGAGTAGAAAATGCTTATTTTCTTTGGATATGCACTGACCCTGAACTGTTTGTACAGGTGTTTTACTTCTTAGGTTGGGTTAAGCACCTGCTAGGTGACAAAAAGAAGTTTGAAGCCTTTTTGAGGATCACTGTCACATGCGCAGTAGGTGTAGGCGCTATTGCTCTCGGAGTTGGCACAGCATCTGGGTATATTTCACCGTGGACTGGCAGATTTTACTCTCTGTTGGATCCAACATATGCTAAGGATCACATTCCCATCATTGCATCTGTTTCTGAGCATCAGCCAACAGCTTGGTCATCTTTCATGTTTGATTTCCATATCCTGCTTTTCCTTTTCCCTGCTGGTCTGTATTTCTGCTTCAAACGGCTGTCAGATGCCACAATATTCATAGTTATGTATGGTCTTACAAGCATGTATTTTGCTGGTGTCATGGTGCGGTTAATTCTTGTTGCTACACCTGCGGTATGCCTCATTAGTGCCATTGCTGTTTCTGCCACAATAAAGAATTTGACTACATTGTTAAGGACTAAGAGCAAGGTTTCCCAAACTGGTTCTACCAAAGGAACAAGCGGTGGGAAGGGTTCTTCTAAGGTGAGTTCTTTACACTTGATTTGTACTGTTTCATCTCAGTTCTTTTGACTATTTATGAAGACAACTGGTAGTTTTGTGGCTGAAATGAATCTCTCTATTCTCTTGGTTTGTGTCAACTGCCCTTAAGATGGTGAACAAAATCAAGGTTCCAATAAGCTTGTTATATATTTTAGAAAACCAGCTGATCTAAGTAACATTTCTATGCTGCTTCACTTGTGGGATAATATTAACGTTGGTTTTGGCGCACCTTTCATTATTATGCAGCCATGCTAAACTCTGCTTTAAGAGTCTGAAAGGGATGTGTTTTACTCATGCTAAGACCTGCTACTGATCTTAAGACAACTCATCCATTTATTCTGAAAGGTTTTTTTGTTAATGATGTTTTCTAAGGAAACTATTGGCTCACATTGCTGTTCTTATCTCTTTGTAGTTTTGATGATCTTAAGTACTGTATATTTAAGAGTTTGGAGTTGTATTTATTTAATAATTTCAATGTTCTTGTTTACTCCTTTACATGGATTAGGTAAGAAAGTAGTTTTTGTTGAGCTGCTTCAAACATTGAATAAATTATGAAGCTCTAATTTCAGTAATGCTGCTATTATTTGGTGTCTGGTCATCACTCCTAGTACATCTGGACTATTACAACTTTTGAATAATACTCCTATCAAGTGCTATTGCATTGGAGCAAGTTTTCCCTTTGTTTTATTCTGGTTGTTGCTATAAAATAATGCTAGTTGTATTTGATGTGCAAGCAGGCTTTGCCTGATCAGTCTCAGCCTTTTCAAAGAAATGGTGCTATTGCATTGCTTTTCGGTGCATTTTACTTGCTCAGTAGGTATGCTATACATTGTACCTGGGTGACCTCAGAGGCCTACTCATCTCCCTCAATTGTCTTGGCTGCAAGGGGTGCCCATGGTAACAGGGTCATCTTTGATGATTACCGTGAGGCATACTATTGGCTTCGACAGAATACTCCTCCAGATGCTAAGGTGATGTCGTGGTGGGATTATGGGTATCAGATCACTGCCATGGGGAACAGAACAGTTATTGTTGACAATAATACCTGGAACAATACTCACATTGCCACTGTTGGCCGTGCAATGTCATCTTATGAAGATGAGGCATATGAGATAATGAGATCACTTGATGTGGATTATGTACTAGTCGTCTTTGGTGGTGTTACAGGGTATTCTTCTGATGATATCAACAAGTAAGGCTCTGGTTTATGTTTTTAATTGAACGTGATCTGCATTTTATAAGATCCCAAATCAGTTAACAGTCTATAGTTTGCTTTCTTCTAAATAATTTGAATTTGAATAGTTTAGCATATGCCATTGATGTTACTTGCCCAGTCAGGGAGTGCTGGAGTGGTTTAATGTAATCTTAAATTCAGATGTTGATGCCATTCAGTTGTTGAAGACTAGAGAAGTGGTTTTATACCATCCTAAATTCATTTGTTTCCCCTTTGAAACCGCAGACTATATGTAACATTTCTCTTGTTGGACAAATCGCAGAAGCTTTCAAATATGGTCCTCCTTAGCTATTCTCATTCATGGCTTATGAGCTTCTCTTTGATAACATCAATCTTCTTAATGTTTGTGGTAATGTAATTTTCATGTGTCTAATAAAGCTATTCATTTGCACTAGGTTTTTGTGGATGGTGAGAATTGGAGGTGGAGTATTCCCTGTAATTAAGGAACCTGACTATCTTGTCAATGGGGAATATCGTGTTGACAAAGGTGCAGCTCCCAAGATGTTGAACTGTCTCATGTAAGTTTATGCATCTTAGTCATTTTCATCTTAAAGAAAATTGCAAGATGAGAACGATGTGAACTCCACAATCGATCTTGTTTTATCTTTAGTATTTGTTATTTATTTATTTTTTAATTTTCATAATATAACCTGAAACATGGTTTGTTGGAAGTTCTGCCTAGAGAGACTACAAAAATTGTCAGATATCGTGTAAAGTGAGGGTGTGAGGAGTTTGAGGGTTCCTTTCCTCTGTTTGAGGGCATTGCATCCATCATTTAAGATAGGACAAAGAATCGGATTTGAGTGTCGCGTACCCACACCAAAATCTTAAAGATTTACAATCATACAAGTTTATCTAGATATCTTTCTCATGCAAATGCTATAGTTACATATGGGCTTTCAGGCCAACTAATCTCAATAGTAGTGCCAAGACAGCCTTTCTTTTCTGTGTGAGAACATGCCTTCTAATAAAAGATGTGTCCGTCCTACAGGCAAGGTGTAGATTTTTCTCTCTTAGTGCTTCCTATACTTCTTTGTTCTGCACTTTTGCTTTCTCTGTTAGCTTGGATTCTGTAATATGTAATAAAAATTACTTGCCAATATTTTGGTTTTGAATCTTTCGTTTTTCAAAGTCACGTAGGTTTTCCTTTTCCTCTAAAATTGCATGCCTTAGTCATTTCCAATGTCTTTGGCTATTCCTATGCCTTTCTTGATTATTTTATTGCACTAATTTATCAAGGAAATTTCCTAATCTTTCACAGGCCTGATTCCCATAAGCAAGGGTCTTTGTTATAGTTGATCTGATATTTTGACCCTACGACATTATTGTGAACTAAAGAACAATAATTTTCCTCGAGGAAATTTTTGGCATTCCAACATTGAGAAAGTATAACTTTGATGAATTGAAGATCATATATTAATCATGTGTTACCCAGTGTGGTGCAATTTTTGTAGTTTAGAGAAGTTATATATTGTTTATTGATTGTTGGTGAATAGGTACAAGCTATCCTACTATCGATTTGGAGAGCTGGTAACAGAATATGGGAAACCTCCAGGGTAAGTTAAAACATTTCTTGTCTTTTCTTTTGCAATTGCACTTGTTGGGTGGCAATGAGTGTTTCTGGAAGGTACTACCTGGTGATTACTTTGCATGGACTCGCATTCTTTTGAAATTGATCATACATGTTGGGGGCTTTAGCACGCTTCATTTTTGTTACCTTTTGTAATTGCTCTCTGTTGTGGCAGGTATGATCGAGCAAGGGGGGTCGAAATTGGAAATAAGGACATCAAACTTGAACACTTGGAAGAGGCATTCACGACATCTAATTGGATTGTTCGTATCTACAAGGTCAAGCCACCGAATAATAGGTGGTGAAATCTCTCATTCCATGTAGGCGAGAAGGAAATTGGTAGTTGGACTGCAATAGAGTCTTGAGAGGGAGGGAGAGAGAGAGAGTTGGCCATAGAAGTAGAGTACTAGTAAGAGGTTGAGCTTGTAGTATTCAAGGCTTTTTAAATTTTCTGAACCTGAATTTTGGTCTCTGGAACAGCCCTTCACCTCATCCATTTCGAACTATTTGTCATGTTATATTGCAGACAGATAAACCATCTTAGATCCTCGACTAGTTAGTATCAAACGTAACTTGCTGACTTTTTTGAGCAATTTATAGATCTTAATTGGAAGAAAGATTTTATCACGTCAATTATTATGCACGGCAAGCTATGGGGCCAAAAACATAATCAGCAAGTGAACTAGTTGTATGTTCTGAATGTTGTCAAAGACATTGTGATTGTGGTAAAACTTCCTTGCTTGTAGACACTGCTGATTTAGAGTTGTATCTATGGAGTTGATCCATTGCCTGGACCAGGGTTCAGTTTTCTGAACTGTGCAATGGATTCAGGTTTTGGATTTTGTTTCCTTTACAATCTCAGGTTGTTTTCTTTCTCGATGGATTTTGAAGGACACTGCGAATCTAACTTGGGCTGCTTTGACATGGCTGGAGAAATTTTACCGTCTCTTTATTATCGTCTAATTTCATCACAATCTAAATTACCCTCCAGGTTTACATATTCCCTTTTTAATACATAATTTTGGTGTAATTTGCCTTTTATTTTTTCACTATAGTTAATATTGTTTGGTCTAGAACACCAAAACTGGCATCAGAAAAACCCAGACAGTCACGCACACAACAAGCAACGATTTTTGAGTAAATTCTCTTTTAGTCCCTAGTTTTTTAATGCATGTACGAGTTAATCTTTTAATGTTGAAAACGAGTAACTTAGTCCCTTGACTCTCCTTGACAGTTGTTTTATTAAACCATATGTTGTTTTTTTTTTTTTCCTAATCTCGGACGTGCCATTTGACAGTCTTTTGGAGAAAAACTAAGATGTCTTAATAAGAAAAAGATCAGTAAAGGGTCTAGCATTTAACTCTTTAAAAAAGTACTAAATTTTAATATGATTTAAAAAATAGGGACTGAAGAATAATTTACTCAAGGGCATTTTTATCCTGTTTCCATCGTACGTGAACAAAGTGCAGACATGGAGTTGTAAAGGGCTCCTGGTTACTGCTTGATGCTCCCATCTTATAGTATAGCTAACAGGAGATAGAAGCTCCCACCCAACTCCACCTCTTTCACGCTCAAACACGTGTCTTCAACATCAAAAGCTCAAACTTGACCACATCCAACAAAGCTGCAACAACAGCTCTCCTACTGCTAGGGTAATTTATTATGGAGTTGGGCTTCTAGAGTCATCTCCATTTACTTGTTCTGTTGCCTCAATTTTGTTGCACTTGCTCAAGATTATCTATATTTTTCTTCTTCTTCATATGGATGTGAGGATGTTAGCAGTTACTATGCTAGCGTGAAAGGCGAGCACCACTCACCGTCTTACACAGAGGTTTGGGATGACCTCAAGGTTCTTGATGCTGCAAATGTTGATAGGCCTCAAGCTTCATCTGGGATGTATGTACTTTTGTCTTCTGGTTTTGGTTTTGCGATGATGGTGCTAAGAATCTTGTTTATGGTAATAATTGAGGTGGGTTTTGTATGTGCAGATTTTAAATTTACTCACTGAGAATTGTTTCAAAGAACTAAGCAGGAAAGCCTGAAGCATGGAATAGATAAGAGAAGTGGTTCGTTTGTTTTTTTCTTTTGGTAGTAATTTGCCAAAAACCTTGTTAAAGTTGTTGCTCTGTCTTTCAATGCATTTTTTTTGTTGATCTTCTGAATGGTGAGTTGGCAGAAATTTTCTTTTGGTAGTTTTTTCTTGTGTGCGTTTTCGTTCTAGCTCCTACTGCAAATGGGCATTCTGTATCATGATATCAAAGCATGTCTTTGATCTGTGCTTGTTTTACTTCCCTCTTGGGCTAAGTTCTTCTCTTAGCTGCATTTTGCGTCTTTCTCAAGTGAAACGCTTTGGATTTGCAATCATGCCTAATATCTATGCTTCCTCGGTTCTGCTTCCACTTAACCATTCCATCTAATGAAGGTACCTTTCTGTTGAAGGGCTTTGGATATGGAGGAGGGAAGAGGGAAGCTTGTTAAAAATGGTACTTAAAAATCTTCAAGGGATTGTCCTTTTCTTTTTAAATTACGACAGTAATGACTAGCCCATATCCTGTTATATATATGTCGTTTTACATGTTTGATGTAGAGACATCGAGCATCCACTCTGAAAATGGTTCCATTCTTCCAGATCTTTTTTATGAGAAATTGAGAATTGAGAAACAATTTTATCATGTATTTTTCTAACCTTGAATGGATTGTGCACTGTGTGCAAGGGATTTTTCCACCAATTTGATGCTATATGTTCTAGTATATAACAGCATTTATTTCATCAAACATGGAAAAAATGTTCACCATCTTTTCCTGATAAATCTAGTATTGGTTATTTCGTTGTTGTAAGTGGCAACAATGTCAATGTCTCAAACTGCTGCATTTTGCAGGGGAACATTTGTGGCCTCGTTCTTATGGACTAACTGGTGGTCCCTCCTCGACTGATTTACATAATATTCGCCCAGAAGATGTGAATGGTGAGAGAGGCTGCTGCTCTTCGTGTACAATTGAGAATCCGGTCTCATGAACTGACCATCCATCCTTAGCTGATATATAGTTGAAGTGCTGTTCAGTAAATTCATATCAGGGAAACAAATACTGTGGAGAATGCCATGAGAAATCAATCGCAAACAAAGAAGCTTCTCTTGACATGGAAATGGACAAGGAGAGATGGGCACCACCTACACAGGTTTTGTGCATGTCTTGAACCTACAGGCTATATGTTCCTTCTTAGTATTTTAAGTTGATTTCTTGGTAGTAAGTTGATTATTATCACATGCTCTTGAAACTGTAGACATGGGAATTAACAAGTTGTGCTTAGGCAGGGTTATGCTTTAGGTTGTTTCAAAGTGTTCTTCGCAAGATGTGCAAAGATCATTCCACACTCATCGATCAAGAGCCCCATTTGGTCTGGACGATAGAAAAATTGGCTTGTACAACCAAACAGAGCACCGGTCGATTGCTCCACCACAAGCCACACCAGTTTCAGCAAGATCTTCACCTTCTCAATCCAGTGGCAGCTGCAAGATCTTTACCTTCTCAGTCCAGTGACAGCTCCAGCCTCCATTCAATGTGAAGTTTCTCCTGACCAGCAATGTGAACTCCAGCAGCAGCCCCTGACAGCAAGCTCATCCATTTTCCAAGGACAACGTCTATTATCTTCTCTGCCGTGAGTAGCAGCGGTTGTGTTCCTCAGCCACTCCAATAGCTCCAACCATGAGCAGCTTTAGCAGCAAGACTTTCTTCTCAGTCATGGTGGTTTGTCGAGAGCATTCTTGAAGGATTTTCTTCAGCTTTCATCTCATTTTCAACTGTTCCAGCAACAGAGAAGGATCTTCCAACAGCAGCCATGACAGCTCCTCCTTCCAGCGGTGTTACCTTCTCTGCACCTCCAGCTGAAACATATCGTTACTAAGCGTCCAGCAGAGGTTCCCATCGCCAGTAGAGGGTCAGTTTCACTCCAGCTCCAAGCAACGTCCAGTAACTCTTCATCTCCACAGAACCGTGATCTCCCCCTTCAGCTCACATCCGGAAAATAGCAACTTCCATCCTCTCCATCAGCAACATCGTGCGCCTCATTGTCCCGGCCATAACAGAAGTTTCAGCTGATTGTTCTCCAGCAACAGTAGCGATTGTCTCTCCTTTTTGCTTCCAAGGCAGTGTGGCAGTGTGAGTCCCTTTGTTCTGCTTTAAATGCAATGGCGTAATGTTCTTGTTGTATGATGAGACCCTTGGGTGTGTTTTAAATTTTTTTTTTTTTAAAAAAAAACCCGAGATGCTGGTTGAAGTTCATAAAAGCGTTGGTTTTGATCTTTGAAATGTGAGAAGCTTTTTTTCTTTTTTTTAGGCTCATTCAGACTTAGTTCGGTCCTGTATCAAGGAGCCCAGCCCGTGGGTTTTGGATTGAGCCCATAATAAACCTTAAGACAGTGTTTAGTTGGGCCAAAATTTTTTCAAAGGAAATTCCTTTTTTATTCTCAAAAAAAATTCTTAAAGCCTGTTATTTTTAGCTAAAGATAAGAAATAAACATATTTTATTTTATTGATTTTCTAGTAATGTTTTTTTTTTCTTGTTTTTATAAAAAAACCATCAAATAATTTTTAAAAATTCTGAAAAAAATTTGGAACCATTTTAAAATTATTTTTGAGTCGCTAACGTGTTTTCAAGTCATTTTATTTAATATTTGGATTATAAACTTATACTATAAAATATTGACCCAATATTAAATATACTCGTTTTTCTTTTAAAAAAAATCAGAATATTACAAAAAAAAACAAAAATTCTCTTATTGAAAGAAAATACAAAAATATGTTTTTATTTGTATGCATATGACCAAATATCTCAAAAAAAATTATATTTGCTTAAATAATTAAAAAAATATCATGGCATGATTTAGCATCTTAAAAAACTCAAAAAATTATTTTCATTGATATTTTTATATATATTTTTAATTTACTATCTAGTTTATTAAATCTGAGAACTTGGTATATATTTCAAAAAAATTATTTTCTTTTCTTTTAATATATGAAATTATGAACTAATACGTAAGATTTATTCTTTATATTAAATAAAAAACACGTTATTTTTTTTATATTATTCGATATTAGAACGACTAAGTTTTAACTTGATAAGATGAAGATTTTTATTGAGAAAATTTTTTAAATTTTAGACAGACCAATGGTTAGAAAATATAACAATATTTTAATTTATATCAAACAAAAAAAAATACAATTTATATTAGGCATAATGTGCTAGGAGTGATATGTTTCTTTATACACAACCAGTTTTTTTACCTAGAGTTCGAGATCATTTAAGGTTTATAATGATCAAAATATTAGACAACGATTTTTATTTTTTTTATTAATAATAAAAAAAATCTCTTATCCTCTCCATTCATATTGTATTTCATAATTCTAATATAGGAATTTGCACGACCAGTAGCAATACCAATATTGCTATTTGAAGGAGACATTGGGTTTCTTTCCCTTAACACTCAGATCAATTGCTACTCTTGTTTTTTTTTTTTTAAGATGGAAAGAAAAGAAAAGAAAAGAACCCAATTTGGGTTTTCTTCACTAGTGTTAATTAGAAAGACTCAACAGTAGAATTATGTGCTTAGATCATAACAAAAAAAAAAAAATAAAAAATCTTGTGAAGAGTGGTGTATATGAATGTAATGAGAAAATGAAACGATGATAATAAAATAAATAAATATAAAGGTGGGTTTGGTAAAGGGTGTCTGTAAATGGAATACGAGTTACATTACTCTGCCAATCTTCATGGGATTCTGCCTTTTGCTGTGTAATAATAATGTACACACACCAGGCTGTTCTATTTAATTTTAAAAAATTTTATATGGAAAAATAATTAAATATATTGACAGAGAAAAATTGAGTCCGCAAAACTTGAAATGTTAGGCAAAGGAGATAGGGAGGAG
Source organism: Populus tremula (assembly GCA_964019445.1). Taxonomy (NCBI): domain Eukaryota; kingdom Viridiplantae; phylum Streptophyta; class Magnoliopsida; order Malpighiales; family Salicaceae; genus Populus; species Populus tremula. Next base: position 10,678,704 of record CAXHTJ010000007.1, on the reverse strand, counting down.
GAGGCAGAGATATTTTAAAGTGTTTTTTAATTAAAAAATATATTAAAATAATATATATATTATTTTTTATAATACAACATCAAAATATCCACAAAATCTAAAAAATAATAATTTAAAACTAAAAAAAATCAAAGAATTTCAAAAATATAGTCCAGCTGCACAAACAATCACTATCTAAATTTACCCATCTAGTTTCAATTTTTTCTTTTGACTCACTATTTAGGTTTTGTTTTGTTAGGAAGAAAATGGTAGGATTGCTTTGTTCGCAGCATGATTTTCTTTGTTTGTATAATAATAACAACACTAGTAGAATAATATTATCCTAAAATAGATATTATTAAAACTTCAATTTTATCCCTATAGATTTATTGTTGTTCCAATTCTGTATCTATAGTATGAGTTTTTGGGTATTATTCCTATAGTTTCCAAAAGATCTCATGCTATACCTTTGCTTTTTCTTTATAATTTTTTAAAATACAAGGATAAGAGAGGAAGCATAAACCAACTATAGGGACAGAAAGGAAGTCCAAGAGCTGTAGGAATTATCTGTATGTATGTATGTATCATGTCAAATTTCTGACGCACGCGGTTTTAGTTTAACACAGAGCCACCGACAAGAAGATGCAGCCAGATTATGTCCTTTTATCCGAAATTCAATTCATCATGTGGACCTTTTAAATGGTCCACCTTTTTTTTTTTCCCTTCTTTTTTTTAAGAGATTATATTTATATCGTAGGTCTTTTTTTTTAATATTTTTTTTTAATGTGAGAAGGTTGAGCAAAAATAATAAACCTCTCGTTGCATTAAAGTTAATTATTATAGTTGCCAGTGTTAACTGAGAAATTTATGATTCAAAATCAATTTAAATCAGGTTTTAAATTAAATTATAAAACCCAGTTAACTTCAATGAATTGATTTATAACTCGATTGATGTAGTAAAATTTAATTGGATAAATTTTTAAAATAAATTAAATAGCTTTACTTTAATAAAAATAATTAATTTGAATTAATCTATAATCTAATAATTTAGGTCAATTTTCAAACTATATCTGATAACTATACTAATTACTGATTGCTTTTATTCTCAGGAACAAAAAGGTTAATTACCACAATTAATTGCTGATGCATCACTACATCTATCGGTCGAGTTCTTTGGAAAGAAGTGCAATTTAGGCTCCAATCGAAGATTTTAACCTCGAAATTACAAAACTTAAAACAAATTTTTTTGGTTGATAAAATAATTAAGCTAAACTGGAACGTAACTATATCCTTTCAGGAAAATACTACTTACCTAAAAATAATTAAGATGGTGATTAACGTCGACAAAAAACAAAATTACAGCTAAGAGCAACATGCCATCTCTTACTAGTGAACTTTTAGTTCTAAAGTCTACAGGAACCAGAGCTGCCCTTTTAGGGATGAGATTGAATTAAAACTTGCTTTTCTATAACATCCCTTCCATAGAAGGGCAGAGAAAAGGAGACGAAAAGCAGAAAAGAACGAGAAGAAGCGGGGCTCTTTCAATTTCTATACCTCCATTAAAGGGGGATAAGAGCCAAAAAGGAAACCCTGGCGCCCAAAGTGTGATCCTAAAATATCCATAGAACTTGCCAAAATTAGACAAATTGATGCAACACTTTTAACTCAATGGAACTATATCTAACTCAGGCCTGGAGCTGGTACACTATAAGAGCATACTGCCTAAAACAAATCATACTTGCTAGCAATCACTCCACCTGCTATTAAGCCTATTATTGACATTAGAATTGAGTTCATCCACTGCTGAACCTGTCTGATATGTTCACTCGACTGCCAAAAAGGATTAACATGCACTTCTAATGCTTTAAAACACATTACAATAGTTTTTGGGTGCTTAACACGAACCAAAAAAAAAACCCACACAAAAGGCTACAGAAAGAGGTATTTTGAGGGTCTAAAATGATGCTCAAACAAAGAAAAACTTACAGAACCAAGCAAATTTGTGCATGAATTTGTCCTAAGAAGGTGAAGCTAGCAACAATTGTGACAATAATTTAAAAACCAGCATTTACAGAACATGCATGGAGCAAGAAAAGAAGAAGAGAATGTGCACAAGTTCTTTCTACGTTCAACAACCATTCCAGATATCATCCTGCAGAAAGAGAAGAGAATAAATAACTATGCGTGCTGAGATTCACTGCATCACATGCTTAGTTATGAAACAGGTATGACAACATGAGTGACTGCGTGTGCATAAATAAAATTTCATGGATAAGTTTGTATGCAGCTCCGAGCACACAAAAAATCACCGAACAAGATATCCAGAAAGACACCACCATCCCTTCTCTTTTCTTATTTTGCTACTGAAACCTTCAAATCAATGAACCTAAGGAAATGCCTCATTTAGCTAGGACATGATAGAGTGGCTTGGCTTCCTTACAGGAAAACAAGGGTATACAAGCAATGATTTTGGCAAGAGAACTATAGCTGATGTATCTAAACCAATGAATCTATTATCCATTTAACTTGATGCACAAAAACACCAAAATAATACAGCCTACTTTGAAAATATTGTTATCACATGATGCTTCGATCATTGATTCAAAAGGACACAAAAACTAGATGTGGCAGCAAGTAATAGACAACGTGAAAAAGGTTGAAAGGGGCCAATCTAGATGAATGTCTAAAAGGATGTGCAATTAAGAATAAAATATTATCCTCGTAGAAAAAAACCACAATTCAGATACAACGACATCAAAACTAATCCACATTCACTAATCACATGGGCGTGTTTGAAGGAATCCGCCAGATTACTGCTACACAAGCAGGACTTTTTTTTATCCAATCTAACTTGTTACTGCTAAGAGGCCCCAGAATATGACCTACAACACTAGTTAATTGAGATATCCTATATTATTAACCATCCCAGATACAAGTAATCAAATCCTAATTGTTTCAAGGACTTTGTGCTTGAGTACTGCTTCATTGATGTAAAAATCACTTGTGAATTTCTCACACTTCCTCATCAGGTTGTTGGTCTACCATGGTCTTCTCAACATGAGAGAGTACCAAGGAATATAGATATTCTAGACATTCAAATGAATACCTAATCTTTATATATATATATAAAAAAGACATAACTGAAAGTACAAAATCAAGCGCTTAAATCTCCAAGTCAAACCCACTGCGATGACACCAAACTCTTCAACTAATCCAAAATCTGTAGCATAAGCATCATATTCCTATTATAGTTTGGAGGGCTAAGCAACAAAGACATGTACTCTGAATGTGCACCCCAGTACCTTTCATGTGTTCTGTTCAAAGGCAAACACGATAATCCTGCTTTCAATTGAGAGCTCCCAAGAAACCAGAGTCAGAAGCATGCAATTGATTGTTGTGCTCATGCTTGTCATGCCACATTTTAACGCCAAGCATCTGTAAATCTCATCAATCCTACTTTCATCTTGACATTTTGTGAGCAAATGTAAACGAGAATGCAAAGGATGAACATAAAACCAAAATAACAAGATCCATACACTTCAGCAACCATGCCAGAACACCAAGGCAATTTTAAATACAATGTATGAAAACACCAAAACTTCAAAATCCTATTTTCTATGTAGGAACCCTATAACCATACAGGCAAAAGAATTCTATCTTCACCAAACAAAATAACGTGGCTCTACAGATACTCTGTCAATCACAATTGCTTCACAATCAGCAGAACACAGAAAACTCATAACTCACAGTTGTGTCGTCAATTCATTGCACACCCATCTAGATCACAGATATTTAATTGTACCATCGATAAGACCAAACTATTATTGACAAGCATTAACAAAAACAGCCACTTATTACTAAATGAAAACAAAAGGAGAAACAAAAACAATAAGAAACTAAATTAAGTAAAAAAAGTTGTATGTTTACAAGAAACAGTACCCAGCAGCAATAATCAATCAAGATCCTCTTCTCTAGTATCAGATCCAAAGTTGGTATTCCCTCTTGAATCCCCATCATTGTTGTTCCCACTCCGGCTATTGCTGGCCTCTGCCGACGACCCAGCTGACCTACCACTACCACTACTAAACGGCCATGGAAATGGAATCCTAAACCTCCTCTCTCTCGGTGTCTGAGCATTACCATCGCTATTATCACCATCACTAATGGACCCACCACTATTAATTCCACCACCCACATTTTGATTAACCCCATTACTCCCATTCCCTTTTCTCTGCTCATAATCCTGATCATCGGTAGGCAACTCGTATCTACAAACCGGACACGAATTATGCAATTCAAGCCAGGGCATGATACAATCCTTATGATAGATATGCTTACAAGGAATTTGTTTAGCTACCTCCCCTAGCTCAAAACTATCCTTACAAACTGCACACTGTGAAGAATCCGATTGCATTAATTCCTCTGTTACCTTGACATCAGGAAGATTGTCAACCGCAGATTTGGCGGCCGGCGGAGTTCCATACCTATTAGGATCATTCTCCGCAAGCTGTTGAATCAGTTGTTCTAACCCTGGTCCGATAAAGTAATCTCCGAGATTCGCCGGAACACGAAATCCGGCGTGGTCCATTCCGCTCATACCAGGATTATTTTCAATCACAAACTGAATATTCGCTCCGCCGGACCTCATGGTTTGCAGGTAATTTTGCAGGAACACGAAAGGATTGAAACCGTCGGGATCTTGAAATAGTGGCGACGCAGAGGAGGAGTTTGTTGTGGTCGATGATCGAGGAGTGGGGTTCATGCCGCCGAAAATGGAGGCGAAGTCGTCGAGTAAGAGGGCAGGGCCGAGACCAGCATCGAAAGGGTTAGGGCTAGGGTTTGGAGAATCGAGTTCTTCGAGGAAACCTTCGTTACAGTTAGGGCATGAGAGAGCGGTGGTTGGAGTTATTGTTACCGTTCGGTTGCACTGGTAGCAGAAGTAGAGTTGCGGGACGCCGGCGGTGGTGGAAGACATGACGCCTTTTTTTATTGAAGAATTAAAATGGGATTTTTCTGATTTTTTATTTTTTTTGGTGTATTTTTTAGAGAGAGATTTTTTGGGTGAATTTATTGGTGTTTACGGAGAAATGAAAACGATGACGTATCGACGTAGAATTCTATGATCAGGTCAAGTTATGGATGACCATGAATATTCATGGATTGGTTTTTAGTATTATCCTTCCCATCCAAAATTATGATCAATTCCTTTCACTATCTTGTAGCTACACACTTCGGATATCCTAACCCGAGCTGGTTAGACTTTGAGTATTAATTAGGATATTGTTACCCGAACATACATAAATTATAACTAATGATAAAAATGTATTTTATATCAATTTATTTTTTATATAATTAATTAATTCTACTTTATTTCAAGCTAAGCTTTATTTGAAATCAACTTAAAGGGATGAGGCCGGTTAGCTAACCAATCAGCACGTTATTTTGCTTGCCTCGGCTGCGCCGCCTGCCAAGGACGGCTCAAGAGGTGATGAACGGTTCGAACCCACCGCATACAAGACCGGTGGTTATTGCAGTGCAGGGAAAGAGATCAACAGCAAGCTCGGAGTCCAGTTCCACTGCAATGCGCTTCTGCATCCCTAGTCCCCGAGCCATGTTTAAACCACCAACACCACCCCAGAGTTCAGCGTTGAGAACTGAACAGAATTCTGTGGAATGGCTCCGAATTTCCATGGCAGGGGAGCATGAAAATCAACAGAGGAATACCGATTAGAATTAACAAACAAGAATTACAAAAGATTATTAAAAATATCAACAAATGACAATTGGTAAAGCTGAAACTATATAGTTCAAAAGTTAAGTCATCATGGACAAAAGAGGATTCCTTTTAACAGTGTGAAGATCCATAAGAGCTCAGATTCAAAACTGGTCTCTGCTAATTTGAGAATCCTGTCAGGCACTACTTTCCTAAGCTATATAAGCTCACAGTCAGCAGCGGATGAAAATTAAGGTGATACCAATTGACGACCTAAAGGAACCAGGCTCATGGTATAGGGAAGCACTATGGGGGAAACCCAGGACATTGCACCAAACTTGGAAGTCTCGCCAACTTCCTCCATCTTGCTGGTGTCAACATGATATAAGTAGATGGTATTAGATATCCTTACAACCAAGACCCCATCTTTGAAGGCCAAGGGATCCATCCATGGGCGATCATCAATTCTCTGCCAGAGCATCACTCTGTTGTATAAATTGATCATGATGTCCGAGTGTTCATTTTCTATCTGCGCAAGAGTTTTCGAGGACTTGAGAGACCAAGTAGAATCAAAGTAGTCCTCAAGAACCCATACATGAAGTCCTTCTTCAGAGATCAGTACATAATACAGTTGACCTTCAGATTCTCCAATGCAAGCGTGAGGCCTGCTGTTAAACTCTCCAGCTGGGAGTGGCGTTGAAATCAGCAAAGCTAGTTCATTCTCTACATTAAAAGTCAGGATTTGGTCACCATCAGTGAGCCAGTGTAAGATCCCTCCACTAAAAATGCCTTCATTCTTGGATAGACTGTTGTCACACCAGCAAACCTCTTTTGATAGCTTCCAATTCCTTGTCCCTGAGGCATATATTTCAAATGAGAAGTATGCTTCCTCCTGCTCAGTCTCAAATTGCCTCGGTCTAACAACCTTGAAACTTGTCAAATTGACAGAGATATCCTGGAAGGGATTGAACGCCAGAGCAATGAAGCTTTCTTGGCCAGGTTCCTTCCAATCCAGTTTCCACCATTCACTGTTCAAGGGGTTGCAGACATAGATAGCTGGATCTTCAAAAGGGTAGCAACTTCGACAACAAACAAGCCCATTGCACGATGCCAACACCACGACATCCTGAGGGAGGAAAGCGAAGACATCCTGCTGCAATCTATTCCTTTCAACAGGAAAATAGGTAATAGTTTTTATGTCATCAGGACAGTACCGATGCCTCTGCTGGAAGAAGAATCCTGACAGTGGCTCTTTCTTTTGTGACTGAGCCTGGATGAAAGCGCGATCAGATATAAGGTCCTTCCATCCTTTAGAGACACACTTCAATCCCAGCAAATCTTTCGTTTGCAAGCGGGAGAGCACATCAAAGGGAATGTCTGTGTCCAAGCACCCAAAATCTGCCATATCCTAAATCACAGAAAAAATGAATGCAGTCATTGAATCTTGAATGTCAACAAGACATACAGGAGTAATATGATTGAACACGTTTCTCTCTTTTTTCACGTAAATAAAGAGTCATTGCACAAATAATGATCTATCAACACAATAGTTAATGGGAAATGAGCATCCCCGCTACCCAGCAACCACCACCATTTTAACTCATACAAAGCAACACAAACATCTAAATACCAACACAAAAAGAACGAAAGAAAATTAATAACTAAAAATACAAATGTTGCTAATTAGCAGGATGGCATGAAACATTTCGCGAGCTCTTAATTAAACAAACAAACAGTAAGGCACAGTAGTTTACGTTTCCTGGCGCATCATGCCAAACAATTCATTACATGTTCAAGAAAGCACGTGAAAGATTAAAGCGTGAAGCTTCTTACATACATATATCTAGCTAGTATCTCAATGATTGTCACTGCTTAAAAACTTATGTTTCTTGTTTTGTATAAACCCTTATTATAAAATTAAAGTTAAGATATTTCTCCCAAAATAAAATACAGTGAAGATGGAAACAAGTACGATAAGAGTGTATACACGTTAGGCAAAATATGGTAAGATAGAAACAGGAAAGCAAAATGACATGAAATTAGCTAATCCATCAAAAATAGCATCCCAAGAAAAAAGAACCCAGGTTAATCACAAATCCTCTTTGCTTACCTTAGATCTCATCTATCAAGCATAAAAAGTGGATGAAAATCAGTAGGAGTTAATGTAAAACGCTACAAGTGTTTAGCTAGCAACACATTAAACGTAAGGAAAGGTATCTCAGTGCCACTTGGTCACTCAAGAATAATGAACCCTGAGTATAAGCAAATTTGTCAGAAAAAATCACATCCTTTCTTAATTCATGACTACAGGTCTGGAATTAATTTTAGTGTGTTCTTGGGAAACAAACAGACATAAAGGCCTCTAGCTAGTACAGCATGCATATCATAATTCCTAAATAAATGCATTTTTTGTTAATAAGAAGCAAATAAGCATCAATGCAGAAGTGTTTACAGCTTACAATAAAATTTCAATATCCTCTGTTTGGTAGCCAAGAAACCTTCTACTAAAAAGTTAAAAAAAACAATAATAAAAAAAAAACTCACTGTATTCCTTGTTTTACATGTTTATACTAATATTGTTGTTTTTTATTTTATTTTTTTGAAAAAATAACTCCAATCCCCAACACTTTGTAGGGTTCACAAGAATTGAATGGCCTTTTTTCTCGAATTTTCTCATCATTCAAACAGAATCTGACTTTACTTTTTTACCATTCGTCCCAAAAAACATACAAAAAGAGAGACTTTTTTTTTTTGTGAAAAAAAAGCAGGAAAAATTAAGAGGGTAACAAACGAAACAACAAAATATACTGATAAAAATAAAGCCAGGGGTAATCAGATTTCGTAAACATCAAAACCCATTTTCCAAAAAAGGTCGTTCGGTGTCCCAACAAATAGGCTTGAAAGGTTTATGTTAAAGTTTTCACTTTTTAGTTTCTTTCCACGCAAACACACAGACCCTTAAAGGCTTCGTCACAACAAATTAGAGGACAACAACCAAAGTAACCTCCTCTGTTTTCTACAATAAAACACCATCAAAACTCAAAAGATTAATGGTTTTTGAGAGAAAACCCGGAAAAAAAATCAACGAAAACAAAAACCTTTTAGCCACATTTTTGAAACGCTCAACAAAAATGTTTTCTCGCGGTTTCTTGGCAACCAAACAAAGACAAGCACACAGAAAGCTACAAGTACCAGTCAAACAAATATGAGCAATGAGAGAAAGATTATAAAACAAATAACATAAAAGTAAAAAGTTTTGAATTTTTTTAGTTACCAACAATAAAAATGCCTCCTTTTTTTATTTCTTAAACTCAAAACCCTCAAGAAAGCTAAGAGACTCCCAGGAAACCCACCACAAGAAACCCTTTCTTTCTCTCTACACATCTATTTCCTTCCTCAAAAAACGAAATGAGTGTCATTTTTTTTTTTTTTCTCTTTATGCTTTCTGTAGAGCACTGATGGCAGCTAGCAAATAGCCATATTTTGAGACAAATTTCCTGTGATTGACACCTAGAAATTATAGCTCTGGACTTATTTTGCACGGTGGATAGAAACAGTAGAATTACTATTTTACTCTTCCCAGGAAAAAAAAAAAAAACCTTGGCAGTTGGCAGTAAATGTAATGAGGTAGTTTCTTTTTCCTTTTTCCTTTTTCCTTTTTACATCACTATATTGCTTTTAAATTCAAATTATCTTAAATTTCTCAGTTTTTTTAATCTTGATGAATAATTTGATATTTTAATAGAAATAAAATGTTATTTAATATTAAAAAATCGATGGTGCATTTTATTCACGTGGATGAGCGTAGTTACATCCATGGTTTTTGGACGCCATAAGTGAGCATCATATTTTGGTGGCTAGATGTCAGTTTTCACGGTGGCATTTGAATCTTCAAAGCATCGTTTTTATCATTGGATGGTGCGTCAGATCAGCGTATTTTCTAGTTTGATGTTGATGATATTTTTATTTTTTATTATTTTCCTATAAAATTTTAAGTAATTCTTCAATTTATTTATTTTTCAGATTGTATTACTATTTTTATTATAATTTATTTTCTTTTAAATAATTTATTGAATTGAAATTTTTTTATTCAATTTTTATTTTTAATTATTATTTTTTTAATTTATTTTATTTTTCAATTGTATACCTCAATATTTTATTTTATTTTATTTTATTTTATTATTTTTTTAATTTGTATTTGTTTTGTTTTAGATATTTTTTATTGAAAATTTTATTTTTTATTTCATCTGTTTGAAAATTATATTTTTCCAAGTTTGCTTTTAATAAGATAGCTTTAACTTCATGATCTAAGTCAAAGGTTTAAAAGGTTAGCCTATATTAACCTAGTTTCTTTTTTATAATTGATTTTTTTATCAATTTTATTTTTTCATAGAGTTATTGTAATTTTATGTGTCGGGTTATAAGTTTTGCGGCTTAATCTAAATTGACTCAGGTCAAGTTTGTTTTGTTTAATTTATCTATTTGAGATGGATTTTAAAAATATATTTTTTTATAATTTCATCCTACTTTAGTTTTTTTTTTCCTATTAGATTTTATTCTTATTTTCTCAATTGCTTTTTTTCTACTTTGAAAAAAATTTCTAATTGGTTTTTTTTTTCTGATTTCATCATTAAATATTAAATTGGTTGGGAATTGAGTTTTTTTATTGGGTCCGAGTCTAGGATTTCAATGGTTACAAATTGATTCTCATTTATTTGATTGCTATTTTTTTTTTACTTTGAAAATTTCTTAAATTGATTATTTTTTCTATTTTATCCTTCAACATTAAATTGATTGATAGTCGAGCTTTTTGATTGAGTCCAGGTCTAGAATTTCACAGATTGTAAATTTTAGAGATTAATCCTGATTTACGAGATTGGTCTGTGTTTACTTAATTTTTTTTCCTCTTTTTTAAGCTCATATTTTTTAAGTTTTATCCTTTACTATTTATTAAGTTGGAGATTAGGCTGTATTATTTTTAATTATTTGCCTTCTATAAATTTTCTTGCTAATTTTAAAAATAATTCGAGTTATCTCATTTTTTTTTATTTGTTGTTCTTTGTTCAATTTACTTTGACAAGTTTTTTAAATTGGTATATATATAATTTTATTCTTCAACATTAAATTGATTGATAATTGATTTTTTTTCAATTTCATCATTTAAGGTTAGAGTTTCTTTATATTGGATTTTATTTTCGTTAATTTTTTTTTTATTCATTTATTTCGATGTCATCAATTAAACCACGGTTAACCTAGGTTGGCTTAACTTTTTTAAAATTATTTTTTAAAAAAACTGATATTCCTTACATTTTGTTCTGTAACATTAGATACTTTTAGAATTAAGCTTTATAATTTTATAGGCTTGCTTATTTAGGTTGACTCAAATCATTTATTTTTTCCATTTTTTTTTTCTTTTACATTTGATTAATTGAAATCTTAACTTCGTTGCCTTTTAAAGAAAAATGTATGTATTTCAATTGGTAATGTTTGGTACACACATAAGATTAATGTTTTGAAGAAAGAAAAGGTATGTCTTTCAATTGGTAAACTTCTACCATACACATACTCTAAATTATATAATTTTTCTTTTTTTAAAATTCTTGGACTTTGGGCCTCTGCTATATAACATTATTTTTGAAGTCTTTTTTTTATAGATGAAGAATTAGTGTTGGTTTACATGATAATTTGTTTTTAATTAATCTCGGATTTGAATCTGAAAAAATACATATGAAAGAAAATTTTCATAAATTAATCAATTTGATCTAAGCATAAATAACGATCCAGAATAAGAAAAAAAAATGAAAAATAAAAGCTGGGCTTTCACTGTTAAAACAATTTTTTTATATATAAATTAACATTAATATGTTTGAAGCAAAAATGGCATTTTTTGTTCTGGGAATTTTAACACTCAAATTTAGAATACCTAGTGACACCGAACCCATAAAAAAAATTTAAAAAGAAGAAGAAGAAGCACGGAAGAGTCTTCTGTTCATTCATCATCGATCCTCGACAGATAGACCAGAGTGTTTTTAAGGCCAAACTTAAAACACTTTTTTTTTTTATAATAAGGAAAATGAAAAGGATAGGTATGCTAATCTTCAAACTTAAACCTCTAGATCATGGGGTCTCCAAGTAGTAGACTTGGAAAAATTGCACCAGCTCCGTAATAGAAGGCGGCAAGGTCAAGAATTCATGCCACACGGATGAAACAAGAAGGGTTGTTTTCAAAAGAATTGAATGAAATTTGTTAGTTCTTTCGGATTAGAAACCTTAACGCAGATTCATAATTTATGAGAACCTCATGAATTTCCATTAAAGTGGACCTTGACTCACCTTGTCATATCAGCTTGGGAACCTCTCTAGCCTGCAATCTCTTGATCTCAGCTATAATTTTGATGTTAGTTTTGAAAGCCTTGATTGGCTTTCTCGCCTCTCTTTTTTGGAGCATCTTCACCTGACTGGAAATCACCTTACCCAAGCCAGTGATTGGATGCAAGTGGTTAACAAGCTCCCTCGCCTAAAAGACTTGCAGTTAAGTGATTGTAGCCTTTTAAGCATCGTTCCCCCAGCTCTTTCTTTCGTCAATTCTTCAAGATCTCTTGCTATCCTTGATCTTTCATTCAACCATCTTTCTTCGGCAATAGTCCCCTGGTTCTCCAACTCCAGTGATAGCCTTGTTGATCTTGACCTATCTGCCAACCAGTTTCAAGGTTTTATTCCAGATGCTTTCGGGAAAATGACTTCTCTCACGAATCTTCATCTTGCCGATAATCAACTTGAAGGAGGAATTCCAAGATCCTTTGGAGGAATGTGTAGCTTACGTGAGCTAGATTTGTCCTCCAACAACCTCAGTGGACCCCTTCCCAGGTCTATTCGAAATATGCATGGATGCGTAGAGAACTCGCTGAAGAGTTTGCAATTACGTGATAACCAACTTCATGGTTCTTTGCCTGATTTTACAAGATTCTCTTCCGTTATTGAATTGGACCTCTCTCATAACAAATTGAATGGATCTTTACCAAAAAGATTTAGACAACGTTCTGAACTTGTTTTCTTGAACTTGAGTGACAACCACCTCACTGGATCACTGCCAGATGTTACGATGCTTTCATCATTGAGAGAGTTCCATATATATAACAATCGATTAGATGGGAATGTTTCTGAAAGTATTGGAAGCTTATCTCAGCTCGAGAAATTGAATGCTGGGAGGAATTCTCTGCAAGGTATGATGTCTGAAGCTCATTTCTCAAATCTATCCAAATTACAGGATTTGGATTTATCTCATAACTCTCTGGTTTTGAAATTTACGTACGACTGGGCTCTCCCTTTTCTATTGAATTACCTTTATCTTTCATCTTGCAATTTGGGACCTCATTTCCCTCGATGGCTTCGAAATCAAAATAATTTATGGGTGCTAGATATCTCTGGTACTGGAATTTCTGATACAATCCCCAATTGGTTTTGGGATCTGTCTAATTCCAGCTTGACTCTCTTAAACTTATCCTACAACAACATGCGAGGTATGTTGCCTGATTTGTCATCAAAATATCCTGAAATTATGGGGGTAGATTTGAGTTCCAACCAGTTTGAGGGCCCGTTACCAACTTTTCCTTCACAAACAATTGCCTTAGATCTCTCTAACAATATGTTTTCAGGGCCAAATTCTGCTTTATGTAAGATTGCAGGTCCTCAATTGATCTCTCTTGACCTCTCAAAGAACCTATTGTCAGGAAATCTTCCTAATTGCTTAATCCCTTTCGATGGATTAGAATTTCTGGACTTGGCCGACAACAATTTTTCTGGTAGAATTCCCAGGTCCTTGGGATCACTATTGATGCTTCGAACATAGAATTTACGTAATAATAGCTTCTCTGGACGACTGCCTTTGTCTTTAAAAAAATGCACTGATTTGATGTTTTTAGACCTAAGTATAAATAAAGTGCATGGCAAAATACCAGCTTGGTTGGGAGAAAGCCTTTTGTCTCTGAAATTCCTCTTCCTACAATCTAATGAGTTCTATGGAAGCATACCATCTCATTTTTGTCGGCTAAGACAGATTAGGATATTGAACCTCTCTCTGAACAACATCTCTGGAATCATTCCAAAATGCCTCAACAATTATACTGCTATGATTCAGAAAGTGGAGTTAGCTGATATTAATTCTGGTAAACTTAGTTTGGGACAAGCAGGCAAACTTAGTTTGGGACGACCAGGCCAACATGTTGACAAAGCATGGGTTGAGTGGAAAGGAAGACAGTATGAATACGTACGGAGTCTGGGACTTTTCAGGATTATTGATTTTGCAGGAAACAAACTAACCGGAGAAATTCCAGAAGAGATAACAAGTCTCTTACAATTGGTTGCACTGAACTTGTCAGGAAACAATTTGACCGGAGGTATCCCTCTCAAGATTGGGCAGCTGCAACAGTTAGAATCTCTTGATTTGTCAGGAAATCAGTTGTCAGGAGTGATTCCATCCAGCACAGCTTCTCTAAGTTTTTTGAGTTACTTGAATCTCTCCTACAATAACTTGTCTGGGAAAATTCCATCAGGCACTCAGCTGCAAAGCTTTAATGCTTCAGCATTTGCCGGTAATCTTTCCTTGTGCGGACTGCCGGTCACACGTAAGTGTCCTGGAGATGAGAAGACTCCAAGACCACTGGCTAATGATGACAACCAAGGTAATGAAACGGTTGTTGATGAATTCAGGAGATGGTTTTATACTGCTTTGGGAATCAGTTTCGGTGTGTTCTTTTGGGGAGTTTCAGGTGCTTTACTGCTAATGCGTTCTTGGAGACGTGCCTATTTCCGGTTCTTGGACGAAGCATGGGACTGGATCTACGTGAAAATAGCTGTGCAGAAGGCAAGACTGCAGCAGATATATCAGAGGCTCCTGTCTTAGAAGGATGGCAACATGCTCTACTTAAGATATGGTGTTTGGTGTGCCAGTGAAATATGAACGAACCGTGTGCCATTGTGTCTTGTTTCTTGGGAGTTTGTGTTGTTAGTGTTTCTGTATTGCAGAAACTTCATTGTTGTCTGCTACTTCAAGATTAAAATAAGGTTCCAGGGACTCTCTTGGATAACTATTTGTAAAACTGCTGGTTTTCTTTGGTTGAAATGTGAGAATAATTATGAAATCCATCGTAGAATCTCAAGATTAAAAATTTGTAGAACATTGGATTTGAATTTGTTGCTACAAGTTAAGGTGTAGGGTAGTTTTCCTCAGTAACTGGCATTCTTGGTTGGTTTCCAAAAGACAATTTTCATTACGTATAGGATAATTTTGTTAATGGTAAAGCCTTGGAATTCTCTTCCAAAGAATTCTTTATGCTGTTTGTTCTTCTGCGTTGCTTGGAGTCCATGAGATTGCCAATATCTTTATAGAACATCTGCTTTTAAACCTTGTTGGCTGATTCTTTCATTTTGTCTTGCCTGCGGGTAGTTTTCGAGGACATAGGTTAGCTGATGATTCTGAAATCCCAATTTGTGATTTTCCCTGCCCCGGCTTCCACTATAGAATCAGATAAAGGTCAGACTGCCAACTTATAACCAGTAGAACCTCTTCTTAGCTACCCATAAGTCTTGTACTTTGGATTTTTCATTTTCTATTCTGGATATTGAGCTGGTAGTTATGTCCTTTTATTATCCTCGGAGGTATTTGGTCATGGATATTCTTATTATTGATGTTTTGTTATATCGTTTCTTTTGTAGAGTAGTTTGCAATGATGGATGGTTTAAGCATTTATTTGGAGGTTCATCATCTGGAAATCTGTCCAAAAATTCATAGGTGTAACTTTAGAAAACTATAAAATTCAGGTTAGGCTGGCTGGTTTTGTTTTTGGCAGTACCAAATGATAGTGTACACTTTGTAGCTAGTGCGTGTTTGGCAGTGTGATAGCGGTTGCTTTTCAAATAGCTTTTTGTGCCGAAATGCATGCCAATGATGTTTTTTTATTTTTTAAAAATTATTTTTGACATCAGCACATTAAAACGATTCAAAAAGTACAAACCACACTCAATTTTAGCAAAAAAAATAAAATTTTTAAAATTTGATGAAACGCGGTTACAAACGCAATGCCAAACGGTACCGTTGAATAATTTGGATGAGCTTTTTTCCCATGCAATATATGGCTGCAGCTTCCTGAAGTTCCAGGAACTCAGCTAGAAATTTTCTGAATTTGCTGGAAGCTATGTCTATGAGGAGAGAAGTAATGCTTCGGAGATAGAAGTTGAAGCTAGCTTGTTCAGAGTGGAGAAACATGGCTTTATAATTATCCATATCAGCAAGCATGCCTCATCAGTAATGTGTTGAATAATGATTATTTTTATATTTTAATTTGGGCTGCTGCTTTTGTCTACTGAAAAGAAATTCAGGGGAGGACCTTCTGTGGCCGGAGCATAGAATGTTTATCATTAGATAGAATTTTGTGGTCGATTGGCCCTTCATTTCGCATTACTTTTACCGAACTGTTACTGCAATAAACTACTTGAAGAGCAGGGGAGGAACCGCCGCCGTGGTCTCTCTCCTCGCCATCATCTGCTTGTGATATAGGTGAATCGAATATCAGACTAGAAACCAAGTGAAAATTTCCTGATAGGCTTCAAGTTATTTCCCATGAATATGATGATGAACGTGTCCTCAAAAGACGTGGCGTGATGGTAAAGAGCTTGAGATCTGCACAATAAATTTTAAGTTCGAGTCAAGGCGTGCATTTCTTGTAAGAGCCTGGGACAGCTGTAGTTTCAACTGATCCTGTTGCAAGGTCCTAGCATGAACATTTGGGACATGCCATGAAGCGCATTTAAAATCCAAAAGTAGCTTCAAACTTTATTCTTTCGAGACTATCAAGGCCAAATCATTAAAATTCACGTTCAGAAAATCATTCAAAATCATTAACACTTGAGATATGCCTGCCAAGAAAAGTCTAGTGTCATAAACAGGTTACAGAAGACAGAAGTCTGGCAAACCAGAATTCAATCTGTGATATTGTTTGCAGCAAGGACAAGAAGATAGACAATTTCATAACAACTACTGCTTTCTCTGGTTAAGAACGTCAAGTTGATAGTTTTGAAGTGTATTGCTTGAAATGGTTTCTGGTCTCTGATTGATTTTGAGTTTATTTAATGATCATAATTGTTTTGTTAATCATTCTAATTTCCATCTGCATGTGAAATAGCCATGGGTAACAGAGAATCCAAGAGTTACTGGGGAGCAGAACTTCCTCCAAATTATGACAAATCTGCCACTGCTGTATCTGAAAACAAGATTTTCATCTTTATCCCAAGTAAATAAAGATTTTCAATTTGAAGTTTATCTCAAATCATTGTTTTTGTGTAACTAGTTACCAAATTCCTTCAGTAACTATGAAGAAAATAGAGTTATCATGTAAGGGAGAGCTTACTGGATTGGGACCCTCCAATCTAAATCATTAAAATGTTCATATATAATTTAGTATATAATAATAAAAAAAAAATTAGTTATTTTTTTTTGTCTGATCAAAATAATTAAATTCAAAATTAATTATTAAATTTGAAATGGAAACGGTTTAGACCAGTGTTGACGTCAGCTTTTTAAAATGTTTTTTATTTGAAAAAAAATTAAAATTTATTTTTTATTTTTTAAAATTTATTTTTGACATAAATATATTAAAAAAATTTAAAAAAATTTAAAAAATCAAAATTTCATGAATGTCTAATTTTACTGCTGCAAGAAAGGATACAAATTCAAATTATATTGCTTTTTAAAATTCAAAATGAATTGCAATATAATTTGAAAAAAGTTGCTTCAAAAATCCCTTCTTTTTAAATTTTAAATTAATAAAAGACTATAATAAAAGTTGCTTTAAAAAAAAAACAATTATTAAAAATATATTAAAATAATATTTTTTATTTTTAAAATTTTATTTTTTATATAAACACCAAAATAATTTTAAAATATCAAAATAATATTAATTTAAAATATAAAATATATAAAAAAATAAACCTTTAAAAAAAAATTAAATATAAAAACAAACATCCCTCAGAGTTATCGAGGAATGTTCTTGGTCAATGATGCTTTAGTTTTAAAAAACAAGCCCGTAATAGTTTATTTTCAAACCACCAGAGAGAGAATGATGAGGTTAGTGTTACCTTTTTCAACTCCTTCGTGTGAGACAAAAGAATTAATTTAAATTTCTCCCTAAAATATGGATGCAGTTTCGTATACAGTTCCCATCTAGCTAGTGATAGACGGCGTCGAGGATTAAATTTTTAATATAAAAAAACTTATTTAGATATTATTAATGCTTTTTTAATAAAAAATTTAAAAATATACAAGTTTAATATGATCCATTTAATTTGATAAATTCAAAAACAAATTAAATAATCAATAAAAATATAGTTTAACTCAAAATAAATATTTAATATGAGGTTTTTTTATAAATATTGAGACAAAAATATATTAGATCGATTCAGATCAACTCGAGTTAACGTGTCAATCCATATATTAGGTCATGAGACCATAATAACCCTGTAAAAAATAAATCAAAACAAATTATGAAACTCAATTTTTAATAAATTTAATGTTGAAGAATGGAATTAAAAAAAAATCAATTAAAAATGAACAAAAAAAAAATTGAGTTAACTTGTCATATCTATAACCTGAATCATGAGACTAAAACAACCCAATATAAAATAAATTGAAACAAGTTAGGAAGTCTACTTCTCAATCAACTCATTATTAAAAAATAAAACTAAAAAAAATTAATTAAAAAAATAATATAAAAGGATTCAATATTTTTTTCTCCTGCAAAACAAATTGTATACATAAGCTTTTATGATGTGTTTTTGCAATTAAAAAAAATCTAAGTGAAAATAAAAAAAGTTTATGCATACATATAATAAAATAAAGAGAAAATCATGTGTGTTAATAAACAAAAAAAAGTCATAAACAATTAAAAAAATTCAAAAAACACTTATAGATCAAGATATTTAATCTCACAAGACGAATATTTACGAGGTTTTTTTTGCTAAATTTATTTATTAAAATAATTTTTTTATTTAAACAAACGATAATAAAAATATAAATATTATACAAAACTGTACATATTAGAAATATTATTTTAAAATAAATATTTTTTATTTTCAAAAATAAAATTTATTTGTTCAAAAAAATATTATAAATAAATCAGAAAAAATTCTTAAAAAAAAAAACAAAAAATAGATACAAAGCAATATCCTTACAGTTCTTCTTCTAGCAAATCCAATATAGCTCACAAGTCACAACTTCGGTTTATCTCAAATATGGGCTACAAATTGTAACCGAAAAAATTATACATAAACGTTGATTTTAAGAATTTTTTTTTACTTCAATTTTCATAAGAACCATAATTTTTTATTATTGTGCCATTTAAAAGAGATTTTTTATTTATTTATAAAATATCGGTTCAATTAATTATGGCTGCAATTCAATAACATGCTCATTCCATTTGCCAGGCATAACCTAGCAGAAATTCTTGCATCTGCCGTACCTTTGGTTCGAATTTAGCAATCTTGTCTTTCCATATAGAGTAATTTAAGCCATATATGCTAACCAAGAACACAATGATTAATTAGTGCTTTGTCTCTTCAGCGTATTAATTCTATAGGAGTGTTTTATTTTACATTTTAAAAATATTTTAAAAAATTAACTTTTTTTATTTTAAAATTATTTTAATATACTAATATAAAAAATAAATTAAAACAAATAATAGCTACAACAACAACAAACGAGGTATAAGCAAAATGTTTGTTATTGTTGTAAAACAAATCATCTAGTAGATGATTCGATGGTAAGAGTTTGGGATTGAAAAATTTATTTTCCTTGTGGTTTCATGTTTGAGTCTTGTAGTTGTTAATATAATAATCACTAGAGATTTATATGGTTTTGCGGCCGGCCTTTTCTCTATTTAAGAATGAAAGCTGGGATTCCGGCACATTGATTGATTATGCCTCATTATCATTCAAGGAGATGACATCTCAACTGTTCTCCTCCTTCCTTTCCCCCTCTTGTTTTTTTATTTTTATTTTATAAATAATTCATGATTAATCCTCGGAATCGTTCCAATCTTATCATAATCTCCGTAGTTTGCTTTGGTTTTTCAGTAGCATATATGTGTGTGTATTTGTTAAATGAAAAAAAATAGAAAGTTAGAAAGAAAAGATTTATTATTACACTAAATACGTGCTATATTATGGAAAGCGATGGAACACGTATGTGCAGAGGTATTATTCAATATATTTGGATTTGTATTTTCTCCTTTAAAATGTGCAAAAGTGAAATTCATTAATAAAATAATTTGATGTAAAATGAGAAAATACAACTTATTATATATTCAATAATTTTTTAGGATGATTACCAGTAAAGAAATGTTTGGTATTCTGTTTTAATTATATTTTTGAAAATATTTGATTAATCATAACAAAAATTTCACATTTCTTCCGCTATAATTTATAGCTTTTTTAAAATTTATTTCTTTAAATCTCAATTGTAAAAATTAACACAATACAAAAACATGCTAAGTTTTTATTTGGGATTGCAGCTTAAACAGAGAGATCGGTCAAAATTAATTTTTTTATTTAAAATTAATTTTTTTTAATGTTTTTTAATCGATTTGATGTATTGATATTAAAATAATTTTTTTTAATAAAAAAATATTATTTTAATGTATTTTCAAATTAAAAACACTTTAAAAAAAAACTGCTACCACACTCATCATCAAATGAACATTATTAAATCCGTATTGCATCGCCGAAGATCATCAATTACTTTATTTTCTAAAACATTCAAATGGCCACCTGCTAGGTGTTACAAACCTGTTCTTTAGTCTCTTTAACAATAGCATCCCCTTTCCATTAATTCGTCCCATGGCACGCACTCTGCTCCCTTCCCATTGATTTTGCAAACTATAAAAAAACGACCACCCATCATTTGTTTGACCTAACCGATAACCATTCCTTCCTCAATTATTGTTTAGTTTAATGATTCCCTCTTGTGGATTAAGGGAAGAAGATAAAACTTGAGTTCAACTCCTACGTACGATCTTGAGAAAAACAGAAAAATATTGTAGATCACTGCTAAGCAAGCCTACGTATGATTGAGGAGCCCTAGAAACCTTTTAATGCATTTTCTTTTCATTAAACTAACTATCTGTTTTAATTATGTTCCTCACCTTCCTTTTTGCACTTTTAGTACCTCTTCCTGTAGTTATTTAGGCTCTGACAATAGAACCTTTGATTCTCTTATCACTGCTCTCGAAGAACTCAACTGCACCAAAATAGCTAGTTCCCTTACTATTTTTTACCTGTGACGTGGGATTTTATTTTTTTATTCCCCAATGAATTACTCCAATGCTAAAGAATTATTATAATCAAAATGATATTTTATAAAATAAATGTCTTTGTAAGTCTTGTTAAATTAATATAAAATTCAAATAAAAAAAATTATATTTTTTCAATCATGAAAACTTATCATTTTATATTGGTTATGTCCCTATATATATAAATAGAGAAAGCAGTTATTTCTTGTAGTAACTCCTTTAAATATTTGAATCAATCTTATTTTCATGGATGAATACATGAACGAATATTATTATAACTTTTAAAAATCAAAACAATATTATTTAAAATAATCAACTCATCAACCAAGCTGGATTTAATTAGCAAGCTCAATGTAGTTCATTGGTTTTAGGATGAAGTAAATGAAGGGTTTTTTTTCTCTTTTTTTCATGTGGATAATATATATATATATAAGAGTTGCTTCTTCTTTTTTGGTGCCAGATAATGTATTATGCAACAGAAATTGGTATTTTGCCTCAACAAATTGCTCCTCTCCAGCAATTCTCAAACCCTGTAGATGATAAATGAAACCTAGCTAATTGCACCCTAATTAAAACGCACGAATCATGCAATATCTAAAACATAGAGCTCGAGAGAGACTGGCAATAAAGGAAGGGCACTACAAAAACCAGAAGGGCTGGCAGTGCGCGGAGGGCCACGAGCATGTGGTGGAAACTAAAGTGCATGAACCGCCCAGCAAATTGGTGACCAAACCTTCAAATCTAAGCAAATTCAAGCATGCTATTGATATAGCTTCTGGGACCCAAAGAGATCCTTCTTTCAGTAGGAGCTACGACAACATACTTGATCAAAACTCAAATAACCCTTTCCTGTATAAAGAAAAGAGTCCCGTAAGAAAAGATAACCACTGCAAGGAGAGGGCGCCGCCTGGTGGAGACCCACCACTACCTCTACTAACACCACCACCACTTTGGTGTTTAGTGGCAACAACTCTATAGTCTCTCACGTAGCTCCTACAGCTGTGAGTGAGTGAGACCCCCTGTGTCCCATTCTATATGTACGGAGTCAAAGAACGAGCCAGGACATTCTTGAATTGAAACAACTTGTGCTCATCTCCCTCGCCGGCAAAAGAGAGAGAACGTCCTGGAAGGTGAGAAGGGATGGTACTCATTTCTTATGTTATCACTTCAATTTATATTTTAGGAAAGATTGAAAAAAAAAATTCTTATATACATCAATCTGAATATAAATAATACTTATAAACATGAAAAAAAATAATTAATCATGTTAAAAACAAATAATTTTTAAAGATAAATAGAGAGAGATATTTGCTAGTAGCTAATGATCCAAGTTATCATATTTTTTTTTATTAACATAGTATTCAAGTCGATTTACACGTACCTTAACTAATTTCATGGATCCTGAAATTAATAACCATGCTAATTTTTAGTGGTTCTAATATTTATAAAACTCGAACTATTAATTTTTAAAAAACAAATTTAAAACATAATCAATTAAATTACATCTTTCAGAGTTTAATGATCTAAGTTATCACTTAAATCGTCAAGTGATGGCCAATACACATTTATTATATCAATTAAGCTTAGGTGATGTTTATTATTGTAATTTAATAAATTATTTTAAATTATTTTAATGTAATAATATTAAAAACATATTTTATAAAATAAAATATATTTTTAAATAACTATTTTTTTAAAAAATAATCTTTAGCACACTTAAAAACGCAATCATTAACCCACACTAAATATTATAGCTAGCTAGCTAGCTAACCCCAGCAACTGACCTTACTTGTTTGCTTGCAGACCCTGTGACAACGAAAGATATTTTAATTCAATAAGGACGTTGATAATAATGGAGTTTTTGTTTTTTCTTCTAATAAAGGATATATTTTTACTATACAAGAAAAGTACAACGAACAAAAACAATAACTACTGTTCTACTATATATTGTGGTAAAACTACTAGAATGATAGTAAATGAAAATGTTTTCTTATCCTCTGGAGGTTAAAGGAGGCTAGGACAAAATTTCTTATCAATGCTGAGGATATAAATGGTTTAATTATTAAAAATTTCATTGAAAAATGATTGGATCATAAAATATCTTAGTCATTAAAACATATAATACAATTCAATTTATAGCTATTAAATTTATCCCGACTTGATCATCATCCCAATAAATAATTAATTTAAAATTTAATTTTAATTAAATTTTATTTTAAATTAGTTCTGAGATTGATCTTGCCAAAAATAAATCAACTTAATTGATTCATATAGATTTGGTGGAGAAAATGTTAAGTCAACTCTAAAGATTTTTGTGAGAAAAATACTTGACAAAATCGGAGCATTAAGGATTCGACAAGGACTTTTACGAAATTGATTCATATATACTCATTTCTTATGTTATCACTTCAATTTATATTTTACGAAAGAATGAAAAAAAAAATCTTAAATACATCAATCTGAATATAAATAATACTTATACACATGAAAAAATTTAAAATTAATATTCTCAAAACAAATAATCTTTAAAGATAAATAGAGAGATACATTTGCTAGTAGCTAATGATCCAAGTTATCAATTTTTTTTTTATTATTAATATAAATGTCTGAATCAGTTTGTATGTATTTCAATTAATTTCATGGATTCTAAAGTTAACAATCATGTAAATCTTCAATGATAATAATATTTGTAAGACTCAAACTATTAACCTCTAGAAAACAAACCTAAAACACGACTAGTTAAATTATATACCTCAGAGTTTAATATCCAAATTATCACTTAACTGTCAAGTGATAGCAAAACACATTTATTATCTCAATTAATTTAACCATGCTTTTTGTTTTAACATGATAATATAAAAAATAAATTTTATAAAATAAAAAATAATAATTTTAATATATTTTAAAATAATTTTTTTTTAAATAATCTTTACCTGAAAACACATTCATCAACCCACACTAAATATTATAGCTAACTAGCTAGCTAACCCCAACAACTGATCTTACTTGCTTACAGACCCTATGACAACGAAAGATATTTTAATTCAATACGGACGTTGATAATAATGGAGTGTTTGTTTTTTCTTCTAATAAAAGAATATATTTTGACTATACAAGAAAAGTACCATGAACAAAACTAATAATGAACAAAAACATTAACTACTGTTCTACTATATATTGTGATAAAAATACTAGAATCATAGTAAATGAAAATGTTTTCTTATCCTCTGGAGGTTAAAGGAGGCTAGGAGAGAATTTCTTATCAATGCTGAGGATATAAATGGTTTAATTATTAAAAATTTCATTGAAAAATAATTGGATCTTAAAATATTTTAATCATTAAAAAATATAATATGTTTCAATTTATAGCTATTAAATCTGACTTGACTTGATGATCATCTAATAAATAATTAATTTAAAGTTTAATTTTGATTTTATTTTATTTTAAATTAGTTTTAAGATTGATCAAATCAAAAATAAATCAACTCAATTGATTCATATAGACTTGGTTGATAGCATGTTAAGTCAACTCTAAAGATTTTTGTGAGAAAAATACTTGACAAAATTGGAGCATTAAGGATTCGATAAGGACATTTTTTTTTCGTTGTTTTTGCTATTATGTATCAAACACTCTTTTCTCCTATACTACTTGGCAATTAGTATTGTATAATTTTTAATGCACTAATCTTGTGATAGATTTATTGTATTTTTGTTAGCATGCTTGGGAGTATAATTGTGTTTGCTTTTAAAAGTGCTTTTCTTGCCGATCAAAATAATATATTTTTTATTTTTTAAAAATTATTTTTGAGATCAGCGTATTAAAACGATCCAAAACATATAAAAAACTTTTTTAAAAAAAATTATTTTTTTAAAAAACACAGTTATAACCGCGTCTCCAAACATTTTATAAATGGATATTTTTTTATTCTCCGGTAAATGAATAATATGGATTGAAAGAGCCAATTAAAAATATCTTAACCATTAAAAAATACAATCTTATTACAAAATTAAAGTTTTTTAAATCTAGTCCCTGTATATAGCTTATATAAAGCATAATTCAAGCAAAAGTTCATTTTAAATTAATTTTGAACTGGTTTAATTTTTTTTAAAAAAATTAAAGTTTATCTAATAAATTCACAACCTAAATTTTAAATCTGGTTAGACTCCAAACCGAGACACAAGTATGATTTCAAAATCTACCACTAACAAGACTTCCCATCGAATTAATTAAAAAAGAACTAAAAAACAAGAAGTGTCCCCTCGCCCCTCCGCTCCAGAATTAACTAAAACACAAGTATGATTTCAAAGTGTTTTTTATTCGAATATATATTAAAATAATATTTTTTTTTATTTTTTAAAATTATACTTTATATCAAAATGATTTAAAAAAATTAATTTTTTTAAAATGAAAAAATAACAAATAAAATTTAATAAAATTGTCACTGTTATTAATGTGTAGGACTGCCCATCTGTCCTGCACAAATTGAGGGGTCTTCCCCTTTCAATTGGCAGGGCTAAGTTCAATGGATAGAAAGAGACGTTAGAGCAACTATCAACTTCACTGAAAATGAAAGAAAGGAATGGAGTGGTGCAGAGTTATTGGCTATGGAGAGGCAGTTGTAGGTTTGAAAGATAGGAAGGAGGACAGGGGATCCCATCAATTAAGAGGACGGGGGCTCGGGGAGGGTGGCTGTTTCCCAGGGCCAGACATGGAGTCCCCATTGACAATTTGCCATCAGGCTATCGATGACGCCCTAAATATTCTTCTCAATCATTAAGATACTAATTGTACCGTAACTTAGGTTAAAAACCTGACTTGATTTCTAGATGGGGCTTCCCTTCGTACCATTTTGAATTTTGAACATTAATCTTATCAAATTTAACGTCTTCATTGATAGATATATGTGATCAACTCTAGATAATTATTTTTTAAAAAATATCATCATTTTAAATAAATTAATAAACTTGTATTAATTTTATGATCCACAAGTTAAATTGAAAATTTAATGAAAATAATTATATATATATGGGTATAACTTATATAAAGATATAAGTTTTACTTTGAAAAAAAAAATAGTATTTTCTTTCTCTTCTCCAACATCTTTGACTCTCAAAATTAACTTAATAAAATTTACAAAAATATATGTATTGTGTAATATCATTTTTATTATAGTAATCAAAGTGTCACTAAAATAATTGATTAAGAAACAAGAAAGTGAATTCTCATATCATCAATAAATTTTTTAAAAATTTCATACGAACTCTAAATTAGATTTGACTCAATTATGTTTGATAATTACATAAAAATCTAGTTTTGTTTTAATGAATTTATTTTTGGATTAGTTTTCTATCCTAATACTATATTGACTTTTGATTGGAAATTACGTAGGATATAAAAAAATTAATTGATAAATTAAAAAAAAAAAATTCTTTACTTGTAATCTCCTTTTAAATTTGAACACAACAAGATGAATAGGAGGCAAATTCATCCAATATTCGCATCAAGTATGATGGATGTGCTAGCATTTACATGTTAATACTACCTGCCAATGCTACTACAAATGAAATTAAGATATGAAATTAGTGTAACCATCTAGGTGGTGGCCCAGTGGTAAAAAGCTTGGAACCAAGAGGTTTGCTTTCTCTGTGGTCTCAGGTTCAAACCCTAAAGCTTGGAACCAAGAGGTTTGCTTTCTCTGTGGTCTCAGGTTCAAACCCTAAGTTGCTCATATAATGGTCACTGGAGGCTTACATGGTTGTTAATTTCAGGACTCGTGGGATTAGTCGAGGTATGCGCAAGCTAGCCCGGACACCCATGTTAATCAAAAAAAAAAAAGATATGAAATTAGTGTACACCGAGGCTTGTAGCCCAACGGTGGCAAGAGTTTCCTTACCTCTGCATTCTGGGTTCAAGCCTTAGCGTATACGCTTGTCATCCCGTGTCTTGCCTGTCTACTAGGCTTGCAAGATGTTCAGTGGGTCCGGGGATTAATCGTAGTGTGCGTAAGATGACCTGAACACCCCGGGTTACCAAAATAAAAAGATATTAAATTAGCGGTAATTACGATGGATTTAACTCAACTGGTTAGGTTATAAGTTTATTTTTTAAAGATTATCAATTCGAGTCTTATAAATTTCAGGGTCATTAGAGATTTATATAGTTATTAATTTTAGAGCCTATAAAATTAGTTAAAATAACCGCAAACTTGCTCGAATATCCATAATAATAATAATAATAATAATAAAAGATATGAAATGAGTGGAAGGATAACAACAAAAGATTTGACTAGTTGCCGACTGGTTAATTTTTCTAAACAAGAACAGTACACCTGTCAAGTGATTTTTTTTTGGTTTGTTTTTTTCTCTCCACAAGATTTTGAATAATATACGTGGTGATGGTAGTTAGTTTCTTTCTTTTCAATTTGATAATGGAGAGGGAACTAATGGTATCCTATCAATTTTTAGATACCGTTTGTGATGTTTTATTTTTATTTACAAGAGTATATTTGTTTTTGTGTTTAAAAAATATTTTTAAAATTTTTTAATTTAAATTAATTTTTTTATGATTTTAAATCATTTAATATGCTAATATTAAAAATAAATAAAAAAATAAATTAACACATTTTTAATTGAAATTTTTTTAAAAAAAAACAACAGTTAAAAATCCTTTAAATAACTTGATTTTTATGAGCAAAAAGTCAAAGAAAAAGGAAAAAAGAAGAAGAAGCAACTATAGGGTTTTATATACAAATATAAAACACAATTTAGAGAAACGTGAATTGACATGAAAAGGAACTTTTCCAACCTTTTTTTTTTTTTTTTCTCCACAAGATTTTTTAATACTATACGTGGTGATGGTAGTTGAGTTTCTTTCCTTTCAATTTTTCGATACCATTTGTGATGTTTTATTTTTATTTATAAGAGTGTGTTTGTTTTTGTATTTAATTTTTTTTATTTTCTTATTTTAAATTATGTTTTTTATGATTTTAAATCATTAATATATGTTAATGTTAAAAATTAATTTAACATTTTTTTAATTAAAAATACTTTCAAAATAACATATAAAAACTAGGGGTGAGCAAAAAAACCGAATAACCGATTAAACTAAGAAAACTAAAAAAAATAACTGAAAAAACCGAACCGAAAAAAAATTGAATTAACCAATTAGAAAATCACAATCAAGGTTCGATTCGGTTTTGGTTTCTAAAGTCTGAAACCAAACCAAACTAAACCGAACCGGTTCAACTAGGCCAACACTTAAAAAAAAAAACAAGTATAAATAGTTTTTAACCCTAAACCTAAATGCATTCTCGGCCCGTCAGCTGCCCCCTCTCTGTCTCTCATCTCTCAAATGTTCCATGCTCTTTGTCTCTCATATCTCAAATCTATCTTCTTCTCTTCCAATTTTCCATGTTCTCAGTTTCTTATCTCTCATCTCTCAAACTTGCCATGTCAAAGGTGAAATGCTGATGATTCTTCCATCTGGCCGATTCGTTGAAGCTAGCTTCATTAGGACTACTAGAGTTTTTTCATATACGAAGTTTCTTTGGTTAGTTTGATTTACTGGCTTCCTGGAATGCAAAAGGCCTTTGAGTTGGAGAGCTCGGAGGATATGCTTAAGAGTTTCAAGATCTTTTGATGGGGATTCAATCCCTTGCTTAAGGGTGTCATCTCTCAAATCCCTTGCGTTGTGTTTGTTCAGCTTCAAAAATAAAAGTGTTGAAATATATGGTTAATAATTTCAGTTTGAACCGATTTTTGGTTTGGTTCAAAAATTAAAAAAAATCAATTTGATTATTTATTTTGATTTAAAATCAAACCAAACTGAAAATAATTGGTTATAATAAAAACCCTTTTGAACGACTTGATTTTTACAAGAAAAAGTAAGAGAAAAAGGAAAAATAAAGAAGAGGCAATTATGGGGTTTTTTATATATAAAAAAAACACAATTTAGAGAAAACGTGAAGTGACATGAAAAATAACTTTTTCCAACCGTGTTTTGGCTATCCAAGACCAAAAGTGATGTTGTTCTGTCTTCCATCTTTCACGTCAGGAAGCCCACCCCAGACTCTGATGGTTAATCACATTCCACTTCCATTCCCTTTTATTCCATCAAGTTTTCCAGCCTATCATTATTATTTTTTGTTATATAATTACAATATAATATAATATTCTCGAATCATTTTCCACGTTAAACTCTATTAATTATGCATTAATTTTACATCTAAGTCTAAATATGAGATCATATGATAAGTTTGTTAACCATATCATTATGAAGTTTCCAGATAGTGCACATGCCAAACCGTGACAAAGATATTAGTGAAATCTTTTGTCTATAAATTATTTAATATGAATAATTTATTATTTAAATAGATAATAGGCCACGGAACGATATTTTAATTTAAGAATTTAAAACATTATTAACATTGTCCCACCCAACCCTATAAGTTATAGCTCGTCCTATATTAATGATCTTCCTAGAAAAGAAATCTTGATTTTTCAAAAAGAAATAATAGTTAAAAAATACCACTTCGCATACAAATTCATATTTTATGATCAGGTGATCATTTACAAAGTGATTATTAGAATGTGTTTTAAGACTTAAAATCATGTTTTTTAAAATTTTAACTTTTTTTAAAGTTATTTTTTTAATAAATGTAATATACTAATATTAAAAATAAAAAATATATATTATTTTTATATATTTTTAAATAAAAAATATTTTAAACCGTAACAACTCACTATACCATTATTAACCGGTAATTAGCAGTGCGGCGCCGATTATGAAAGCGACCTTAAGGCTAATCTGATTACATTTTTAATCAGCTAAATTAAATTAAAAGAATAGAGCTAAAGTTGTTTTAAAGAAAAGAAAGGTCCAGTGTTTTTGAATATGAGTGGATGGCCAGGATTGAATCAAAGGAGGGAAAGTTGCATGGAATTTAAGCGTTTCTCTTGAATTAAAGAAAGCTCTTTGTACTGTGGTCCTTGGCCTGTACTGTATCAATTTGCAGCTAGCCTTTTTATAAGTCCCTGGCTGGTCATAATTCTTCTACATTAACGCAACCAGAAAACCAAAGCTCTCTCTCTCTCTCTCTCCTCTCTCTCTCTCTATGCCTCTGCGCAATAACAACGCAAAATCTCTATGCAGAATTTGCACTTTCGAAGTTTTGAAAGCAACGCCTCATGCTTTCAGTTTCCCTGAAAGAAGGGATCTTGGAGACAGTCCAATGTCTTCTCACAAGACTGATTTTTGAAGGGTTCTTTTGTTTTCTTTTTAGCAGTGATTAGTGCTGTTTTGTTGTCACTCCTGCCAGAGATTTTTGATGAACTGCAGGGGTTTAGTTAGTTAGAAAAGGTCTCGACTCTCTCCCCAACAGCAAGCTACTCTTTCATCTTCCAAGTTGATCGAGCTCTCTTTTTTTAGTCTCTATCTGTTATCCTGAAATAGCATCGAGTGTGGTGGTCCTTACTGCTGTTTTAGGTCTCTTAGTTTTCCTCGTTTTGGTGGTCGTCAGAGTCTTAAAAGTTTTTGAGAAAGCTTAGTTATTTATTTCTTGATCATTTATTTTCAGTTCCTTTTGTTTTAGGAGTTCTCATATTTCTGCATCCAAATGGCCAGCTTCTTTGAAATTTCTTCTTTCAATACAAGCAGATTTGAGACAGCAATTTGGGCTGTGAAGTTGGTGCTTCTCTCTGTGGGGATCATTTCCACTTTTATTTTGTTCAAAGTGGCTATAATTCCCTGCACATTTAATCTAATTCTCTCCACTCTTCCTAGCGTGTGGATCTCCCTCCGTGGCTGGTTATCTCCACCTTACATCTACATCATCGTCAACTTTATCATCATCACCATTGTTGCTTCCTCCACATTTCAACAGCCAAACCCCGATACCAAATTACCCTATTCTAGTTCTAAGAAACTCAAAAGCCAAAACCAAAGTAGCACCAATCATGCGAGTGATCTCTGGCAAGAGCATGACATTCAAGAAGTGGAAAAACAATTGGATACCACTTTGTCCTTTGAGAAACCTATCGACTCTTCTCAGGATTATTACTCTCCTGACACTTTCTTGTCAAGTTCTGGTAAAGAACTGCAAGAAAAGACGAATACAGACCTGTCCAAGGATCCTTGCCCTCCTGACTCTTGCTTGACAGATTCTGCTAAAAAACAGCAAAAAAAGATGGACATGGAGGCACTGTCACTGACACCAGAGGCAGATCAGCAGGACACCCTGGAGGACGCATGGACATCAATTATGGAGAAGCAAGGGAAGACAGCAACAAGGCAGTTAAGGAAGATTGGCACATGGGACACGCCTCCAAAGGTGTTGCAAAAAGTCAATGGAATTGTTACTGCTGATGGTGGTGGTGGTTGCGGCGATGATGATGATCCGGTGTCTTGGGCCAGGAGAGAACTGAAGAAATCAGACACGTTTAATGATTCTGTTTCTTTAAGGAGGGAGAAGTCGATGAGTCAGGATGAGTTGAACCGGCGAGCAGAAGAGTTTATCAGAAAGGTTAATCATGAAATGAGGCTCCAAAGGCAGGAATCTGAACAGAGAGTCAGGGAAATGGACGTCCACGGTGGGGTTTGGTAGTTTGCTTTTCATTAATTGGTGGTTAATTAGTATGCTAAATCCTGATGAGTCGGATTAAGAAATATTAAGCCTCTGCTTTCAAGTTTCTCTTTCGGAGGTCAAGGTAATCGCCATCTCGTGTGTGATTAGTGTGGTGTATTTACCATACTCCACAGCTACTAGTTTTGTACTCGTGCTGTTTATGCCATTGTAAATATTACATTTACTTGCCATCCATTCTCCTCAGACTCCGAAGATCATTATGCTTATGGTATTTGTGCCCAAATTTGTTTTTTAAAATGTATTTTTAACACCAACACATCAAAACCATACAAAAAAAACATAAAATCAAAAATTAATTTAAGCAAACTGGGAATAATTGTCATTTGTCGGTTCTACAATCTACATGCAGAGTCTCAATGGAGGTAAGAATCAAATGTTAGAGAAGCCACATGATCATGGTGTTCAAGAGTCCTTGTCAATGGATGCTGGCAAAATATTTGAAAGGTGGTCTATGCCTATAGGAATACTTGGATTTCTTGTAATTTGTCGTTTACAAAGGAGCTCTTTTTTAATTTCCTGTGATGGAACAGACAATGCATCATTCAGCCCTTGGGATATTATATTTTATGTCACTCGAAGTTTCTTCTGCTTGGGTCCAACAGAAGCTTTTGCTTATCAATTTTCATTACATCCATCCCAGAAGCATGGGTTCTTTCAGTGCTCCTGTCACACACACAACGTTATCTTATATGGGTTTTGTCAATTGTCATGTATTAACAATACCCTTTTTTTCTATTTTTATTGCAGATAATGGAGGCTTCTTTGTGGGTTTTTTCGACTAGACAGTGTCCTTTTTTTTGTGTTTCTTTTCAAATGGCTGGAATTTCTCCCCATAGTATGGTAGGGGTGTTTCTTGTACTTAAGGTTTTTTTTAATAAGCTATTTGGAATTAATTCTTATTTTTAATTGAATTCAATAATAGTTTAAGGTTTGAATTTAGTTAATAAACAAATTGAATTCACGTGTTTGTTTACAAGAGATACAATTTATTTTAATTTATTTTTTATATTATCCTTGTTACCTTACTTTCTTCTTATTCATTTTAATGTTTCTTGAAAAAAAATGATATTTAAAAAAAAAAAAATTAACATTATTTTTTATTTATTTATTAATATAAATGTTCATGCCATATTAAACATATCTCAACTAATTCTACAAGCTTTGAAATTAATGTAGTAGTTGGCTTTTAATTTATTTTTATAACATTTTTATAGATTGAATTTCATTTCAAATTCACTTCTTTACGCTTAAAATCATTTTAAACATGAGATTTTATTAAAACATTAGAATTCAATTCAATTTAAAAAATTCCAAAAATTCTATAATTTTTTTTATCTATAAGTTGGAAATGCTTATACACTATGCCATAGAAACTAGAAATTCAATGTTTTGTGAAATAATAAAAGTTACTTTTTATTGCATTTGTTAGTGTTTGTTTAATCATGCAGGTTTTGTTTATATGTCAATGATAACAGAGTTTATGCCTAATTGGAACAAATGTCAATTAACGACATCCAAAAGTAACGATTTTTTTCTTCGCAACAAAAAACTTCTTATTCTTTAAAAAAAAATTATATTCAATGTTGATTCATACAAGTTAATCTAAATTAATTAAAATTAAAAAAAATATAAACTAGATTTGGCAACCACGTTAATAGTGAGAAAAATCAGCAACATAGGTTTGTACAATTATAAATTCGTTGGGAAAAGTCAACAAAACAAATTATTTGAAGAACATGAACTGAACGCCGGAATCAGATAAATCAAATTAACTTGAACAGACCAAGTTTAATTATTATGCTTTTATAAGAGATCTCCCGCGTACATTTGTCCTTTCTCAATGACGACTGTTCACGTTTAAATTTATGCCTTTACAACCGAATTTTCGTTGCAAAAAATAAAAATAAGATTTGAAATATAATATTGAAATAAATATGCTTCCACTTTTTTCTTGCATCATAATAACTTGCAGAGTGGAATGACTTGGGCTTCGATGGAAATTAATTAAAAATTACAAAGTGGATTGCTCAACCAGACCTTTGGTTTTGTGGTTGGTTGTCCAGAAAATTATGATTATAAGCCCCAATAATGTAACCCCATGAAGGGTGATCATGTCCTGTGGACCTCATTATGCATCATGGAGCTTCTTCGATATTCAACCCTGATCATTGGAAAAGCACTTCCTGCCCTGCTCCATGTCTCTGTCTGTTGCTGAAATTGCTGCGGGGAAAAATATTGGTCCACAAGTCAAATAATACATAGAAAAAATCAATGCTATTGTTTAGTAAAAAAAAAAAAAACAAAGAAACATGGAGGGAGGTATCATCCATCAAAGAACTATCTCGATCCAAAAAATTAAGTTGTTATATGAGGTTTTATGATATAATTTATATTATTTTATAATATATTTTTTTAAATGAAAACAGCTTGAAACTTGTACAAATTCAAACTACCTTGTGCTTAATATTTATTAAATAAATGAGGATGATAAGATTCAAACTCGTAACCGCTTGGTTATTAAGGCTTTGATAATATATCAAAAAAATTATCTCAACTTAATAACTTAAATTATTGAGTGAGGTTCTAAGATATAATTTATATTATTTTTTAATATTATTGTCTAAAACAAGGCGAAATTAAGATTTTAGAATTGAGGTTCTATGGGGGGAATTGATAAATCTTGAAGCTAAGATATAAAGGGAGAGCTTGGAGTAAAAAAAAATGTATGTTGTATTAAATATTCCTTATTATTAAGGATATAATTAAAAAAATATCCAAAAATCTAAGGACCAAAAGGTGAACTTTTTGTTGTTTGGGGTGCCATGGAGAATATAAGATGATGAGGCCCAAGGAGAGTATAAGATGAAACTGGAATGTGGAAATTGACATTAGATTAAAGGGCTTGAAAGATAAAAACATATATTCTAATATTATTATGTTCCACGAGCATAATCATAGGATATTGCCTT
Organism: Populus tremula; assembly: GCA_964019445.1. Taxonomy (NCBI): domain Eukaryota; kingdom Viridiplantae; phylum Streptophyta; class Magnoliopsida; order Malpighiales; family Salicaceae; genus Populus; species Populus tremula. The sequence goes on along the minus strand of CAXHTJ010000007.1, from coordinate 10,644,062 downwards.
AATGTAAACATAATGATAATCTTGCTTACTCAAATTAATGTCTTAGTTTATGTTTGGCACCGTGGTGGTTAGTTTAAGAAATGTTATAAATTATATTTTTTTAATTAAGATTTTGAAGGAAAGTTTATGATAAAATTGCGGTGTATATTAATTGAACACACATTTGGAACCCCTAGCTAGCATTAGACAAGAAGTGGCAAAGACTCTCACCTTAAGTGATGTTCATATCATAGTTTTTAGACCCGGTTCAGTTCAAGATTTGGATTCTAAGTTACAAAGCACAATTCTCAAACGACGTTGTTTTACTAAAAAAAAAAAGTCAACATGTTACAACAGAGTTTTTCTTTTTCTATTTTTTTTCTTCAACTCAGCCTGGTTTCAAAATTTTCAACTCGGTCTGGTTCCAACTCCGGATCGACCGGGTTTTGAATTGACCCGCCGAGCCAAACCGGGTTTTAAACTATGAATCATAACTTAATACTTTTAATGTTTTGTATTTTTCAGGCTTCATACAGTAAATCAAAGATTATAGTTTCTGGGCTATGTTCTAGCTCTACATTTCTTTTATGTTTATGGTATTAGATCCAATAATTTAAATTGTTATGTAAGATTTTAATATATGATTTTATATTATTTTTTAACTCATCCTCTCAAATAAAAGCCTTTTAAACTTGAAACTTGAATAGGTCTGCATTATTTTATGCTTGGTTTTTATCAAATAAATAAAAATGTTGAGATTCGAACTCGTGATCGCTTGGTCATCAATATTCTAATAACATGTTAAATAATCATCTTAACCTAATAAGTTAAACTGTTACGTGAGATCCCTAATATAATTTATATTATTGAATGAGATTCCTTAAATGAGATCAGGTTTTTTTTTTTTAATGTCTGCAGAGCTCTTAACATCATCGTCCATGTCTTGCGTTATACGCTTTTGACTGAAGCTAGGCAGCTAAGAACAAGTATCTTGTAAATCAAATGGAGATATAAATGGCTAACATTACCAACTTAACTCAAGTGTGCAGCCGGAAATGAAATTCATGAAGTTTTTGCTTGAAAATGGAAATCTTGAATATCAAAAAGTAATATAAAATCATTGCTGTAGCTTCATTTAATTGTTTAGGTTTTGGATTGAGATGGTTTTTTGATATAATATTAAAATTTTAATAATTAAAAAAGAAAAAATCAAGGTATAATTGAGGAAAATATGTTGGAGCTGAAAGCTAAAAATTCCATGCTAAATGGACTAGTCTGTTTGCATTTTGGAGGTGTTTCTCTAGCTTGCTTGTTTTGACAGGGAAGACAAAAGTGATTAGGGCAAAAACTATGGACATTAAACAAATAATGTGGGACACGTGGCTGATATTTGGTTATATTCGGTTGGAGAACCCTCTCTGTCAAGGCAATGCCAATAATTCAAAACAAATTATGGAATTAGAATATACTATAATTAACCACTAATTATTGGATGTTAAAATTAGAATTAAAGAAAAAACTAAGAGTCTGATTTGCACAGTGATTTTCTCTTCTTCTTTTCTTTTTTTTGTCATCATTTTTTATTTTTATCTCTTGCATTGTTTTTTATTTAATTTATTAACATTGCATTGATTTTATATTGGTCTCGCTGATTTTATTTTATGAGAAATGTTTTGTTATTGTTTTTTAATAATTTAAAATAATTAGAGTTTAGAATACCAAATTTAAAGTATAAATAAATGTTCGGTCTCTTATTTTTTTTCTTTGGCTAATATCAGATATCGATTTGCATGTCAGAGTGAGACAATAAGATTTGTAATTGAACTAATATTTCTTGATTAAATTATCAAAATTATATACATAATTAATTAAGATTAAAGCTTATAGAAACAATTCTCATGTAGTGCCAAGGGGTGAGACAATAAGTGCCATTCTCAAATATATAGAAATCCTAAATCTATAACGATCCTGCTATATGCTTATGTATGGCTAAAGATTTGAATTTTTTTTTTTATGGGGATGGTTTGGATATTATAACCCGGGTTATATATTTGAAAATTTAAGTTCGATAAACATTGGTCTTTTTATTATATCCTTTTTTACATTGATTTTATTTTTTAATTTTATCTTTTAATATTGAATTTGTTGAAAATTGAATTTCTTGATTTTCTTTGATTTTTATTTTATAGAGTTATTATGATCTTATGGTTTAGATATGCATAATTATTAAGATGTTATATTAAAAAGTATTATCTTTATATTTCTTTTCCATTATTTTTTTAATATATATAATTATTATGATATTATATCACAAAGTATAAAGTATCTTGAGCTTCTAACTTTGTTTCATAATTGAAGTTTATTTTAAAAATATGAATATATGATGTAAAAAATGATAATTTATTGAGAATATTTAGATTTAGTGTATAAATATCTTTTAGAATGATACCAGTTAATTTATTGCATTCTTGATGTGGTTTTTTTTAATGTAAAAAATTAATATCTAGATTGTTGAAAAATTTTCAGTACAATAATTCTAATTTTAAAAATCTTGGCTTGACTATTTGCTTAACTTGAGTTTTAAATTAAATCATATAAAAGTTGTTTGGATGATTTTATTCGCTTAATAGGTAAAAAATAAAAGAGACTGATTCAATATTGAATGATAAAGTTAAATAAAAGTTTCATATTAAATAATAGAATTAAAAAAATATAAAAGATAAAAGGAAGTTTCAAAAAACCCGAAAACAATAAAATATCCATATTAAATGATAGAATTAAAATAAAAAAAACCTTTACACCAAAAAATACAGGGCCTAAAAAACATTTTATTATATAATAAAAAATATAAAAACTAAAAAGCTTTAACTAAAAATTAAATTAACCCAATATTGAATAAAAATTAAATAAAATATAATATTTAATGATGAAATTAAAAGAAAAAAAATAACTAAAAAGCCAAAAAAAATTCAAAAATAAAAATTTCATATTAAATAATAAAAATAAAAATAAAAACCTTTAAAAATAAAATAAAAACTAAAAAACTCAAATGAATAGTAAAAAAACCATTTGCTTATGAAAACCAGTCCATGCAAGTGCGTGAGGGAGGTCTTGAATGATTAATGTACATGAATCACTAATTATTATCGGTACTAGTAATAATTGATTATATAATTATATATATTTAAATCACATCTAATATTAAATTATTAGTAATTTAAATATGATTTAAGAAATGAAATCATAGAATATATGAAGCATTTTGCTTTAATTTATTATAATTTATTCAAGGTGTTATATAAAATTATAAATAAAAAAAATCAGATTTTTTTTAATTAAAAAAAAACTGTATAGAGTTAGTATTTTGTGAATGGATCACCCATTTGATCCAAACAAATATGGATGAAATGTGATTGATAATCATGGATACATAATGTGAAATGCAGGTTTATTACAAAACTTGTCGGATAAAACAAATCAGACTCGTTACGACATAGTATAATCACATCCACATCACTTTTAGTCAGTTTTGGGATTGGAGTTACTTAAAGCGGAACCCTCGTTAATTTTATAAAAATTACGTTTTAAAGTGTCTTTTTAAATATATTAAAATAATATATATTTTTTATTTTTTAAAATTTATTTTTAATATTAATACAAGAAAACAATACATAAATATTAAAAATAAATTTTAAAAAATAAATTAATTAAATTTTAAACAAATAATATTTTGATCTCACTATTAAACATATCTTAATCATTTTTATTTTGTAGAGGTTACAGCCGCCGCTTCTTAATAAGTTTTAAAGTTTGTTTAGTATTGTAATAATAATTAATTTTTAAAGTATTTTTTACATATAAATATATTAAATAATATTTTTTATTTATAAAAATTTATTTTTAATATCAAAACGATTTAAATATATATATATAAAAATTAAAAATAAAAAAATTATAAAAAAAATTTCCAACCACAAAAATAAAAGCTAAATAAAATTGTTCCATTAAGAAAAAAAACATAATTTCTATATAATGTTTTCATAATTAAAACTTGTTTTCTTGCAACTAAGTTTAACAATCAGAGTCACTACAATTTTACTTCGGCTGCTAAAGGGTCGATTGTACTTCTAACGACAGATCAGGATTTTTCATATATAAAAAAAAAAAATAATAAAATATATATATATATATATAATTTTATTTTTTTTAGATCAGAAATTTTAATTTTTTTATATATTTTATTTTTCAAAGGTAAGCAAAGGAATTATTACTTTTTGAATACTATAATTTTTTTAAAAAATATTAAGCCAATTAGGTATTTTATTAATATTTACCTTGTTTTTTTATAAATAAAAAAAAAAGCTGAAGAGATAAATAAAGGAATAAAAGTATATTTTGATGGTTATTTTTGTGATTTGTGATGTCCCCAGCATTAATATTTTTTTGGTGTTTTTAAATTCTTTTGGTGCGTTGATTTTAAAAAATAAAAAAAAATTATTTTGATATATTTTTAAATAAAAAACCATTTGAAAAGTAACCGAAACTATATTTCCAATCAACATATCAATATGTTTTATCCAAAACATTTTAATTATTTTTAAAATTTGATTTGATTTGATTCATGTCTTATCAAAGTTTAAATAAATTAATATTAAAAATAATTTAAAATAAAACCTTGATTTAAGTCATCAATTCATCAAGTCAATAACTATGGTTTGCATGTCCCCAGCATTTTTTTTTCTTTCTTTTTTACATTTAGTCTCCAATTATTCAATTTGCATGCCGAAGCATGCTTTCTATCTTGCCTGCTGTAGCATTCTTTGGCAAAGCTTGCATGCTATTGTATGCATAGTTTCTGTCATTAAACCACAGCTTGAAGTGTGTTTGATACGGTAATGATTATGATTTAAAATATTTTTTATTTAGAAATATATTAAAATAATATTTTTTTAAAATTTTAAAAAATTATTTTTAAAATTAATATATTAGAACAATATAAAATACATATAAAAATTTTTTATTTTATTTTTTAAATTTTAAAAATATGGTTTATACTGTGTTCCTCGAATTCTTTTTTTTTTTCCTTAATTTTTTCTAATATGGCTCTATATCAAGGACTTCTTTCAACAATTGAATATACTTGGAACTTTGTAATAAAGATGAAAGAGCACCTGCTTGGAGACATAGTTGGAGGAGTTGAATGGTGTCAGCATATATGGATTTCATACGAGCTTCCTTCATTGACTTCCATCCTTCAAACAAAGAGTTATGCACACAATAATTCCTCATCGAAAACAAGGTTAATTATTATGAAATGTTTTCTTCAAATGCTTGATTCTTATGTATTGAAAGGATATATGAAAGCGTGTATAATATTAAGCTATAATTAACTTATGAAACCTTTTTTTTTTCATACAGATTCTGACGTTGTTTAACATGATCAGCTTGCTTTGACGTTTTGAATTAACTCACTGCTGATTTCACAGGATTTCAGGTGTTCATAGAATGGCAACCATGTCTGGTTCTGTCAAAGAACCATCTCAACTCAATAGCTTAAGCTATTAGGTGAGGTCCCAGAATATGATTTATATTATTCTCTAAAACACCCCTTCAAGTGAAAATCTTTTAGGCTTGAAACTTGCATAGATCTACTTTATCTTATGCTTAATGTTTATCAAATAAATAAAAATGGTAAGATTCGAACTCTTGACCGTTTGGTCATCAAAGCTCTGATACTATATTAAAGAACCATCTCAAACCAATAACTTAAACTATTAGGTGAGGTCCCAGGATATGATTTATATTATTCTCTAATAGGTTTCACATCTGCTTGCGATACAATCACCGAGTTACCAGGCGATGTGATGAAGAACACCCCAATGCGCGGATGCGATGAGAACTTGTATTCAACTGCCCTTGCAGCTACAAGTTAGACAGTTCAGAGCGTATATAAAACTTGTGATCGCTCTTTACCAATCTCTGGTTAAGCTCAGTTTCTCAGTTTCTGATCTGGAGAACTGTTCTGATACCGATCACTAGCTACATTTCCTATCAGAGAATTGCATCGGAGATTTCACCCTTCGTGTCTCGACAGGCGAGCCCTATAAACTGTCGCGTCATCTGTATTCCTTCAACAGCTATGGCATTTAAGCCCCCATTTGCATTCGAAGAATTCGACAAGCTCGTGAGTCTTGAGTTTCGGAAAGTGCTCTTTGCAGCTGAGAGGTTTGGAATTTTCATCTCTAATTGCCCTCTGCTAGAAAGAACGACATTGGAAGGTTGCCCCCGTTTCTTCTGCCTCGCGATCTGTGCTCCTAATCTCAAGTATCTATCCTTTTGTGGAACTTTTTATTCTATTAAATTGAAAAATACTCCTCTTCTTGAAACTCTATTAAATGAACGGAACCCCTGAAACAGCGAAATACTTCAGAGACAGAAAAACTTCTAACTTGGTTGAGAATCTAAATGCAGAACAGCATTTTCTCAGGGTAATCAACTGATGTTTCATGTAGCTTTTTCGTTTCCTGTATCCTACAATTTATATCCTGGATTTTTCTTCGAGTTTTTGGCTCTAGGCAGTGTACAGAGAACAGGCTTTCTAAAACCTCAGAATTCTTCATTTATCTGCTGCTATCCGTTTTGAAAACATAGAAGAAATTTCATGTGCTCTATGCTTGATCAGAAGCTCCCCCGACCTGCAAGAACTTACAATCAGGGTGAGTGGCAACAGTATAAGTGCTCTTCTTCTTTGCCTGTTACATTTAAAGACAGGAAAGAGTTTGTGTTGTGTGCCCCTTCTGGGCAAAGACCGAGGCAAATGCTGTCATGGAACCTGTTCTGGAATATATGAGAGTTCAAAACTCCTTAGATTGCTCATTGAAACTTATCCATGGTGTGTAGCTGGAATTGGAATTCATAAAGTTCTTGCTGGCTAAATCAACAATATATTTTTGTTATAACAATCAAGAGTATCATTCTTATATATATATATATATATATATATATATATATATAGAGAGAGAGAGAGAGAGAGAGAGAGAGAGAGAGTTTAGATCTCATAGGTGAAATTTTGTTTGAATCGAGTATAAATTATTATTTTGGTTAAAAAATATTGACATCTAATTAAGTTAAATGAGAAAAATCAAACAAGTAGCACGAGATCGGAGATCAAATATGTTAATCTTTATATAATTATCAATTTATTTATTAAACATATACGTTGAATTTCCGTTTCAAATATTTATTGATGTTAAGAAAAATAATTATCACTTGCATTATATATATGAAAATTATTGTTATCATTTAACAAAAATTCATTTTTATTAATATAATACTAAAAGTGTGGCTAAATTAGTATAGCCACACTCATAATATATTATTTATTGTAATAATTTTTTTATTTTTTGCTTTATTTTTTTGTTTAATTTAACCCTTCAACAATTCAATTTTTTTTTGTTTTTTATTTTATTTTATTTGATTTTTTAATATTAGATTATTTGAGAATTATGCTTTGTATTTTTTTTTTTTATGTTGGGTTGTATGTTAGTCTCATGGAATTAGTTTTTTTCTTCTCAACTTTAACCTTTAATACTAGATTTGTTGGAAGTGGAGCTTCAAGGTTTTTGTTTTATGAATTTATTATGATCTCATAACTTAGATTACGGGTTTAACAAATTAACATGAATTGACTTAGATTATTATATTTTTATGCTGTTTTTTCTAATTAATTTTTTTTTCTAATTTATCTTTTAATATTGGGTTATTTGAAAATTGAACTTCATAGTTTTTCTTAAAATTTTATTTTTATGAGATTATTCTGATCTCATGACTCAAGTCATGGGTTTGGTATGTTAATCTAGGTTGATTATGTTTATTTTTTTTTATCTTTTTTAATTGAATATTTATTTAATTATATTTCATAATTTTTTTTTAATTTATCTCAATCTGATGACTCGGTTCACTAATTTGACATGTTGACTCTATTTATTTGTTTTTAAGTCATGAATATATTTTTTTCAATTGCACTCTCCAACAACTCAATTTTTTTTTGTTTATTTAGTATTTTTTTAATTTTATCTTTTAATATCAGATTGTTTGAGAATTGAGCTTTATAATTTTTTTTTCAATTTGCTTTATGCGGAATTATCCATGTCTAATGGATTTTTTTTTCTCGATCTCAAACTTCAATATTAGATTTATTAGAGATAGACCTTTGTAATTTTTTTTATTCTCTTTCTATGAAATTATTTCGGTCTCATGATCGAGGCTATAGATTTAATATGTTAGTCCAAATTGACTTGAGTTAGGTTTTTTTTTAATAGTTTTTTTTTTCAAGATTAGATTGGTTGTAAAATGAGTTTCAAAACTTTTTCAAGTTTGCTTTTCAGGAAATATCTTGATCTTATGATTCGGATGGCGAGTTTAGCAAGTTAGTCTGAGTTAGTCAAGTAGTTGTTTTTTTTTTAATTTTATTTTTTAATATTGAATTAATTAGAAATTGACATTTATAATTTATTTTAATTTGATTTCTATAGGATTATCACAATTTCCTAACCCAACTTGTAATTTTAACATATTAACTCAAGTCAATTCAATATATCAAAATCTTAATATTTAAAAAAATATTATTTAGTATCAATTTTAAAAAAATACTATTTAATGGGCATCATATTTTAAATTTATAATTAAGTTTTTTTTATTAAAAAATTAATCCAAACTATTTTAAAACGAGCGAGCGGACCACTGGTGTCCTTATTTTAAAACGGTCTTGGACTCTCGTGCTGATTTAGCAGAGTATTTTATCAAAAAAAGCTCACACTTTATTTATTTATTATTATTATGGTGCAACTGGGGACTGATCTGTTGCTAGCCGTTAGAACCAATTTAGACATTCATGAAAACTTGAGGGACTATTTTGGCACTTCGAAATCTGACACTTGCACTACTACTCTCAGTCACTTTTCCCTGATTCTCTCCGCATCTCTCACCAGTCACCACCAGAACCAAGCAAGCAAAAAAAGCGAGCACTCACTCACTCACTACTACTCTCAGCCACTTTTCCCTGATTCTCTCCACATCTCTCACCAGTCACCACCACAACCAAGCAAGCAAAAAAAGCGAGCACTCACTCACTCACTCACTACTTCAGATCTAAAGATTCGAAATCGCGTAAAAGAACCGCAAGAAATCAAGAAACTTTCTTGTCTAGCCATGGAAACGACGCCGTCAGAGTCATCTTCTACGCCATCAACAACAGTACCAAAGAAGAAGCAAGGATTAGGATGGGTAGAATGGCTAAGAGGATGGATGTACATAATATACGAGATGTTATTTCAGCGAATCATGGCTAGTCACTTGCAGAACCCTCTCTCTTTACCTCCTATCAACAATCTCACTTGCATTGTCACCGGATCCACCAGCGGTATCGGTCTCCAAATCGCCAGGCAATTGGCGGAATCCGGAGCCCATGTTGTTATGGCTGTTAGGAATACCAAAGCAGCGCATGATTTGATTCATACATGGCAGTCCGAATGGACTGGACTCGGCCTTCCTCTTAATATCGAGGTAGGTGGTAGTTTGGCCTTAATTACTGTTTAATCTCTGTTATACGTGCTTGGATTTTCTTAAATTAATGTTGTGGTGATTTTTGAAGGTGATGGAGCTTGATCTTTTGTCCTTGGAATCGGTTTCGAGGTTTGCCGAAGTGTGGAATGCGCGAATGGGACCTTTGCATGTTCTTATTAATAATGCTGGAATATTTTCCATTAGAGGTTGGTTTTTTTTTTTTTCTAACTTTTTTTTTTCCTGATATATAAATGCGATGTTGCCTGCTGCTTGTGCATTATTTCTCATGTTTTAGTATGGAAGTAGGGTATTGGCAATTCCCAAGTATAGCAGGCAAGTACTCAAGGAGAAGGGAATAGTAAAATGTGGAATCCCTTCATTTGTGAATACTCATGGTTAGTTATAACAGCTGGTATAGTTTAGTAAACTGATACGAAGGTTCCTGCTATTCGGCAATGAGAAGTCGTAGTCACAATTAGATGATAAGTGCTGTTATTGGAAATCAAGTCATGGTGTTTTCACAATGTTTGTGATCAAAAGAAGTGAAAGCCTCAAGTTTAGTTCAAATGTCCCTGAAGGTTTTACATTGTTCTTAAGAATGTTTGGAGAGCATTCTTCTACCCTACATGACTTTCAGTTAGAATCACTCAAAGGAAGGGAGACAGAGGAGAAGTGGCCTTTTTTAGTCGAGGTCATGGGTATTGGTGGACAGAAAGCATTGCTCTGCCAAATGTGAATGTTTTGGAGGTAGAACTAATTAGAGAGTTTCAATGACATAGTTGGCAAGATGTTTCAGGTGCCCTTAAATAAGGGAGTCATCCTGTGCATTTTGTATTTTATTTTATATGGACCAATGAGAATGTGATATGCAGGTTTTCTATAGGTTTTGCTTACTTTCTCTAGAGAATAGGTTGCAAAAATCACGAGAATCTAAGAATTTAAGAAGCTGCATTGATTTGTTCATGAGTCCTTGATCAGCCATGCATTTAGGGATGGGATGATGGGGAGATAATTGAGATTGTGAGTGAGTTGAGTTTTTATGGTCCTGCTTCAAGCTTTCTGCTTTAGTTCAAGACTGTTCTTGACGAGTGTTGTTTAGCAACTATGCAAGGTGTTGTTAATGATCTGGTTGCTTCTTGATTGAAAAGTTTGGTTAATCTTTGATTTTTATGGAGTACTGTTGAGCATTTATGTAAACTAGTATTGTTTCTATTTTCAGTCATAAAAGCTTTTTGGATATGCATTTCTTATATATTTATCTACGACCATAAATAACTAGTATGCTTTGAATTTGTTTTATCAAGGACCACAAAAGTTCTCAAAGGATGGGTATGAAGAACACATGCAAGTGAATCATCTAGCTCCAGCATTGCTTTCGATATTGCTTTTGCCATCCTTAATTAGAGGCTCTCCAAGCAGAATTATCAATGTGAATTCAGTTGTGAGTACTATGGCCAACAAAAATATACTTTGCCTCTTTTTAGCTGTGTTCTCTTTCAATATAGGATCTTACAAATGTATTTAGGAAACTATAAAATAGCGCCTAGCATTCCTTATTAAATGATATAGACTTGTGTGATTGGTAGATCCAGCAAATTAAAATGATGTGCGATTGATAAATCTGGAAGAAGAAAAACAGCTACTATTTCCTGTATCTATTTATGATTTAATTTTCCGGTCCTGGCATGATGTGTCAATGTCCATCATTTTCCTGTTCCACAGATTTGTGCAATTACCTCGGAGGAAAGGAAAACATATTAATATGATTGTGAAATTGTGCCCCCTGCATAACAGTTCTGCTCGCCGTCATATAGCATCTAAATCCCGTCATAATTCTAATGTAACATTCATATGCTCACATTTTTTATTGGTTTTTAATGTTTCTCTCTTCTCTAGATGCATTATGTTGGCTTTGTTGACACTGAAGACATGAATGTTACTTCTGGAAAGAGAAAGTATACAAGCTTAGTTGGATACACCGGCAGCAAGTTAGCACAGGTGTGCTTAGAGTTGATATTTGATACTTTTGACTGTATAATTCTGGAAACTGTTATTTTTATTTCGGGTTCAAATTAACAAAGGAAATGTCCCTATTGTTTGTGCTGCATGAAGTTGCTGTATCAATATAAAATGCTCACCTCTCTCCTCAATCACGTTGGATTCTTTTTATTCCTTTTGTTTTGAACGATAAAAGAACTATGATGATGGCATCTCTGTTAAAGTTCCTGTGGTTTTTCAACTGGATTAGTTTCTGTTGAGCATCTGTGTTTCAACTACTGGATTTATTCTTTTAGGGATGCAAATGAACTGAACTCTTACCACAGTCATGCTTGTTTTTCTTAATTGACCTCACTTGGTGTTGTTTGTTTAAATTATTAGGAAGAGCCTGAGATTAATATTGGACTTGTCAAAACAAATGAATAAGCTCAAACATACATGTTTTCTGCCAAATATTGGATGTGGGATTCAAAATTGGCTTCAAATTATGAATCTCGTGTGGGTAAAGGTGTTGTGGGAGTGAATTATCCAGTTGTCCTCTGACTATAAGATATAAAATTAAATTATAGATAAATTTTAGAATTAATATGGAAGTTTGATTGTTAAAGACCACAGCTTTTGTTTGCATTACAAAACATGCTTGCCATGCAAACGGTTGATGGAGAAAGGTGGATTTAATTAATTTTTGTTAGGAATGTTAAATCTGGTTTGCTAGGAACAAATACCTTAGATTCTTTTGCATGGGAATTATTGCAGATAACTCAAATAGCTCTAGCAATATCATATTACTCAACATTATCCCTTTCCTGTGCTACATCACTGCATGAACATGTTCAAAGGATGTATTGACTGTATTTCAGTAAGCTGCTATCTGTTATAATTTGTTTTAACATTCATGAATGAATCATTAACTTGACCTTTGGATTGCAGGTCATGTTTAGTAGTGTTCTGCACAGGCGGCTTCCAGCTGAATCTGGCATCAGTGTATTATGTGTTTCACCTGGAGTAGTCCAAACGAATGTTGTAAGTCTCTTGAATCAATCATTATAATTTTATAATGGAGTAGGATGTGCCAACATATGTCTGCATATGGTTACTCATACAAGTTTCTTGATGCATATGTTTTCAGTATAAATACAGATGAAGCAATAATGTCTATGATTTGTGCTGTTACTGCTATTAAAAAAAGAAAATGCTGAGGGAATGTCATGATGGAAAGCCGCGCTGTAAAAGGGGGAGAAGTGGGTAAAAGAGAGATATAATAACAATTAAAGACATTTCCTTTCAATAAAGCCATCCTAGACAAGCTCTTTTTTCACATGAAAAGAGTATGACCTAACTATTCAGAACATGTTATATGGCACAATGGTGGAAAGATACAGATTTATAACTTCTTATTAAGGGTGTTAGCTTGGGATAAGCAGCAGACACCTTTGGCTATTTTTGATTAAATATGGCTGGTTCCAAAGTGGGGCTGTTATTCATTTATGTTTTGGGAGGGAAAAGCATCTTTAGGCTTTTTGGAAATATATAGTGTTTGTAGCTGTTTTGATCATGTTGATGTGTGTTGGTTGACAAAATATAGGATAGTAGTTTTTAAATGAAGTTGTAGAACCCTACCAATGGGGCTCTAGCTCACTAGTAGCAATACTTGTCCTTTAAGAGGGAGGTTGCGGTTTGATTCCTCAGAGAGAGGCTAACCTAAATTACAAACACCTTAAAAAACAATAAGTTGTAGAACATCATTCTTGGTGTACACTTGATGGGACTAAATGATGGGATTGATTTAGAGAGACCAAGTCTGTTGTTGAATTGGTTTCCTTTAGCTTTGTATGATCAAAATAAACATTCTTTCTAGTTACGTCATTGTATCTTACATCCTGCTTTCAACTTTATCTAAATTCAGGCAAGGGATCTTCCCAAAATTGTGCAAGCTGGTTATCACCTAATACCGTATTTTATCTTCAATGCCCAAGAAGGTAAGTCTCCCAAATGATAGCATGTTCTCACTTTGCAACTTTGTGGGATAATGGTGACAACTTGTCTTTTAATTTTTAACATGACATTCATGACTTATGATGTCCTTCTTGTCATCATTCTGATCACGATAAATGATGTATTGAAGTGCATGATGTTTTTCATCTCCTGCCTGCTGTTTTATCTCTCTTTTCTGCCCAGTGAATGCCAAGGAACTTTTTCAGGAAACTGAAATATGAGAGTTGAAGAGGTTGTGCATGCCAACAAGAAGCATTGATTGTTGGACAATTCATATCTTTCTATGTTTAAGATGCATGTGACAAGAATTTTACAAATGAAAACATTTTAGTGAATCAGATGCTGTTGCACGTGTCTTGCATTCTCAATGTCTTAGACGTTATGGCCTGTAACAATGTCAATTTGCTGCTAGAATGATTTGTTTCACTGTTGGCCCCCACTGGCTGTAATAAACACCATCCTTAGGAGCAAGGTTTTTTTTTAGTCCCCACACATAAATAGTCTCCTTGCAAAAGAGCTAAATTCATTTACGGTTTCCCAACAACTGTGAGCAAGTTGCTCAGGAAAGACTTCTAAGTAGATGTTCTTTGTGTTCCGCCTAGGCAAGAAAAGAAAGACTTGAGAGTGAATTTATTATTACTATTCCATACTTTTTGTGGTCAGCAGCTATATGTAAAGGTTTTGAACTGTTGAAGATGTCTAATATTCAGCAATTCCGACACATGGTACCTGAGTCTGAAGCTCTTTGGAAATCCTCACAAATCCATTTTTGTGCAGAACTTGTACGTTTAGCAAAGCCATCTAGTTTATTTGGAACATTGAATAGAGAACTAGGTTGCACCAAAAGATTTTATAGAGAAATGGCTTTTCGATTTCCAATGAGAGTTGCTATGACAAAACATAATCAGTCAATAATTTATGGAATCACAGCATAATGTACCATGGAAAGAACCAAAATATGAGTTATCTTGCTATTATGCTTAACTGCCTTCAAATTTAAGAGGAAAAAAAAACAATATTCTAACTGTTAGCTAACCTCATATAATTTGCATCCAATTCAGGTTCCAGGAGTGCTCTTTTTTCAGCAACTGATCCTCAGATTCCTGAATACTGCGAGTTGTTAAAATCAGATGACTGGCCAGTTTGTGCATTCATTTCTCAAGATTGTCGACCAACAAATCCTTCCGAAGAAGCACACAACATCGACACCGCGTATGAAGTGTGGGAGAAGACTTTAGAGATGATAGGCCTGCCTTCGGATGCTATAGAGAAGTTAATAGAAGGGGAAGAAGTTAGGTGCCGTTATGGGGAACGTCAGGAGTAGACATTGTGCTGCCATCACACGGGAAGGTACTAGTTCTTACCAGGCAGTTAACTTGGAATGCATGTATACTAAGTATTTTTAACATCGATCCTTAGATTTGTGATCATCTCTATCTTGTAATGGAAAGTTGTTTTACATCACTACATGAATTTTCCCAGTAGGTTTGAGCAAGGCAGCCTTTAACATGCTGCTTCGCTGCACCACACAGATTTCTTGATGTAAATTACTGCTGTATCCAGACCTGTATATTTCTTGGATAATTAGAGGACAGAAGGAAAAGAATGGATAACCAGACATGAAAGACTTTCATGCATTCCTGTCTGACTTTTCTCTCACAATATTTTCTTTTTCAATGGGATCTATCTTCTAGATTTATGTGGGAGTAGGGGTGAGTAAAAAAACCGAAAAACCGATTAAACTGAGAAAACCGGAAAAAAAATAACCGAAAAAACCGAACCGTAAAAAAAGACCGATTAGAAAAATTAAAAAACAAGCCAGTTTAGTTCGGTTTTGGTTTTAAAAGGCTGAAACCGAATAAACCGAACCGGTTCAAATAAAAAAATTAATAGTACTATAAATACCTATTTTTCAGCTTTCTCTTCTCCTTTTTGAATCCTAGCCGCCACCCATGTTTCACAACCTTTACCTCTCAACTCAGCCCCGACCCCCATCTTCACCCTCAACCTTTCTTGCCCATGTTTCTAAATCTTCATCTCTCAACACAGCCCCCCCTCCCATCTTCATCTCTCATCCCTCGACCTTTCTCAAAAACCCCATCATAGCCCCATCTTCATCTCTAACAACCCCCCCCTCTCTCAACCTTTCTAACAACCCCCACTTAACGTCTTCATCTCTCATCTTCTCGACCTTTCTTTAAGGCTTTAAGCACAACCCCCCTCCTCCCCCAAAGTAGATCTGGTGAACGAATCATCATTATCTCTCATCTCTTAATTTTTTTGTCCTTTTCTTTAAACATAATCGATTAAGCTCATGGATTAACAACCAAACAGCAGCTCTGGAGCCCCCTCTCTTCAATCTTTATCTCTTAATTTTTGTCCATGTTTCTTTTTTTTTTTTATTTCTGTAGATCTATAATATATTCGTTTTCTATATTTATTTACAAGGTTGATGATTTGCCATTCATGTTGAGATTACTGTAATGGATGTTGTGATAATTATTTTTTTCAAATTTTCATTTGAATCTTGTTCTTTCTGGCTTCCTGAATTAGAAAACTTGCTCGATATGCTTGGCCAAGATAAAATCGGTTTTTTCCGGTTTTTTCTTTCAATTAACCAAACCGAACCGAAACTAGTTGGTTTGAACCAGTTTCGGTTCGGTTTCGGTTTTGATTTAAAAATGAATAAATAAACCGGTTTGGTTAATTTTTTGGGTGAAAACCGGACCGAACCGGAAATGCTCACCCTTATGTGGAAGTACCAGTTTCAAGCAGCTTTTAACTATGAAATTACAGTGCCGAATACATCAGGAAGATGAGGTCTATAACTTGTAAAAGGTGGTCGCGCTCGATTTCGTCCGTAATGTTTGGTTCGATGGAAAGGAAAGATACCATTTAGAAAATAATACATAGGGAGACCGATTTACTCCACGGACCGGATTAAGTTTTTCTTAACGAAATAAAAGGATGTCTATAGAATGATTGCATTTTAAAAAAAAAGCAAGAAGAAATGGGGATTCAGACTATTAGTTCGAATGAGTTCAAAATCAACAAAAAAAACCAACGGTAATAAAAATAACCAAAAAATAGTTAATGATTAATTGAAAAAAATGAGCAATTGTTAATATTATAAAAAAATATTTTTAAAAAATCTCAATGATGTTATTTAATAATAAAGAAAAAAATTGAATCATAATGGGATAATCTAATAAAGAGAAAAATAAAAGAAATCCAAAGTTTAATTACAAGGGACACAAACATTGAAGGAAGAACAGGAAAAAAAAAAAAAAAAAAAGAAAATTGCATCTAGCTAGCATATCAACTATGTGGCCTGATTGTGAGACCAAGATAACCTTGCACGAAAGAAATTGAATAAAACAACAAAGGTCAACTCTCAAGTAACTAGCCAACATGCCGAACCTTGTAGCTTGATCATGAGACCGGAATAATCTCATATAAAAAAATAAATAAAACAATGGAGATTAAATCTCAAACAAACTAACTAATCAAATGCGAAATTAAAAAAAAATATTGAAAAAAACTTGACTACCCCGCGACATAGGATATGAGATTGGGATGACCCCACATAAAGAAAAAGGAGAGAAAAATCATAGAGCTCAAAGCCCAATAACTCAATATCAAAGGATAATATTGTAAGAAAATCAACTAAAAAAATCTAGAAAAAAAAATCAAACTTAGATCGAATTAATCATCGAAATTTGTAATTGGATCATGAGACCAAGACTTTCCATTAGAGGATAAACACGAAAAAATCATGAAGCAAAATTCCTAGCCATAAAAAATTAAAAAAAAATAGCAATCAAAACAATGAGTGCCAAATCTAATATAAAAACTAATGAAAAAATAATAAGGGAATAATTGAAAAATAAAATAAATCAAGAAAGGGATAAAAAAAAATAGAAATTAAAAGAATAAGAACCAAGTTGGATACAATAATTAAATGAAGTAAAATGTTGAGGGAGTAAACTGAAAAATAAAACAAATCAAGAAAATGATAAAAAAAATACAATTAAGAGAATAAAGACCAAATTGAATACAAAAATAAAATAAAATAAAATGTTAATAGATGAAATTAAAAAAAAAAAACTTCAAATGGCATCAAAAGCACAATAAATAACAATAAAAAAATAAAAATAAATTAATACAAAAACAAATCGACATGACACATTTGATTTTTACATTGATGTGAAATTTAAAGTCAGAGAAAAAAAAAATTATAAGAGCCCAACAATTGTTTCTATGTGCACAAACAAACTATCCTGAAGAGGACAACGCAACGCTTCCAATTTTATTATGGAAGACAGCGTTTGATTACAAGGAGGCGTCTTAGACTACTTAGAGTGTACGAGGGCCTCTAGTTCATAAGAGCCAAACAATTGTTTCTGTGTACACACACATCTAACTATCATGAAGAGGATAACACAATGTTTTTAATGTCATTGTGGAAGGTAGCGTTTAATTATAAAAAGGCGACTTACGCATTGCTTAAAAAGTATGAAGGCATTTGCTAACACCTGCTATGCATGTGCCAATTACTTTTATTTTTTAATTGTACTTATACTTGTTGAAAAAATGAATTACATACCATTCAAATTGATTATAACTAAAACAACCATAATAAAAATAATTAAATGCCCTTGAATCGTTAGTTTAATTTTTATTTGCTTTAAAATGCAATTTAGTCATTTCAATTGACACCTAATAGTAAATAAATAAATTTTCTGAGGTTTGATTTCAAGTAAAAAATAAAAATCTCTAAATCCCTATTCCAAGTATAAAATACACAAAAATATGAATAATGGTAAACTTATTATTTTATATATTTTATTCTATCTTGTTTTTTTTTTTTTAATTAAATAGCGATGAAGATGAAAATTTATGTTACATGCACCAAACTAAACACAAATCGATCTTGCCTTCAACACCTACTCCCTTGTTATCTCATCTCCAAAGTCCCGCTTTCTAGTCTGATCACCATGTCTCTTTAAACGATATCTCAATGAGTACGAGGGAGAAACAAAAGCCAAACGGCAAGGTCGCCAGGGCATCCTTTACACGCGCGAGAATGTGCTATGGTGTTGAAGTGTAGAGAGAAAGGTAGTAGAGCGCTTGCCTCGATGAGTGGGGTAGATCTAGAAATTATTTATTAATTATGTATTTTATTTAGAAATATATTATGTTTAAAAAAAATCTATAAAAAAAAAAACAAAACTACAGTTTTAAAAAACAAAAAGAATAAAGGTGTGTTTTATATGTTATAAGAAAGAAAAAAAAAAAAACATACAACATTGGTGACAATTCAACCACCACAAGAAAATACAGGTCATTTTATGTGGCAAATAACACAGTTATGCATTTACAAAAAGATAGCAAAAGGTCAAATTTGACCACCAAATACTGTCACAAGCATCACCTGAATAGTGCAAATGCCACTCACTCATCAACACGCGTCAATAGTTTTTTAATTTAAATATTCAAACATAAATATAAAAAACACCAAAAACACCCCTCACTACTTTGTTAATTACACAAAATATTTGTGTGAAAATTAAAAAAAACACTTTTAAATGCAAATCTTATTTTTTTTTTTGTCTAATTCAAGTTTAAATTCATACTTGTATTATACAGATAATGAAAAAACCCTTGTTTAGCATCCTAACAATTTTTTGTTCTTAGAGGGAAAGAATTATTTTTATTGCAAGAAAGCACTTGATTAACAATTTTAAAATTTATTGAATTTGGAGATAGAAAAGTAATTTTACTATTAAAAAAAAATAAAAAAAGTACATACACACCCAAACAATCTTTTCATTACCAACATCCTAGTGAAAAAGACAAAAAAAACTAGCCCCAAGGCCTAATTTTTTTCTATTAAAGGGTAAATAAATAATTTTATTACATCAATCTACAGTAAACTATCTACTATTATAGTGAAAACCATAGTTATTAAACTTGAATCAGCCCGACGAGTCGACCCGGGACCCGGTGATTGGATTGGTTCAGTCAGGACAAGACCAGGATGAATAAAAACCTGGTTGACCCCAGTTTGACCCGTGACTTGGGTGACTTGGCAAAACCTGGTTGAGATCCAAGTTTTTTTTCAAATGTGTTTTTCTTCAGGGGAAAGACCCATTTTATTTTTTTAGCTGGTTATTAACCCTTTTTAAAGTTTATTATATAAATATTAGAAGAATGTTTTATTTTTTTAATATGAGATTTAAAGCCCTTTAGTATATATTCTATGTTCACAAAAAAATTATGTTTTTTCAACATGGGATAAAAAACCTTTTGAAATAATCTTTTAAACTTTATTATTTATAATATGTCTAACATATATTTACATGGATTGATTCTTAATGTTTTCATATGAAATATTAAAATTTCAAAAAAAAAAATTATTTAGACTTACCTGAGTCAACCCAAGCAACCTGGAACCCCGCTTCTTGGTCGGGTCAGCCCTCGGGTAGTCTGATAATTATAGTGAAATTAGAGTTTTTTTAAATGTGTGTTTGATATTATAATGCATTATATATTTTAAAAGTGTTTTTCACTTGGAAATGCATCAAAATATTTTTTTTTAATTTCTAAAATCAACATATCAAAACTATAAAAAAACACTAAAAAATATTAATTTAATATTTTTTAAAACCAAACACATTTTTAAAACTTATCTAAACACAAAAACAAAGATTCTCATAATATATATTTGTTATTATGGCATAAAATGCTTTTCCGCAGGGGATGACTTGTGGCTGGGGTGAAAGGCCGAGGGCGATCGTTTAGCAAGTCAGCTTCGTATTCCCCCATTGACTTTCCCCCCCATTCACTAACGCTTCACCCTCTTCCTGTTTTCTCCCCTTGTAAGGATACAATTAATATTAAAATAACTTTTTATATATATTTATTTTCTATTAATACATCAAAATTATTAAAAAAAAATTAAAATAATATTTTTTAATATATTTTTTTAAAATATTTTAAAAAACATGTTTAAACGCAAAAATAAAAAACCTTAATCATAATTAATGATTTTAAGCATGAGATTTCCTTAAAATTTATGAATTCAATTCAGTTCAATGCATCCTGTAAGAGGTTGAACCAATGAACCAGACCAAGAATCCTCACTGGTTCAACCTCTGCTCGGTTTGGATTAGTAAAACCGATGGTGACGGCTAGTGGTTCTTAGTTACCAGTGTTGATGGGACCCACTACATAAAAGCAGATGACAATTACAGCTGGTTATACCAATGAGAGTCTTTGAAGGTGAGATGCTTTTTTTAAGTATTTTTTATTAGAAAAAAAATATTTTTTATTATTTTTTAAAATTTATTTTTAATATAAACAATGTAAAAGTATTAAAAAAATAAATTTTTTTTAAAAAGAAAGAAAAGTAGTCATTCCTTTTGGCCAACTAGGCCATGACCCGCTCTCTCTCGGCTTGTTAACGAAGCTGTTAAAGATTGTTAACGAAGCAGTTAAACATAGTTAAGAATATTTAATAAAACGAATCTTCTAGAGAGCAACGACTATTTTTAAACTCAAATCCAGCCCTAAATAAATAAATATAAAACAAGATTTATTGTACGCTTCGCTGATTTATTGATTATAATAATGTGTAATTATTTCTTATTTGGACAGCAGATTATTGGGCTAAGCGTAATTAAATGGAAATAAGGCGCCGCGTTATGACAAAATTGATGAAGGGTGTTTCGGTAAATCGAGCTAAGACCGTACTCCTCTTGTCACGAGAGAATATAACAGGTTTCGAGCCAGAGGAGCGAGTAGAGTTAAGATGTTGGAGAGTATGAAATGTTCGGGATTTAGTGGGGTGCGTGTTTGTCGAAGACGAGTCGTGGTCAATCATGTGTCCCTCGATTCTCTCCCCGTTTCTGTTTTTCCAACTTTATCCACTCTCATCGCCCTTCAATCCACTCGCCAGTCCTTCAGCTAAAAAAATATTTATGCAGTTTCTTCTAAATATTTATCATTGATTTAAATCATGGATAATAGATAAACTAATGTCAAATACTTTTATTAAAATATTGCTGTTTTTTTATTTCTTTAATCAATTTTTTCTATTTATTTTTATATTTCAAAAGCGTTTTAGAAATAATTTTTATTTTTTTTATTTCAAATTAATATTTTTTTGATATTTTTAAATCATTTTGATACACTGATATTAAAAATAATTTTTATAAAATAAAAAAAAAATATTATTTTGATATATTTTTTAATGAATAATATTTTAAAAAGCAATTATAATTACACTCCTAAACACACTCTAATTGAATATATCAGATCAATCAAGTCGCTAAAAAATCAATCGAATCAATTTAGTTGTCGTTTGACACCATGATAGCTTCTATTTTTTAAATTGTTTTTCAACTAAAAAACATTAACTTTGTATTTCTAAGTATTTCTGGATAATTTTAATCTATTTATGTTAAAAGATATATATAAAAAACAATTTCCATTTTTTTTTTTAAACCACTATTTTAAAAAAACACTGTAATATCTTTTTTTATTCAATTAAAAAATATTAAATTTTGGATCTTAAACTTCTCATGTCAACAAACTAGGTTGGACGCAACTACTATGTGCTTATCATTCGATTCGTTATAGAAGTCTTGTTGAATGGCTTACCTTGAACCGAAGCAAGAAAAGGCAAGTCTCCTTGTTGAGTTGATTACTTTGAACCGAAGTAAGAAAAAGTAGGTCTCCTTGTAGATTTGCTTTACCTTGAGCACAAGTAAGAAAAAGTAATGTCTCCGTGTTTCGTGCACGAACACTATTTTTTATTCTTATAAAATATCAAGAGATCTACAAGTAAAGTGAACAGAAAAAAAGAAGAAGAAGAATATTAATAATGTTATTGAGTATTTAACATTGTATTTATCATTGTGATTACAATTATTTTAAAGTATTTATTATTTAAAAATATATTAAAATAATTTTTTTTATTTTTTAAAAATTAATTTTGATATCAATATATCAAAATAATATGAAAACACTAAAAAAAAAATTTAATTTTTTTTTAAAATATTTTTAAAACACAAAAACCAAAAAAACTAAAACAGCATATATTACTCTATCTTGCTTTTCTTTTCTTTTCCAAGGAGGCCATTTATATTCATAAACATTTTTGCCATTCTTCATTGATTTATTTCTATCCTTCATTTATAAAAAGATCTTTTTAGCTTAAAAATACTCATGCAATTTATTCTATATTATTTTCTTCTGGCGGTGTATTTGAAAAATATATATTTATTTTTGATGTTTCATGCATATTCACATGTTAAATGTGAATACTTTGGCTTTAAGTTTTTCTAAACTACCCCCACCATAGACTATTTTATTAACAAAAATAATTATAGCATATGCTTTTGAATAGTGAAAAATGAATTAAAATTAAGACTTAAGTCAGGAGTAGACTGACAAGGGCACCTCAACATTATATATTTCAATTTTTTTATTTTATGAAAAACATCTTATCTTGATGGTGCTAGGGATGCAGTCAATACGCTTGTAATAATTCAAACTCAAAAGCATGCCTTGTCTGATCCCTACAGATGATTAGATGAATATTACTATTATTCCCCCCACCCCCCCCAAATAAGCATAATCTATTGAAAGATTCGCACTAAATACCAAAAAAAAATAAAAAAATCCAGACTCAAATTATAATTCCTTTTTTTGTCTACCATGCAAAATTTCCTTCTACCTAATTTTCCTTTTTTATTTTTTTTCCAAATCAGCATTTTATACCCACAAAATACCACTCAGTACAGAAAAAAAATCAAATAAATCAGAATATATCCTTTTTTATACCCTATAAATAACTGCTATCAAAGATACCAAGATCAAAGTCTAAAGACTAAATAAATAAATAAATAAATAAAAATCATATAATCCGAACAACTAAGAAATCTCAAACCATCCAGCTCAGACTCCACGTGTCAACTCCACATCAACGAAGGAAAAAAGTACCAGTGTACTACTTCCCTGAAAAGTAGAGTAGGGACGGAGTTGTCATTTTCGAACACCTACCCTGTCCTTTATAACCACCATTATAGTGGATTTTCTAAGCCACTGTCATCTCTTATTTTCTCTCTCTAGTCTCAACTCTCAACGCTAGGTGCGCTTGTAGTGTTGTACGATAACCTTCTTTTCGTGGCTATTTTACTCTCCGGTGACCAAATAGTTGTTTTCCGGTAATTTTTTTCAGGTAATAGCACTGGTTTTTCTCTTCCTTTCACTACTCGTTGACTCTAGATCTGCCGTGTTTGACCGCTTTTTGTAGTTCTGTGCCACTTTCTGCACAGATCTGTTTGGTTTCAGTCACTGCTTGCTTTTCCGAGTTGTAAAATGTTGTGTGTCATTCTAGATCGCGAGATCCTTTACCTATGACTTTGTACTGGTTCTCTTTTGGGGTTTTGAGTGGTTTTGTGCTGTATGAAGTGACTGGAGTGGATGTGTTTGAGTGAGGGTTTATGTTTTTGCTGTTTTTTGAATTTTTGTTCGTGGTATGATAATTGTAGTGTTTTTATTACTTAGAGATTATTAGCTTATTTTAGTTGTTAATTAAAGCCAATTCTGAAACTTTCCTGTATTTGGCACATTTTTTATATTTAATGTGTGTTCATGAACTGAACATGTCTATATTGATCATTTGTTGTCTTTCATTTTTTTTTTGGAAATTTTAGGGTATGTTTATCAATTTTCATGTCGTATATGAAATGAGTTTTGCTGCGAACATGAGTGTGTTTGTTTTTTGCTGTGTTCAAAAAATGTTTTTGAAAATTTTTGAATTTTTTTTTTGTCATCAAATTAATTAGTTTGGATTGTTTTGATATGTTTGTCAAAAATAATTTTTTTTAGAAAATAAAAAATAATATTATTTTGATACGTTTTCAACTAAAAAAACATTTTGAAAAAACAACAGCTGATATAATCTTAAATCCTGTTTAAATTTTTTGTTTTGGGGAATTGTTTATTATGAAGCACAATTAATTTTAACTGATAATTTTTTTTTCTATTTTGATTATATAGCCATGCTTTTAGTGACCTTGCTCTTTCATGACAGCTACTTGTTTTTGGTCCAACGTGTGTTTTGGGTTCTTGGGCTTGAGATGTGCTATCATTTTGTGGCACTATCTCATGGTTTTAAGTATTGTGCTTTTGCAGTTTTCATCATGGTGAGGAAGAGGAGAACGGAACTTCCACAGAGTGGGGGTGAGAGTTCTGAGTCCCAGGAAACTGGTGCTGGTCGGGGCACTCAGCCCCCAGCTGAGAGGAGCGGTCCTCCTCAACAGGGAGGAGGTGGAGGAGGATACCAAGGTGGAAGGGGTCCCCAGTCTCAGCAGGTAGGCCGTGGAGGTGGTTACAGTGGCGGCCGAGGAAGGGGAGGAATGCAACAACAGCATTATGGTGGAGCCCCGGAACACCAGGGGCGGGGGAGAGGGCAACCTCAGCATGGAGAACGAGGTTATGGCAGTGGTCGTAGTGGAGGTGGCCGTGGAGGACCCCCTTCAGGCGGACCTTTTAGAGCACCAGCACCCGAGCTGCACCAAGCTACACCAGCTCCTTACCCAGCTGGGATGACCCCTCAGCCCATGCCATCTGAGGCACGTTCTTCATTGCCCATGCTGTCTGAGGCAAGTTCTTCAATCCAACCACTAGAGCCATCACCAGCAGCTGTGTCACAGCAGATGCAACAACTATCAATCCAGCAAGAAGGCTCTTCTAGCCAGGCAACTCAGCCACCGCCAGCCTCAAGTAAATCAATGAGGTTCCCTCTTCGGCCTGGGAAGGGAAGCACTGGGATAAGGTGTATTGTAAAGGCTAATCACTTTTTTGCTGAGCTACCAGACAAGGATTTGCACCAGTATGACGTGAGTGACTGATTCTTAATGTTTCTTCCCTAGGTAATTTGTATTTACTAGTTATTGTTGCATGTGATTAATTGGTGTTGATGGGAATAGGTTAGCATTACACCGGAGGTCACATCAAGGGTTGTCAGTCGAGCTATAATGGAACAACTGGTTAAATTGTACCAAGAATCCCATCTCGGGAAGCGTCTTCCTGCCTATGATGGACGGAAGAGTCTTTATACTGCTGGAGCTCTTCCTTTTCAAGCAAAGGAATTCAAAATCACCCTCATTGACGAGGATGATGGAACAGGCGGGCAAAGGTTGTTCTTCGTTTTCCTTTCTATATTGTTTCACTTATTTTAATACCCTGCCTTTTGTTCTAATGGGATGTTGTTTGTTTCAATGTATTGGGTTCGGTGTGTGGAGAGGTGCAGCACTTTGAAATGCCAAATTGCAATACTGTTTTAAATTATTCAGCTTATGCTCTGCTTTTGTGGGATCATAACCGTGTAATGGCCTAACCTGTTATCCTCTTCTATGCTGTTAATTTCTTTCTTCTTGTTTCAGGAGAGAGAGGGAATTCAAAGTTGTCATCAAATTTGCTGCTCGTGCTGATCTGCACCATCTAGGACTCTTTTTGCAGGGGAAGCAAGCTGATGCACCTCAGGAAGCCCTTCAAGTCCTTGATATAGTGCTGCGTGAATTGCCAACTGCTAGGTAGTAGTCTGTTTCTTACTTTAGCAACTTGTGCAATATTAGTTTTGCATGCTAAAGAATGGGTGCTGATCAACTGAAGGTACTCCCCAGTGGCTCGATCATTTTATTCCCCTGATCTAGGAAGGAGACAGTCTCTTGGCGAGGGCTTGGAGAGTTGGCGTGGTTTCTATCAAAGTATTCGTCCTACACAGATGGGACTCTCACTCAATATTGGTATATTTTATTGATCAAATGTGTTTTCTGTCAGGGACTCTTTTAAGTTCATTTATATGATTATTGTTTATATTATAATTTCTTTGCAATTTAACATCTGTCTATGGCTTATCTGTGCTGCAGATATGTCCTCAACTGCATTCATCGAGCCACTACCAGTTATTGATTTTGTGACTCAATTATTGAATCGAGATGTTACCTCCAGACCGTTGTTTGATTCTGATCGTATAAAGGTTAGAATTATTTGTTGTTTTGCTCTTAACTATCTATTTTCCTATAAACAAGTTCAATGTTATTTCATACAATTTCTGTAGCCTATGTAATGTTATTTTTGCGTAGTTTAATTTTCTCATTCATTTATCAATGTATGAGACATGAGGCACTATTTCTTCTCAATCAACAGATTAAAAAGGCTCTCAGAGGTGTCAGAGTTGAAGTTACACACCGTGGAAATATGCGCAGAAAGTATCGTATATCTGGTTTAACATCACAGGCAACACGGGAGCTGACGTAAGTTTCATATGTCATGAAAAGTTTCTTCATGCTGTTAGAAATTAGATATGGTTCCAGGTTTATGTTGGTGACATGATTTTTTCTGTGTTAGTTTCCCGGTAGATGAAAGAGGAACATTGAAATCTGTTGTGGAGTATTTCTATGAAACCTATGGCTTTGTAATTCAACATACTCAATGGCCTTGTCTACAAGTGGGAAATCAACAGAGACCTAACTATTTGCCTATGGAGGTGAATGCATGTATATTCATTTCTGTTCTTTTGTTGCAGTTTATAGCTGTGCCTGCTTATGAATCATCTCTTGAAAACAGGTTTGTAAGATTGTTGAGGGTCAGAGGTACTCCAAAAGATTGAATGAAAGACAGATCACTGCTTTGTTGAAGGTGACTTGCCAACGTCCTTATGAAAGGGAACGTGATATTATGGAGGTAAAGTGTGTTGTGGTGGATATCTTCTATTTGATTGCTTGAAATGATTTTTATCTGGGCATAATATCGCGGTTGTGCTCTGTACTATGCATTGCTCCTGGATACTTCAAGAGTTCATTAGCTGTATATTTTTTCTTATATATATATTGTTGAACAGGTGATTCTACATTCTTGATTTATGTTTAACAAGTACTTTTGCATTCTTGATCTTTAATGTATTGCCTTTTCTTTATCTAAATTGGGGTTTTGTTGTTCCATTGTTGTGTAAAATTACCGGGCACTGCTGTTTTAAAATGACAATCACACAGTTTGCTGTATGTAAAGACAAGTGAATATGGAGCCTTGGATAATGGCATAATTAGCAGCTTCCTTTAGTTATTATGCCTATTAATGTAGAGCAAATTGTGAAATATTTTACTTCTAACATTCTGATTGTTTGCAGACGGTTTATCACAATGCATATCACAACGATCCTTACGCCAAGGAGTTTGGTATAAGAATTAGTGAGAAGCTCGCATCAGTTGAAGCTCGCATTCTGCCTCCTCCATGGGTAAATAGTCTTTATTTTCTATCTGTCTCACCTATGTATACTTTACATATTCTGGTTGCAATTGTCTATTGGCTATTGCCTGTTTGCCTTTGCAGCTCAAGTATCATGATACAGGCAGGGAGAAAGATTGTCTTCCTCAAGTTGGGCAGTGGAACATGATGAATAAGGTATTTCTACTATTACTACTCTATACAATAACAATGGTATGGGATGCATTTCACAATTACCTTTGTCTTGTCTGTATTTTGTCTTTATTTTCTTTCATTTGTTTTGGAATATGGAGGTTAGTAGAAAAGTATGTGACTCGTGACATGAGACAGCAAGGGAAGCTGAGAGGCAATATTGTGGTTAGTTGGTGGTAGAAAAGGAGGGTAGCTGAGAGGTAGGGGGGAGATTATACCTTCTGGGCTATCCCTATTAAGCAAGGGAGGCCCAGAACCTGGATGGTGATTGGCTTTAGTGGATTTATGTTTAATGAGTTATTTTAGATGTAGTGTTTTGAGGTCTGGATGTTGTGGATTGTAGGTTCATTTTGATATTTGTTTACAAGCATCATTGCAAATTAATTACAAAACTTATCAGCGTAGGCCACTTATTGGTAGTCTTTTGTGAGTTTTAATCTCTAGCCTTAATTGTGTTAAAGTTGTTCCTTGCAAATTAATAGACTGTAAATTTGTTCTGTTGTCATTATGTGGCAGAAAATGGTTAATGGAGGCAGAGTCAATAATTGGATCTGCATCAATTTTTCAAGGAATGTCCAGGACAGTGTGGCCCGAGGATTTTGCTATGAGCTTGCACAGATGTGCCACATTTCTGGCATGGTATTGAAATTGCACAATTCTTTTGGGCATCTGCTTCCAATTTCTTTTTGGACTGTGTTTTTGAGGCATCTCCAAAAATTGGATTGTGGTTTTTTATGCAGGACTTTGCTCTTGAGCCATTGCTTCCTCCTGTTGGTGCTCGTCCTGAGCAAGTAGAAAGGGTTTTGAAAACTCGGTACCATGATGCAATGACAAAACTCCAGCCACATAGCAAGGAACTTGACTTGCTCATTGTGATTCTCCCAGATAACAATGGTTCTCTTTACGGTACGAGACTCGAGTTCTGTCGGGCAGATGGTGGTTGTTTAGTCTTGTTTTTGGTTTAATGGAATTGTTTATTAGGGCCAAATCAAGGGGAATTGATGAGTTCTATTAAAAAAGCATTTCTTTTCATTTTTTATTCCATGTGAGCAGTTTTGTTTTGAATCAAAATCCCTGTTGAAGACTGGCTTTTTTTAAACATGAAATATAAAATAAAATTGACAAGCTATTTCCTCCTTTATCTTATTATTTGCATATGAATGCCTTTGTGATTAAGGTCAAAAGGTTCTTTATATTAATAATAGCTGTGATTTATACTAAGTTTGCAGTTATTCCATCTTTTTAAAAGCTGATTTTCGTAATTGCTTTCAATAACTCTGTTTTGTATTTTACAATTTATTGTGTTTTGAGTGCAGGTGATTTGAAGCGTATTTGCGAGACAGATCTTGGGCTTGTTTCTCAGTGCTGCTTGACAAAGCATGTATTCAAAATGAGCAAGCAATATCTGGCCAATGTGGCTCTGAAGATAAATGTGAAGGTTGGAGGAAGGAATACTGTTCTTGTTGATGCATTATCTAGACGTATTCCTCTAGTCAGTGACCGGCCCACTATTATTTTTGGTGCTGACGTTACTCATCCTCATCCTGGGGAAGACTCAAGCCCATCCATTGCAGCTGTATGCAGCTTTTCTTTTTTCTTCAGCTTCTGAATGCCTGCATCTATTTTCACTTGGTTGGGCTGTTCCAATTGGCAGTTTTTATTTTTATATTAATGAGATTTTAATGCAGGTTGTGGCTTCTCAAGACTGGCCAGAGGTTACTAAGTATGCTGGCCTGGTTTGTGCTCAAGCCCATCGACAAGAGCTTATCCAGGATTTATATAAAACATGGCAGGATCCTGTACGAGGGACAGTGTCTGGTGGCATGATCAAGTATGATCAAGCTCTCACTCTGATGATGGTCCTGTGCTCCAAGAGGAGCTTTCTGTGGTTATTAGGATTGATTGTCTCTTTTCATTTTGCAGGGAACTTCTCATATCTTTCCGGAGAGCCACAGGGCAGAAGCCTCAGAGAATTATATTCTACAGGTATTAATTGTTCTGTTCTCCCTTCTGCTTTGTTGTTTATTGTTGCCATGTCTAATGATGTATTTATTTTCCAGAGATGGTGTCAGTGAAGGGCAGTTCTATCAAGTTTTGTTGTATGAACTTGATGCTATTCGGAAGGTAAAACTGCTGTCCTTCAAATCTCTCTCTCTATTGTTTATTTGTTCCATGTCCTGTTGAATTTTGCGAGCCTTCTATTTTCTCATCTTTCTGCTTTCATCCTCAGGCATGTGCTTCTTTAGAGCCCAACTACCAGCCTCCAGTGACATTTGTTGTGGTCCAGAAGCGTCATCACACAAGGCTGTTTGCAAATGATCACCGTGACCGTACTGCTGTTGACCGGAGCGGGAATATATTGCCTGGTAATCTATCTTAGCTTGGTGATGTGATAAATGTGTTCAAGTTGTTTTAGATTCACAACATGTTTCGCTAAACCCCCTTCTCATATGGCAGGTACTGTCGTGGACTCAAAAATTTGTCACCCAACAGAGTTTGACTTCTATTTGTGTAGTCATGCTGGGATTCAGGTGAGACTTTCATATCGTTGTAAATTTGATTCCTTCAGAGCACTTTGATGCTTTTGGTTTCTGACCACTGGCCACCAACAGGGTACAAGCCGTCCAGCTCATTACCATGTACTTTGGGACGAGAACAAGTTCACTGCTGATGGGTTGCAGTCCCTTACAAACAATCTTTGCTACACGTATGTTCATGTTTTTATTTAATTTTACAGTCTCCTGACCTTGAACACTTTCCCTGGTCAATGCTTCACTTTCTGTGATAAACTATGTCTCCCTAATATGCGCGCGCTCTACTTGTTGATTTCTGCAGATATGCAAGATGCACGCGTTCTGTTTCCATTGGTTAGTCTCCCTTTACCGCACTCACCCATATGCACACCTTGTAGCGGACAAATAACCTCTTCTTTTATTCTTTTTATGATATTGTAGTGCCACCTGCATACTACGCACATCTTGCTGCATTCCGAGCTCGTTTCTACATGGAACCAGAGACATCAGACAGCGGTTCACTTACAAGTGGCATGGCTCCTGGGCGAGGAGGTGGAGGAGCAGGTGGTCGAGCCACACGCGGACCTGCTGCTAATGCTGCTGTGAGGCCCCTGCCTGCCTTGAAGGAGAATGTCAAGCGGGTTATGTTCTACTGTTAGGATTCGAGACAGCCCCACTTTTGGATTGTTTAAATCTCTGGGAGGCCCCTGCTTACCCTTACATATACAATATCAAGCTGGTTGTGTCGGCGTTGGGTGTATATTTAAATTACGTGTTTAAAACTGCTGCTTTTATCGCTTTCTTAAAATTTGTATGACATTGAATGTCTTGAATTCTAAGACTTTTAAGTTGCTGTGTTTTTTAGTTTTCATGGTTATGATCATCGCAACTCAATGGCTTCTTCCTCGGGTGCATCTGTGCCCTGGTTTTGTTTCTTCATTCGTTTTGGTCATGGTGGATGTCTTATTACCATTTTTCCGACAGCTCAATTCAAGCTTCTAGAGTCCTTTACTGTCTTTATATAGTGATCACGTTACATCGTTGGATCAAACCCAAAAATTCCACTGCCGTCATGACCACGGGAGATTTGGACTTGGTTCGGATGTCTGGTTTCTCGGTTGTTTTTTAGCCTGGTTGTTTTTATATTTATAAATTTTTAAAAAATAATATTATTTTTATATATTTATATGAAAAATATTTTAAAAAATAATTAAACTATGCTCTCAAGTACAGTATTGCTGCAATTTCCTCTCTCAATGTCCAGCTAGGCTGCTTCAACCAAATAATTTGCCCTGGATGTCACTTCAAACCAGTGTTTTAAGACCCGGCGGGGCGACCCGGGCCTGTGGCCGGGCCGGGTGAAGGCCAAAACCCTCTTAGGAATTGACCCGGGATCTGGCCGGCCCGGCTGAGACCCGGTCATTTTTTTTTTATTTTCTGTCATTAAACGACATTTAAAATCCTAAAAGGCTAAAACACTCTGCTGAAAACTGAAGACAAAAGAAGAACGAAGCACTTAACATCTTAACCTAATTATGTTACTCTGCCTTTGAAAACTGAACGGAGCAGAAGGGGTGACTTGGTCTGTTCACAGTTCAAACAAATGTGAGATGATAAAATGATGACACTGCTAGTCGGTGATATGAACGTGAGCTGTGTCATATGTATTGGTAATTTAGAATTTAGTTAGTCAGATGTTCAGCTTAACTAGTTTGGTTGCTCGAAAGTAACTTCATGTTTAGATTCATAACGCTAAGAAGCGTCGGTAAGGAATTATAGGTATGTCGAGGTCTCGCGGAAAATCTTGTTAACCAACGAAAAATATTGAACAATCTCTAGAAAATAACTTTATTTTAACCAATAGTGTCTGTATAGAGAAAGATCTGAAGATAATATTAAAAAATATAAGAAAAAAAGAATATAACATGGTTATAAAACTCAATCTAGGTATCGATCTAGCCCAAATCATATAAGGTTGACACGCGGGTCGGCCAGACTAAACTCTGGATAGATAAACTACTTGGTTGACACGCCGGGTTAGCCAGGCGGCTGCCATGGAAGGTAGAAGGATATGATACCATGCTGAAACATGGTGATCACAGTAGAGCAAACTATTAAACTTTGTAGAGAGACAAAGTCACGTGACAGCTTGTAACCTTCCTCTAGGAAGAAGAAGAAGAAACGCATATGACAGTCCTCTTCATGCATTTCGAAATCAAGAAAGATTAGCATGGCTATAACTCTTCCCTTCACTTTTTAGATATTAAGCAAAAAGGAAATCTAAATATTCTTCTTCTATCAATCACACATTCCTTTCTTTTCTTTAAGATTTCTTTCCAACGAAGAATGTTCTTTCTCCTTCTCTCCTAGCCTAACTCTAGCTATCTCCATCACCTCATTTTTTGAATATATAAGCACATTATCACAGCTATTAAAACACACAGAAGCTTCATTCTTCACAATCTTTCTGCTTTTGAAAGACCCTTTTCTGTTATCATTCGTTTTCCTGCTCAAATGGCTTCTGCACCAGTCCTTAAGCGATCCGAAACAATTGCTGAAAGCATGCCTGATGCATTAAGGCAGAGCCGGTATCACATGAGGATATGTTTTTCCAGGTACATGAGTGCTTCAATGTTCTTGTCTGGTGAAGTTAATTACATTCTTCCTCATTATTTTCTGGTTCTGAACCATTAGAAATATTTATACATCCTCTTATTTATTTCTCTCCGCTGGGATGCTTAAAAAAAAAAAGGTTTGTTGCTCCTGGGAGAAGGCTGATGAAGCGCCAACATATAATGGATGAAGTTGATAAATCTATACAAGATAAGAATGAAAGGCAAAAGGTCTTGGAAGGCTTACTTGGTTACATCCTGTGTTCCACTCAGGTAATGTTCTTGATCTGTCTTCTTTCTCTATTTGTCCATCTGCACCTGTCTGCTTCTTTATGGACCTAAGAGTTAAAACCGCTTCCTTTTCATCTAAACAATTTGCAGGAGGCAGCTGTTGTTCCACCTTTTGTGGCATTTGCTGTAAGACCGAACCCGGGTTTTTGGGAATGTGTTAAAGTGAACTCTGAAGATTTGAGTGTAGATGGTATCTCCGTTTCAGAATATTTGCAGTTTAAGGAAATGATCTTTGATGAAAAATGGTATGTACAAGTCCGAGTGAAAATCTTTTGAATGATTTTTGAAACAGCTTTTCCTTCTAATAACTGCTACATGGAGGTGCAGGGCGAGCAATGAAAATGCGTTGGAAGTAGATTTTGAAGCTATGGATTTCTCCACCCCTCGCCTTACTCTTTCTTCTTCTATTGGGAATGGACTGAACTACATGTCAAAGTTCATGTCCTCAAAGCTCCGAGGGAGTTCCGATGCTGCAAAGCCTCTGCTCGACTATTTGTTAGCGCTCGACCATCAAGGGGAGGTAGTTGTCCTCACATTAGCAAGATGATAAGTGTGATCTGCCATTCTTAGTCTTGGAACAAGTTTTTGAAAAACTAATGGTCATGCCTCTCATGTTGTAAAATGCAGAATCTTATGATCAATCAAACTCTAGATTCAGTTTCCAAGCTTCAAGCAGCATTGATTGTAGCTGATGTAGTTGTCTCTGCATTTCCTAAAGACGCCCCATATCAGGATTTCCAGCAGAGGTCATTTACCTAGTTCCTTACTTCCATAAAACATCTATGTTGGTTGACATTTTTTCTCTTGCAACTCTTATATTGCTGACTGTAAATTAATATGCAGCCTGAAAAGGTTGGGCTTTGAGAGGGGATGGGGAGACACCGCAGAAAGAGTCAAGGAGACAATGAGGATGCTTTCTGAATCACTTCAAGCCCCCGAACCAGTGAAACTGGAGTTGCTCTTTAGCAGGATTCCCAACATGTTCAACATTGTGATCTTCTCTCCTCACGGCTATTTTGGCCAGTCAGATGTCCTCGGGCTGCCAGATACCGGTGGCCAGGTGTGTAAGACAATCCCACACACTGTTAATTATGGCCTGATTATATAATAATCCATGATTACAGTGTAGTAAACTAATCTGCATGTACATGACACACAGATTGTTTACATTCTTGATCAAGTAAGAGCATTAGAGGAAGAACTGCTACTTAAAATAAGGCAGCAAGGGCTTAGCGTGAAGCCTCAAATTCTTGTGGTGAGGCAGATATATGAACATCACCAAAGTTTATCTTTATTCACTCAATTAAAGAGTTGGATTCAAGATAATTATTTTCTTTTCTCCCTTCTT
Source organism: Populus tremula (assembly GCA_964019445.1). Lineage (NCBI taxonomy): Eukaryota > Viridiplantae > Streptophyta > Magnoliopsida > Malpighiales > Salicaceae > Populus > Populus tremula. Next base: position 10,609,269 of record CAXHTJ010000007.1, on the reverse strand, counting down.
TCTATTGTTTAATTGTATACAGATAACACGACTGATACCACATGCTGGAGGGACAAAGTGCAACCAGGAGGTGGAGGCTATTTTCGGTACAAAACACTCCCACATTGTTAGGGTCCCCTTCAAGACAGAGAAAGGGGTTCTCCCTCAATGGGTCTCCCGTTTCGATGTATACCCTTACCTCGAGAGATTTGCTCAGGCATGTGCCTCCATTTCCCTCTATGATTTTCAGTTTGTTTTTCTTGAACACATACTGATTGTAATAATCTTGTACTTCTCTCTGGCTCTTCACCAATCACTAGGATGCTGCTGATAAGGTCCTTGAATACATGGACTGTAAACCTGATCTCTTGATTGGGAACTATAGTGATGGGAACTTGGTGGCTTCCCTAATGGCTCAGAAACTTGGCATAACTCTGGTTTAAGCTGATCACTTCTTATTTAACTTTCACATTTTTCAATTAAAGAACGAAGACTAACCAACCATCTATATTTATTGTGAAATCCGACCTGCTGTGATTCCAGGGAACTATTGCTCATGCTTTGGAGAAAACTAAGTACGAAGATTCTGATGTCAAATGGAAGGAATTAGACCCCAAGTACCACTTTTCCTGTCAATTCACAGCAGACATGATTGCGATGAATACTGCTGATTTTATCATAACCAGTACTTATCAAGAAATTGCAGGAAGGTTAGCCTTCTACCTACTATCATCAGCTCTAAGCAGACCTAGTGACCATTATAATTTGCATTTCTAACTAAGAAAATTGCTTCAATTTCAGCAAGGATAGACCAGGACAGTATGAAAGCCATGTGGCGTTTACCATGCCAGGACTTTGCCGTGTCGTGTCAGGGATCAATGTCTTTGATCCAAAGTTCAACATTGCTTCCCCTGGGGCTGACCAAACTGTCTACTTCCCCTACACCGAGAAACAGAAGCGGCTAACCTCTTTTCATCCTGCCATTGAAGAGCTACTCTATAAGAATGAAGATAACAATGAGCACATGTAAGTTTTTATAAAGTTTCCTTTAGCTGATAAGATTCTAAAGCTATCATTAGCACAGAAAGCCTACAGTTATTGTTCTGTGATGAGACTAATTAAGAAAACATGCCTGGAACAGTGGATATCTGGCAGACAAGAAAAAACCAATTATCTTCTCCATGGCAAGACTGGATACAGTGAAAAACATTACAGGGCTGACAGAGTGGTATGGAAAGAATGCGAAGCTAAGAAACCTGGTGAATTTCGTTGTTGTAGCAGGATTCTTTGATCCATCTAAGTCAAATGATAGAGAGGAAATTGCGGAGATAAAAAAGATGCATTCCTTGATAGAGAAATACCAACTCAAGGGCCAGTTCAGATGGATAGCAGCTCAATCTGACAGGTACCGAAACGGAGAGCTATACCGCTGCATTGCAGATACAAAGGGAGCTTTTATTCAGCCTGCACTCTATGAGGCCTTTGGCCTTACAGTAATTGAGGCAATGAACTGTGGACTACCTACCTTCGCCACCAATCAAGGTGGCCCGGCAGAAATTATTGTTGATGGTGTCTCAGGATTCCACATTGACCCCAACAATGGAGACGAGTCTAGCAACAAGATAGCAGATTTCTTCGAGAAGTGCAAGACAGATGCTGAATATTGGAACAAGATGTCAGCAACTGGTCTCCAACGCATCTACGAATGGTGAACTCACAACCCTACCAAATATCAGACATAAACTTCCACCGGTAACTAATCGTACTTCCTGTCCTGCAGCTATACATGGAAGATTTATGCAAACAAAGTGTTGAACATGGGATCTGTTTACGGGTTTTGGAGGCAGATGAACAAGGAACAGAAGCTTCTGAAGCAGAGATATGTTGAAGCCTTTTACAATCTCCAATTCAGGAATTTGGTGGGTTATTTTAGACAGTTCGTCACATGAAGCCACAACTCCTAGGAAGCTAAACCTCTAATTTATCTACTATTCGTGACAGGCAAGGAATGTTCCAATCCCAGGATTTACACCATCCGTACAGACACCATCAGCTTCAAAAACTAAACCCCAAGAATCAGCACCTACAGCCGTAGCTGAATCTCAGAAATCTCTTCCAACCCCGAAAGCCAAACCGCAGGTGGAGGAGGCCGCCGTGCCAGCACCTAAAACTCAGCTAACACAAAGGCACGTCGTTTAACCCCACCTTAATTAAATCACAATTAATTTGATTCTCTGTTTTATCACAACCTGATTCTCATCTTGATCTTTTGGACTGCTGACAGAAAGGCACAACCGCAGCAGCCTCAAAGCCAAAGGTGAAGACAACGAACTTTCTTTCTCATACAATATACACTTTACCTTTATAATAATTTTTTTGGTAAATTTCTTGGAGCCAAAACCAGGATGTGTTTACCGAGGAGAGACTTTTTTGTTTGCAGGAATGGCAACGAAAGTTTAGGGCAAATGGTCATTGCACGACGACAAAGCAGCAGCACACAGAGAAGCTGGAGTTGGTGGTTGTCCAGGATCGCTTCCCTTCTTATAGTTTATTACATCCTGAGGAAGTTGTATTGCTACTTCACATGAGAAAAAAGTCAAAGCAAGTTGCAGAGATGAAGGCTGGAGTCCATAACTCAACGTAAAAATGCTTGCCATGCATGATTAATAATAAAAATAAAAACCATGTTGTTTCTTTTATTAGAAGTCTTTCTATATATATTAATTAACTTAAAAAATCCAAGTGAACAAAATTAAAACGAGTCAATATTGATTTTGGAAATATTTAATGTAATATGTATATATTTTGCAGTATTTAACACCATGTGTGCATTTTATGTTTGAGTTTAAATATATTCTATGAATATATTTCACAATCACAATGTGCATGTATAGAAAAATCACAAATAACCGATTTAATTTTGAGAAAATAAAACCATAATAAAAATTAGAAAATAAAAGAAAGGAAACTAGCTAGGCTGATTAATTTTTTCGAGGTTTTTTTATTAAATTATATTTTATATATTTTGATTTTTTTGATATACTGATATTAAAAATAATTTTTTAAAACCAAAAAATATTTTAAAATATAACCTCTCAATCGCTTCTTGAAAAAATTTAGATATTTGTAAAATTTTTAGAATAATCTAAAAAACCATTTAAAAACTATTTTGAATCTCAAAATACCGATTCTCTCCTCCCTTCTCTCTATTGATTGTCTCCTCTTTCTCACCATTAAGGGACTTTGTTTCAACACAAATGAAGTTTAGGACCATTTCATGCAAACCTCTAACACCAAGGATCAAAATGAATTAATATTTGCTTTAAGTCACTTACTTTTTGTTTTAAGGAAAACGACACCATTTAGCAAAAGTTCTAGTTCATTCACACGTCACAGTGTATGGTTTCTGTTGCAAATCGAGTAATCGAAGAGAAAAGTCACCCCTCACGCCATCAAACCTGCTGGCGGAGTTTTCACACTCAGTCCAATTATGCACACTCAACTTTATTTTATTCCTCATACCGTCTCATTCAATCTAGTTTTTCTGCATCAAAATCATGATTAAATTAAATTATTCTCCAATTAGATTTTATACACATCATTCGCAGTTAAATTCTTCTCCAATCTTATGAAAAAAAGGACCTATTATTTTCAAATTAAATTATAATATTTTTGTTGAATCAAGGTGATGGGAAGAATACTTTTGTTTTGATTATCAATGTTAATGGGGCAATTAATTCCTCAGCCGTCCCTGTTGAAGCCTAATTCATCCCATCTTATTCATGCGATTCACGAAATCTTATCTTTTAATTAACTTTCAGAATAGAAGTGTCAAAATTAAGTAGCTGGCAAGCTGTGACTCCTTTGCTTGAAATGAATTCGTCCAAGAGTCGGTCCATATCGTCCCCTGCGGGCACGTTTGTTGCTACAGTAACATGTGGTTTTTAAATTATTTTTTATTTTTTTTATTATCAACTTATAAAAACCATCTAAAATTATAAAAAAATAATTAAAAATTAAAAAAAAAAAAATTATCATAAAAAAGCTTTTAAAATAAAAAAACAAATAGGTTACATGAGCTTCACCCATTAAACTCAAATACGTACTCATCATACCAAACGAAAAACAATATTAAATTGAAATAAACAGGTGGTGAAAATATCTGACCTTGACTAACGACACAACACAAGCTATTTATATAGTTTGAACTAGATGATGATGACATGTTGTTTCATTTATTTTATCAAAAATAAAATTAGATATGTTTTCTATCCATTAAAAAAAACCAATGCAAGTCTAGGCTTTATATTTTAGAAAAGCAGCAAAGTCTTATCTAGGAATTTAATTTGAGTTCGATAAAATATCAATATAATAATATATGAGTATTTTTTGGACTTGATAGATAATATATAGGGTATGAATATTGTTAAGTCCAATATTAAATGGCTTAAACCTAACCCAAAATATATATTTATATTATATAAATGTATTTTTAAAATATTTAATTTTTTTAATATAATATGTGGATAATATTTATCATTTTATCATTTAATATACATATACATACACATATACATACATACATATGTATGTATATATATATTAACTTTTTTATTTTTTGTTGATTAATAGATAATATTAAACAATTGATATCTGAAAATGGATAAATAATTTATAAATATCTAATTTTTTTATCCCAATAAATAATAAATAAAATATGAATATCAATTGTCATTTCTAGCCCATCCTCCTAATCCTAGGGACTCTTTTCTATTCCCTTCATTTTAATACACACATATAATTTTGAATAAAATGCACTATAAATAAAATATCCTCATGACAATTGCTTTGTGAATTATTATTATACATGAACAAGATAGGCAAAGTTTATATATAAAAAATATTCTCCTCAATATTAAATGAGAATAAAATATCTAATTTCTTATTTTTTATTGTAGTTTTTTTTGCATAATTAATTATTCTTTTATTTTTTCTTCTATGGTATATAAATTATTGAGTCATGATTTTTTCTATAAATATCTATCTTAATTATAATAAAAGTAAATAAAAATTGTTTTTGAAATCTATCTTGCAATATCGCTAAATAAGAATAACAACAACACTTTAGGTAAGGAAAAGTATTTGGTTCAACTGTTAATTTTTCTTACGAGTATTCTTAATTAAACTAACTTTCATATATTAAATTAAATTTCTTTCTTTTCAGGTCTTGCATAAAGTCAATGGAGTCCAGCCGAATCAATGGATGTACAAATAATTTCTTTATTAAACAGCCTCCTACATAAGTTGAACCCTCGATGATATCAAGCAAGCAATTATTTTCATTTAATAATGTAATAATGTAGTAATAATTATTTTTTAAAATATCTTTTATTAACATTATTATAATTAAAAAAAACACAGAAAAATAAAAAAACTCCCTCTTAATTATTTGGCAAGTTGCTTCCGGTTTATCTATCTTTCTTTATTAGCAGGGACCATAATTATACCAGCGGTCACGCCTAATATTGAACAAGACTAAACTAAGTAGTTTCATCCCCTCAGGCTCAACATTTACAACAAATACACTGGATCAAAAAGAGAATAAAAAAGTAAACCAAATATATAAATAAATAATGATATATATATTGCCATCTCTAGCTAGGAAATGATATATATATATATATATATATAGAGAGAGAGAGAGAGAGAGAGAGAGAGAGAGAGAGCAGCCAGGTTTTGACCTGCAGACAAACTATGCATCCTTAAAGACTACAAGATAGATTACAAAGCGCAATTCATCATCATCGGCGGGGAAAATGACCGGAACTGGTGGCGACAACATGAATGGACCTGTGCACAGTTCTTCTGGGCTCATCCACAAACGGGTTATCAGAATCACAGTTTTGTTTCTTGGTGTTCTTGCAGTTTCTTGCCTTGTTCTGTACAAGTCTGCCAGCCCTTTCGAGTTCTCCTTGGGTTCCTCATCTGATTCAGATTCACTTTCCGTGTTATACCATCAAACTTACAAGGTGAGTTTCCCTTTCATAATCTCTTAATGCTTAAATCTACCTCATTAAATCTTGTTTGGTGTTGATTACTGTTCTTGCTGGTTCAATATAAGTGGAAGGTGCTGTTTCTTTTCTTCCCTGGTTCTTCTTATTAACCTTCTTCAAGGCTTCATATTATAGCTGCTTGTCTTGAATTCAACACTCATGAAACCAAAACAAAATTGCCCGAGAACCAAAACCACAAACATCACCAACACGTTCCAGTACAGGATTCAGAGGCAGAGCATATACAAACCTCTCTGTTTCCTGGCTAGCTGAAGTATTTTTAACTTCGATTTAGTCCCTATCGTTGATCATTTTCTTGGTGTTGAATTGAACACTATTGCTCGATTGTCTGGGCTTCGATGCTTCCCAACAACCTTCCTCAGTAGGATTTCTGTACGTCTTTCTTTTTTTAGGTAAACTATATTTTAGTCTCCAAAGTCTCATCATTGCTTCACTTCAGATCCTAAAGTTTAAATCTCTTCAATATTAACCCATTAGTTTTGAGAAAGTTTCAATCTTGCTCTTGAATCTTGAATAGCTAATATATTTTTTCCCTTCCCTTTTCTTTCACTTTCATCTTAAAACTTTCCTCTCATTCTCTCTCTCTCTCTCTCTCTCTCTCTCTCTCTCTCTCTACATATATATAGACGGAAGGTGAAGAAAATCCTTGGGAGGACAGCGATGGATTATGTGCTTTTTGCTCGTATTAATCATAATCACTATTCATTTACATGTATACCATTCATGAATCTTAAGAATTTTGGGTAGATCCAACCCTCCCTAGTCCCCGCTATGGTACACCTATGCTTCTATATGATAATATATCACAAAATCATCCCTTAAAATCAACATTGAAAATATGAACCGACAGGGACTAAAACATAGTTTATCCTTTTTGTTTGCTCCCACCATAAGTCTACAGCTCCGAGGTAGCGTTTAACTATTGGTTTAGAATAAAAAAAATATGGAGATAGCTAATATATGTCTTGATTTATTTTTTATCTTGAAAATATAAAAATTTAAAGGGTGTTTGGAGTGTTTGACTTTTATTTTTAGATTTTTTTAAAAATATTTTTGGTTTTAAAAAATATCAAACTAATTTTTTTTATTGTTTTTTAATGATTTTGATATAAAATAAAATCTTAAAAAATTATTTTAATATATTTTTAAATAAAAAATTATTTTAAAAAGCACACTAAGCTATACTTTTAAATAGACATTTATTTTTTTCTCTTTTAATAAATACATTTATGTGTGTGTATATATATATATATATCCAAAAATAAAATAAATAATTTAAAAAAATAATTTTTTTTTAAAAAACATTCAATGCACACAAACAAACCCTTCGTTGTCACAGCAGATATATGTTTTCTAGGCCAGTCATTTCGTGGGCCAGTGTGGGTTCGAGATGGAACAGGAAGGAAATGTCTTCTCGCTGAAATAATACCAATAGTTTTTATAGTAATAAAATTTAATAATCTATTTATTATTTTTATTATTATGAGTTTGTCTCCAACTTGCAATAACGACGTGACTTTCTGGGTTAATCTAATTAATTCATTTACAAGAAAATAATATAAATGTTTTTAACGTGAAATTAATAATTTTTTAAGTCTTCATTTTATATATTCTAAGAGCATCTCCGATGTAGAGGTAAATAAAATGCTAAAGCCAAATAACTGACAATATATATATATATATAAAGGGGAAAGACAACCGGGGCAGCTAATTATGCCTATCTAGGTCGGATCTAAGCTGTCTTTTTTATTCAGCAGACCATTTATAAATCTTTACCTTTTAATTTCTGGTGGAGGAGATTTGAAAATGAATTTCTTTATGTTTTTTTAATATAATTATAGTTATGAAAGCGTTGACCGATTCAAAACCTTAATTATAAAAATGGAGTAAATTGATCTGGTTTAACCAGATCAATTAATTTAAATCTACTCAAGCTTTGTTTCTTAGAAAACCCTTTAAATACTGTTATTTTGAAGGATACACACACAAAGATTTTTTACTAACTTGGTCAAGATCAAGCCTGTGTTTACCGGTCATGAGGTTGATTTAGGGGTGATTATTTAGTTTGGTTTGGTTTTTATAAAAAAAAACAATTAAATTTTAGATCAATTAATTTAGATCTACTCAAGCTTTGTTTCTTAGAAAACCCTACAAATAATATTATTTTGAAGGATACACACACACAAAGATTTTTTACTGACTTGGTCAAGATCAAGCTTGTTTAACCGGTCATGAGGTTGATTTAGGGGTGATTATTTAATTTGGTTCGGTTCTTATAAAAAAAAACAATTTTGACCGGTTTCGTTTGGTTTTTTGATAAAACTGGTTTGACTCGATTTTTTCTCGGTTTGACTCTGTTTTTTTTTATCTGTATTTGATTTTTTTAGAATTTTAATTGATTTAATCAGTTTTTTTATGATTTAATTGTTTTTATTTTAATTTTTTAATTTTTTTCTCACCCTAAAGTTGACTAGCCGAGGCCGGGTCCTATAGCAGTGAAAATAAATAGAAGAGGAAGGAAACTAAACGACACATCAAACTGTTCATTTGTGACAGTGTAGATCTTTTTTCCGACGCATGAGTTCATGGATGACGTGGTTTGCTGAGTGTACACCATGTTTATCTAGCTCTTGATGGATTACGTATCAAACTAATAAAAAAATATTTAAGAAAAGATTATTGACATCATAAATTCAATGAACGAAAATTAAAGGTGAAACAACTTGATGGGAAATCATTACAATTTGAAGCCTTTTCTTGTGTAGTTTTTCAAAGCAGAGTGTGTTTTTATCATTACTAATTTACTACGATCTCATTTCTAGAAACTAGTTATGTGTCCTGTTCTTCTCAACGTGCTACACACACACTAGATGCCTTGTTCACATGATGTAGCGGTCTTATAATATATTTATGAAAAAAATAAAAAAATATATTAAATAAATTATTATAATTCACAATATTTTCAAGGAAAAATCTACAAAGCTAAATTCTTAACTAGATTAATATTTAAAAATTAAAATGAATAAAGAAAATTATGGAAAAAATCATAACAAAAAAAAATAAAAGGAAAAAAAACCATGTACAGAAATATTGTTGCAATCTATAGTGTTTCATGAGGAAATCTACACTTGTAATTCTCAACCAACTCAATATTAAAAATAATAAAATCGATAAAGATAATTTTGAAAAAAAATCATAACAAAAAAATCATGTGAGGGAACATTATAGCAATCCACAATGTTTTAAAGAAAAAAACTATGAAGCTAAATTATCAACCAACTCAATATGAAAAAAATAAAATCGACAAAGATAATTCTGAAAACAAATCATAAAAAAACAAAAAAAAACCATGTGACACTGTAGCAATCTATATTGTTTTACAGAAAAATAACTATAACGCTAAATTTTCAACTAGCTTCATATTAAAAAAATAAAATCAACATAAACAATTAAAAAAAAACACAAAAAATTGAAAAAAGAAGATAATTTTGGGAAAAAAAACATGTGGCGCAAGTTAAAGTTGAATTTTCAATTAGCTCAATATTAAAAAAAATTCAACAAAAATAATTTTGAAAAAAAAAATATGTGAGGAAACACTGTAGTAAAACAAAAACCACGTGGGAAAACATTGTAGCAATCCATAGTACTTTAAAGAAAAAAAACTATACAAAGCAAAATCGACAAAGACCATTTTGAAAAAAAAATTTATATATATATATATAAAAGCCATGTAGAGAAACATTGTAGTAATCCATAATGCTTTAAAGAAAAAAATTATAAGATTAAATTTTTAACCAGTTCAATATTAAAAAAAAAATTGACAAAGATAATTTTGAAAAAAAAAACACGAACAAAAAAGAATATAAAAGAAGAAGACTATCTTGGAAAAAAAAAATGTAAAGCCCAAAAAAGGAAAAAAAATGTGGGGAAAAAAACAAAAATAAAACGAAAGAAAATGAATAAACAAAAAAACAAAACAAAAAAAACAAAAAAAAAGAAGCATGTGGAAAGCTACGTAAAGATATGGGGAATAACAAAAATAAAAGACATGGGAAAGCTACAGTACTTTCCCATGCTTTTTAGAGTATTGTTAATATATATATAAACAAACTTTTTTCATGTTTTTTTTTAGAAAATAAAAAAGTTTGTATATGTATATATAATTAGATAAATTAATAACTATGTAAATATTTTTATATTCGTTAAGAAACTAATTTGTTCCCACTCACATTGCTTAAAAAGCTATGATGAAATTAAAAAGAACCCCGTAATGTCTATTGAATTTATTTTTGTTTTTTAAGAGTAATGTATTCATAAAATCAAAAGATATAAATATCCCTAGATCTTGATTAGTTTTAAATAATTTATTTTTAAAGATACTTAAGCTATTTAACAATATTATTAAAAAATATGTACAAATTAATTTGTTCCTAATCATTGTGGTAATATTTAATAGATCCCGTAAAAAAACAGTATTACCTTCAATAAGTAGTTTTTTAAATTTTTTAAGAAGAGCAAAAATATAAAACATTGTTTTTATTCACTATATTTTATATCTTATGCCACAATGTTTTTTTTTGTTATGTCTTCTAAGTTTTTATTAATTAAAAATTAGTAAATCTAAATGAGATTAATCTCATTATGATAGTTGTTAAACTTTATCTGACAAATTAACTTGAAAAATCTAGAATTCTAAGATTCAAACTTAACCCAAGATGAATTTTTTTATTGAACCAACCCATATATTAACTTGATAGAATCTAATTAATCCGGCTAAGTTTTGATTGATTTGGTTAATATAAACAAACATGATAAAACAAATATCAAGAGTTTTTTAAAGAAAAACAATGTGGTTTTTAATTAAGAAAGCCGCCGTGAGGTTGAAAAAGAGGTACAAACACTTTCAGTCATCAGGCAAGGTCCGACCGACAACTATCATAGCATGACAGCGACCACACAGAATATGTTTGCTGACGCAACAGTAACAAGTTAATATGTTAAAAATATTGCATCATTTGATGGCCATCACCTCAGCAATCATGTCAGCGTAGATAAATTCATCGTCGGACCGGCGACATGCGGCCATGCCCAGTTAACATTTCCTCCGGCAACACTTTCTTACACTTTCTTCTGTATTTCATGCCCTTCCAGAGGAAAGTTGATTTGGAATTGGAGAGAGTTTTGAATAAAGCATCCATGAAAGGTAAAACTGTGATCTTAACAACATTGAATGATGCATGGGCAGAGCCTGGATCTATATTTGATCTCTTCTTGGAGAGTTTTCAAATTGGAGAGGAGACTAAAGAACTCCTAAATAATCTGGTGATAATATCCTTGGACCAGAAGGCACATGCTCGTTGCTTAGCTATACATCCACATTGCTACGCTCTCAAAACTGAAGGGCTTAATTTTACAAGAGAGGCACACTTCATGTCTGAAGATTACCTCAAGATGATGTGGAGAAGAATAGAATTTTTGAGCACTGTTCTTGAGATGGGCTACAGCTTTGTTTTCACGGTATAGATACAGACCCTTTTGGTTAATTTCTGATAATTATAAAGAGATTTAACCAGATCTGCTCCATTTTCTGCCATCTAAAACTTCTTCATCTCCTTTTCCAGGATGCTGATATCATGTGGCTTCGAAATCCATTTCCACGGTTCTATCCAAGTGTAGATTTTCAGATAGCATGTGACAAGTATTACGGCAATCCTAAAGACAGAAGCAATCAACCCAATGGAGGGTTTACCTATGTTAGATCCAGTCTACGGACGATTCTGTTCTACAGGTTTTGGTTCCTGTCTAGAAAAACATATCCTGGCAGACATGATCAAGATGTATTGAACAAGATTAAAAACGATCGTGTCCTTGAAAAGATTGAACTAAAGATGAGGTTTCTAGACACTGCTTACTTTGGCGGGTTTTGTGAACGTGGCAAGGATTTTAACAAGGTCTGTACCATGCATGCAAATTGTTGCTATGGTTTGGAGACTAAAGTTCATGATCTTAAAATTGTGCTTGAAGATTGGAAAAATTACACGTCGTTGCCTCCAAATGAAAGAGCTTCAGCATCGCCCTCTTGGAGAGCTCCTCAAAATTGCAGGTATTATTTCGGTATTCTTCAACCTTTCTACCTGATTTTCAACTACGTACTGATCATAATGTTTCCTACAAAATGTAGACGAGGATAAGTAACCGAACTTGAGTTCTACCCTCATCAATGAAAAAAAAATACAACTTCGGTAGATATACTGCTCAAAGCTATGCTTAACTCTGGTTTTCATATGCTTGGTTGCTGATGTAAAACTTTTTTGACCATTTTCAGGACATAAATCCAGAGTCAAGCTTCCATGTACATCTGGCTTCCTTCCATTTTCCTGATACATTCAAGAACACTGATGGTTATCATGTCTCTGTGACAAATGTATGGAATCAGTGAAGGTGCAAAGCGTTTACTGTTCAAAGATTGCTTTTAATGTCTGTCTCAAAAAACAAGTGATGTTTACAGTTTTAAAACCATAGATCAGTTGTTAAAGCGGAAATCTAGAAATAGCAAATACCTTTCTAAACCCACCACCATGGATGTTCCCAGAGTTATTTTTGACTCGATTGTATGTGTTTGGAATTCCAACTTGAAGATCCACGATACTAGTTCTATTAGGATATGGGGTTCATGAAATGGGAAAGAGCTGCTCTCATCAAGTCCAGCCTAATAATTCTCCAAAATCCTAGAGTAGACAAATTAATATGCTGTGCAATTTTCAATTTGAGTTGAAAAAAGTTCTGTACATCATATTAACTTGGTTTGAGTTGTCAGTGTTGCTCCTGCCAAAATGTTTAGATGCTCAGGAAGCAGTGAATTTTTACTTGTATAAGTTTCAAATTTAATTCTCTGTTATCCACTTGAAATTTCAAGTTTCATTATTTTTGAATTAAATCTTATTTGGTTTAAATATATACAATATTTTTCATAATAATAATTAACAAATTAAAAATTTATTAGCATTCAAAATTTACCAAATTCTCGCGGTGGTGTCATTGATTGCTAATTTAACCTTCTTTTACCATTTGCAGGACATAAATCCAGAATCGAGCTTCCATAAACATCCGGTATCCTTCCATTTTCCCGATACATTTAAGACTGATCGTTAAGCATATCTGCAAGTTCCCATTGCAATTATATCAAATCAAAGAAATCAAGAAATTATTTCTTCAAATATTGTTTTTTGGCGTCTTCCTCTAGAACACCAGTGACGTCCACAATAGCAAGAAGTTTTCTAAACCCACCATGTATGTTTCTGAGCAGGTCCAGCCGTTGTAGAATAGGATCATCTTATCGATCCCATTGGGAGAAAAACGCATTAATCGGAAAGGAAAAGAAAAGAATCTACCGACGCCGTTATCTTCGTCGGGCTTTTTTTTTTTTCCTTTGGGAGAGGGGGACGGACGAAGAGAATGAAAAGAACCGAAACAAGAAAGCCCGGGCTGTAGCCGGTTTTATTGTGGGAAAAACTACAAATCAGTCTCCCAATTACATAAGTCGTTTCAGATGCATCTCTAGAGGTAATTTCCAAATAATAATATTTAAAATTGTTTTTTTTATAAACAAAATCAACCTATAATAATTATAATAATCCATGCCATTTTCTTTTGGTATGTGAAAAGCATTATAATAATTCTAACTGCTTTGTCATACGAAAACATCAAGAACAAACGCGGTAGCTTGGTTGATTTATCAATTTTTAATCATGTTTGTTTGCAATGATAGCAAATGATAAAGGAGTTTAATATAAATTAAAATACTCAAATAACAAAAAAATTATAATTATAAAAATATTTCAATATTAATTTTTATTCTTCCCAAAGTCACTTTAAAAAAAAACTATTATAATTGTTTATATAAAAACCCTATTAATACTGAATATAAAAATAAAAACAAAAAAATTTCTAAAATAAAAAGGAATAGAAATAATTAAAAATATTTATTTTTCTAAAAACTAGTGCATCATATATATACATATATATATAATTTTTCAATCTAAAGCATTATTAAAAAATATAAAAAACCAATTATTTTCTCAATTACAAGTATCAATAAATAAAATCATCCATTCAATACAAAAAATCACTTAATTCACCAATTACAAGTATTAATAGATAAAATTATCTGTATTCTCTGTGTTGACATTTGGTGCTAAACCATGACACTAATATTTATTAAAATCATTTGTATATAATATATAATTTCTCAAAATAAATGATAAATATAATGAATTGATTTTTCATAAACACAAACGCATAAAAAAATGCTTATCAGCTTGATGTCATTGCAATTGTATCACTTTGCATCCTTACCTTCACTCATGGACCTGATAAAATAATTTATATAGTTTGGGGACTGACTTTTCTGTTATTCTTTACTTTAAACCATGGCAATTTCGTAAATTTCTATAAAGGAAACGCAGCTTCTCTCTCCAATTACGCACCGTTCACAGAACGACAGTCGACGGACAAATCCAAAATGCATCTAAAGAAGCCATTGTGGAGCACAGCACTGAAAGAAACAAGAGAACCGTCGTCAGAGGCGGAGCCGCAACCACAACCGCCGTCTTCAGCCACGGCAACAGCGGTGGACGAGCTAGTAAATTCACTAAACAAGCAAAGATTATATAGAGAAGTAACACTCGCTCTCCGTACAAGCCTTAGAGATGCTCGCGCCGAATTCTCTTTCCTCCGCCTCCGTGGCCTCCGCTCTCTCCTTAACTTCCTCAGATCCGTCGCTCAATCAGATTCCACTATCAATCTCTTCTGCCAAACGCAATCTTTACCGGACCTTCAAGGTAACTAACCTGCTCTGAATCACTTCTTTGCTTTTTTCGATTACTTTGTTTTCTGTAATTTTTTTTATCGGTGAATTTTTTAGTGGTTCCGGTTTTGTTTCAAAATTCGTTAAAAGAGGGGGAGGAGGAGCAAAATGTGGAGAGTTTGAGTCACGTGTTTGGTGTGGAGCCGATGAGGATTACGAGTCCTTCGACGGATGCAGAAATCGCGCTTGCGCTTCGTGTTTTGGAAGGTTGTTGTTTGCTTCATAGAGAGAGTACTGTTTTTGCTCATCAGTACAAGGCAATTCAGGTGGTTGTTAGAATTGGATTTTAAAGAAATGAATTTTGTACTGCGTTGGTGGTGTGTTTATGCATAGAAGTTGGGCATTTGGTTTTGATTTTGTAGGTTTTGATGCGGGTTTTGTCGACTAGAGGTGTAATGGAGAAAAGTGCTTGTTTAGATGCTCTAATTTCGATAATGTTGGATTCATCACCCAATCAAATGGTATGAATTTTGTCCCATCATTCTCATTCTTCATGTTTAAATTTAGAGGCAAATTGGTTTCTATTACATACATTCTGATGCAAGATATTAAGAGCAAGCTTAGTAAATGTATTGATTTGAGTTTATTCATGTTTTACATTTTGGTAGTACGAGGGTAGATTTTATTGAATGAAGTCATTCATAATAATCGTTTATGTTATACAAACTCTGAACTACACTGCTTCTGAAATATTTCGACTCAAAGTTTTTCGAACTAGATGTGAAAGGGTATCCAATGGAGGCAAATGCTAAAAGAGTCTGCCTAATTGGTTCTGTCATATTTTCCTCATTTGTTATTGTTTACAGGGCGCTTATTTAGGTTATGTTAACTGCAATCAAACTTTCATTTTTGGAACATGGATTGAAGATGACCATGGCATAGTTATTTTGTGGATGCCACTTGTAAGCTAGTTGAATCAATAAAATTAGTTCTAAGTATGCTCATTCACCTAGATAGGGAAGCCATTGCACCCTTAAAGCAGAGATTAAAGATGATCATAGCATGAGTTGGCTTAAACTAGCAAGTCTCATTCTTTGGGTGACAATCTCCCTCCATGGGTTGAAGTCAATGCCAGACAACTTTCCACTTGGTTTCACTAAACATCTACATACTAACCAATAGACATGTCATAAGGCTCAACATCTGCTAGAAAAGATGATGTAATGTTTCATGTGGGATCGAGAAAAGACCACTTTTAACTAATTCAATTTTCTATTTTTCCTTTTTCCTTATTTAGTTCAGCTCTGGAATGGACTGCATTTCTAACTTTAGTTTGTTAGAGTGTTTCTATTTTGTATTGGTGTAGGTGCAAGTTTAATTATAGGCTTCAGAGATACAGTATAGTTGGGTTTCATATAACTTGAAGATCAAGAACTTGATTTACTGTGATGCTCTTGTTTAGTAGTTGCACATTTTTTGTTTATTTTATTTTATTTATTAGACTCTGTTGCTTCACTTTGGTGCATGGACTTGTCTCTCAAACTATCATCTTGATGCAAAATTCTCTTTCAACATTTTTCTGTTCTTGTATTCTTTATTATTTTCCACTATGAATATGCTCCTATAACTGGAATTTTTCTTTGCTATTGACATTATGCTGGTTTAATCCTAGAACTTCCCTAGATCTAGAGAAGTTATTCATATTTCATTTCCTTTGTAATTGGATTGTGATTTCTTGATCTTGTTTTGAATTGAATTAGGCTTCTTTTTTGCAACCTCAACATCAATATTTCCATCCGTGTTAGAGTTTAATCTCAGTTATGGTTATAGTAGTTCCTAAGTGATTCGATTATAATACCTAATCATTGCTAAACTGGGCCTACTTTGTAGACTAGATCAGAAATTCTAACCTGTTATACATAAAGAATATACCAATACACCCAACATCAATTTGGATGAAATAACTAGGCTTGATTTGCTCTTTGGACTTGCTTTTCCGTGAGTTCCATACGGCTGAATTCTGGCTTTGTCAATTAAATGCATAATGGAACTTTAGAGGACATGAATTAACTAGTTAAGGCTGATACAATGACCTCGAAAAACAGTTGTGCTAACCATATAAAGGAGTTCTTATTTTCTAGCATTAAAGTCAATCATGATGTTAATTGATCAAGAAAATTATTTCTTCTCTACTTGGCATCCCTGTTTACTTTGACTTGTATACACTCAGGATTTCGAAGCGTGTAATGGTATTGAGGAAGTAACTGTGGTTATTAGGGACAAGCAAGTGGATGAGAATCTCAGGTATTTATTAATTTTCATCGCCCCTGTTTACCTCCACTGTACAGCATGGTGCTATTAGTACTGTTTGCCGTATCCAAGATGTTATTAAAAGTAGAGCAATTTTGCAAATGGCAACAAATTACAGCAGTGATTACAAAAGTGAAAGAGAACACTGTTAGCGTTAGCCCATGCACACACTTGAAGAATTTTTTTTCAAATGAGTGTCATGAACATTAACAAGTTCGAGGCTTTATGATAATGTAGTGAAGGGATCTGTTCATTTTTTGTATTCAAGCTACTTAATTACCCCGTAAACACAAAATTCTTGACATGCAAAACATGTAGAGCACTTCGAAAAAACTGCAAGGCATATACTTTGTTGCTGGGAAGGGGAGGGGGTTATAAATTGAGGATCAAGCTAATAAAACTTACAAATGGAGCACATTCCTATCAGTTTTAGATGAGAAGTTTCTCATTTGCAACTCTGGCAAGCTCATGTTTTTGCTCGTTTCTTTTGATTACATAGAAAATTCCTTTTTTTAGATTTATCAGTGATAAGTTCCTTTTTTATAAATTTAAGATAGAGCTGTATCGTTTAATTCAGATTTGACTGCTAACGAAGCATATGTTTACCTCCGATTAGGTTGAAATGTGGAGAGTTCATGCTGCTACTCATTGGCCATCTTAATGGGAGGGAAAGGGCCCCCATGCCATCAATACATGAAGATGTAAGGCGACTCCTTGGTGAGAAATCAGCCTCCTTGATTTGGGCAGCCAGTCAATTTGGATCAACAGTCGATCCAGAACAGAGGTTGATGGCTTTACAGATCCAAGCTCGCAGGGTGCTTGAATCACTGGACCTGTACTAGTTCAGAAGATATGAAATCTCTATTTCCTCTTGGCAATTTCCTCTTTCTGATTCGAAAATGAAGATGAGTTCTGTAGATAACATTAATTGCTGGCATTTCTGTAATGTTAAAATCTCGTTACTCAGGAAGCAGGTGTGGTTTGCTGATGCCGTGTGCATTTGCACACATCATTCTTTCATCTCAAGCAAAAGTGTTCGTTGTATTATAAATACAACTAAAATAGTTGTGAACTGGGTTGATAAATTATTGAAAGTGTTTCTTAACAAATTTATCCCATGACTCAGTTGGATGAAGCGTACTTGTTGGTTGCTAAGGTAAAATATTGTCCTAGGCTAGCGTGTCTGGGTTTGTTCTAACAGGCTCTTTGAGGGTTTTTATTTAAATTATTGCTAATTATATTCTTTAGGTTTTTATTTAATTTTATTTTGTTTTATTAAATTGATGGTAAATTATTTTTTTTTATCAAGAATAAAAATATTAATTCAATATAATGAAGTTTATAATTTTATTTTTTTTATTAACGAGGGTTGATATGTTTTTTTTTTTATATATATATATTTTCTCTGGGCTTGCTCTACCGACAAGGTTTTGGGTTGAGAGTTTCAAAGTTTGAGCAATTATACTAAGACTCCGTTTGTTTGCAGGAAAGTGGTTTCCTTTTGGAAAGTGAATTCCGGGGAAAGTGAATTCCTGGAAAGTGAATTCCGGGAAAGTATTTTCCGATGTTTGGTAGTGTTATGGAAAATAAACTGGAAAATACTTTCCAGTGTTTGGTTGTGTTATGAAAAATAAACTGAAAAATAATTTATTAATGAATTAATTTTTTTTTCAAGTTTATCTAATATATATAAAATATTTAATATAAAATATTTAATCACTTACAATTGTCATAATCCAATTTTTGACCTTTTTTATTTTTATTATTTTTTTAAAAGAAGATAATGAAAAATAAAAATAAAATAAATGAAGGATGAATTAAAATTTGGGTTAAGGGCAACATGATTGGAAGTTTAAAGATTTAATTAAACTCTTGACTAGTTTAATTAATTAAATCAAGGGTTTAATTGGAGAATTGATTTAATTAAATTTTAGATT
Source organism: Populus tremula (assembly GCA_964019445.1). Taxonomy (NCBI): domain Eukaryota; kingdom Viridiplantae; phylum Streptophyta; class Magnoliopsida; order Malpighiales; family Salicaceae; genus Populus; species Populus tremula. The sequence continues at coordinate 10,590,163 of CAXHTJ010000007.1, read as the reverse complement.
ATTTTAATTAATGAAATCAAGAGTTTAATTGAAGAATTAATGAGTTTGAAGACTTAATTAAATTTTGATTTAATCAAAAACCCAGGACTTAAATAAAATAAACCAAGAGAACCGGCTTCGTCTTCATCTTCAGGAGCAGCAAACCACACCTTTGCATTTTAATTCACTGCTACAGTAGCAGTGAATTATAATTCACTTGTTACTGTAGCAAGTGAGTAATAATTCATTGGGCAGACGTGCGCTACGCACGCCAAAAGAAAAGTGTTTTCCTTTCTTTAATAGAAGGAAAACACTTTCTTTTCTCAAAGCAATGATTTTATGTTGACCAGAATTAAGTTTTCGTTGACTTACTATTTCATATTGTTACCAAACATGGGAAAGTAAAGAAAACGAATTTCAAGAATTCGTTTTCCTTGAAACAAACAGAGCATAAGTTTAATGATAATGTAAAAAAGTCATGTAGTCTAGACATTTTTTTTTTTCTATTTTTCAAAAAAAAATTAATCCGATGTGTAATGGTGGCGTGAGCAATAAACTAGTATTCAATAAAATAAATGACAATCATGTATTTGGCTCTCCTATCAACTTGTTTTTTTTAAAAAACAAAACTTGAAAAATGGTGAATTATTTCTTGAATTGTTGGAATCAAATATTTGGACTTGGGATGACAATGATACCCATGGATAGAGTTTTATACTATCTATACTTGAACTCAAAATTCAAATAACTACCCAAATAAGCTTGAGTTTTTTTATATCTAAACCCCACTTAATCGAGTTTTAAGTACCTACTAGGTATCCATAACCCAAACTCAAACTTAAAACCTGAACTTGAATGCTATAATTTATAGCTATTTAGTAAATAATTAGCTTGATATACATGTAATTCTTTTCGGACTTTAAGATTATTTATTTATTTTGGGTCGTGTAAACCAATATCCATACCCAATTTGAACTTGATTTTTTGTCTTCAAATTTTACTCGAACTAGATGTGAAATTCGATCAGGTCTAAGAATTTTCTGTCCGTTTAGGTCGGTTTGGGTCAATATTTATTGGATTTGAGTGAAGTTGTCATCTTTACTTGGACTTTGTTTTTCCCTTCTTGCTTTGTGATATTGGTTGATCTTTATTATCTTTTTACCTAATTATTAGTTGGTTTTGCTCATAATTACATTACAACTACAATTACAATAAAAACTAAAAGAGATGGTGAATTTATTGTTCATCACATCACAAAACATTGTTCACCGAAACAATGTTTTGTAATTTTTTTTAGTCTTTTAATTTTTTTTGTCATTGATTTTCCCCCCGATCATCCTTTTACATAGCATTGATGTAGAACTGACCTTCATAATCTGTTTTGATTTGTTTTTTATAATAGTATTGTGGTCTTAAAACAACATCCTAACATTGAATTGATGCTCAATTTTATAAAAATAAATCGGTTTTATTGTTTGCAAAAGCTTGAAAATGAGGGGACCAAAATTAAAATTGAGATTTCTAAGGGTCAACTTGATCCTCTTCCTTAGGAATCCCAGACGAGGGAACCCTAGAAGAGATACCAACTCTAACTATCATTCATATATGATCCATACTACCAACTGTCCTTCCTACCTCATTTACGTTATTGATAACTTATCTTTGTCTCAGTAGTGTTTTTCAATGGAATGTTTCAATCCTCTTCCTCGGTACTTATAAAAAGTGAGTCACTAGTTCAGGTACAAGATGTTATTATTATCACCTGAACAATTAGACAACCAACCTGTAATTGCAATCACCCAATTGAATCATGTATATCCCTTTAAGTCAAATGAATTATGTATAAATAAGTCAAATGCTTCTTTTATTATTTTCTTTGGTGCAATCGAGTCATCCTAGACTTGAACCAGAAACCTCACTTATGAAGTAAATCAGTGTACCTATAATTTAACCAATTAGTAAAGAATCAATCAATCCCTTTCAGGAGCGATTCATCCTCTCAGATGAAGCACACAACTTTTTGGTGTATTGCGCTTTCTAAGTGTTGTTATTCTTCTTTTTCCTTAACCTTGACAAGTTTTTATTTATTTAAAAAAAATAATTCAGATGAGAAGGAAAAAAAGGTGCTAAGAGAGATGACAACTAAGGTTGTTGTTTTTATTATATAATAATAATAATAATAATAATAATAATAATAATAATAATAATTTCCATAGCAAAATGGAACTATGATAAGATCATTTATTTACAACAAAATGATATACAAAGTTAACAGATCTTAATTAATATAAAAAGAAATTTATGGCTACACAAAATATTGATCAGATTTCTATATCTAGTTCAAGACACGTTATTGTAGGGGATTTATTGAAATCATTAAATTTAGAAACTGGTAAAGTAGCTCCGAGAGGAGAACTACTTCTTTGATAAATGTCGTAACGACTCTATTTGTGGTATTCCTACATGTCATCTTGAAGATTTATAATTATTTTATTTTACTGGATGGAATTTGAATGAATTAAATTTAGAAAAAATAATTCAATTCTAGCTTTCAATACAAACTTGTTTTTTAAAACTATTTTATGTTATTCTATTTTGGTAGATAGATCATAAAATTTCTTTCTTTCTGTATTTCTAAAATATAAGCATGTGACTTGTTATAATGAGTTTTATTGACAATATAAAAAATGGATTTATCATTTTATCTTGATAGAGATGGTTTTTGACTTCATCATATATTTATTCTAGTATCTGAAGCATGAATAATATGAAATAAATTACAAGTATTAGAGCTATGATTCATACTTAATATTCAAATCTTGTGACCAGACTTCAAAAAAACTCAAAAAGTTAGAAACTCTAAATTAAAAGATTTTTCTTCCTCCTTGTCTATATCTATTTTGATAAAAGGATAACCTTTCTTTGGATTTTTAGTCATTGTACTTGTTTAAAGTGATGATACAAGAATTCTTACTCAAGTAATTGTTGTACTTAGTTAGAACCATTCTTTTTATTTTTTATTCCAAAAATAGAAACAAGGTTGTCAATGACATAAAATGATAAAAAAACAATACACACATATAAGCATTTTTTTCATTTTTTGAGCAAATTATTTTTGCTTGATTTGAGTCTTTCTGAAAGTTTTCCTCAATGTAAAGTGACCTTAAAATGAAAGTGAATTGGATATATGAATCAACATCATCTCAATTGTTAAATAAATCTTAAATTATTCATTAAAGCTAAAGACAAAATCTTTGAAATGAAGTTAAATTAGAAAAAGAAAAAAAAATGTATAACATATGTATTTTTCTTTGTTTGTTAATGAGATTCAAATATACATTCAAAATGATCATCAAGTGTGGGATAATAAATGATAAATCAAATAAAGAACAATTCCATATTATTGGATACTAGACTATCTTTTCATAGGTACAAAGCCAAATAGGTCTATATAAATTTATTGTTTCCTTTTTTTATTATTAATTAAGTTTGATAATGGGTTTTCCAATCAGTCTTCCAAGAAGTTCTAGAAAATTTGAATAATTGTTTGACCAACAAGTTGCATTATGTATTATTAGTATCAATATATATAAATGATAGTAAAAACTTAACAAGGTTTTCTTTAAGTCCATTTTCAAGCCAGAATGGCTAATAAACCAATTTTATGACCTAATCAATCTTTTTTGCACAATGAAAAGAGCTATTGATTTATCTTTTTATCAAATCAAATTATCTAAAGGTGTATGTTTATAAGCCCATGTTAAAGTTTCAATCAATTGCTACACTATGAAATTAAGAACATAAATCCACTAACCTAAACAAAATTTCCAAATAAGAACATCTATGCCTAGATTGATAAACTTTTTACCCCAAAATAATTATACCCATTGATAAGTTGTGAAGATTTTAACCATAAAAAAATCTCTTAACCATCCCATCAAATAAGTATAAGATTCATTAAACTGTGAAGCATTACCCTGCCATAATGTTATGTTATTCCGATGCTAATAATAAGTAACCTATACAATAGAATTTAACAACAAAAAACCACAAAATAAAAGGCATTCCAAGCTAAAATATCAAAAGTACCATCTTGTCCCGAACCATCCTAAGAAAAACTATATTCAAAATCCTTTTATCTGACATGAACTTAGAACCATGCACATATAAAACACCTTTTACTAAGATGAATATAGTTTTATGTAAATGTAGAGAAATAACATGATGAACCAAAAAGTCTCCATGATGCGATCCAAGCAATACCAAGATCCATTATAGGTTCTAATTGGTCTAGTGAAAAGACTTAGAGCTAAGATGTTTAAAAAGGTTTTTAATGGACTTCTTCAAGACATATGGACTAAGGTGGACTTCAAGAAGATATTAAATAATGTATAAGAAGTCTTGATTAATTTAATTTATGTTCAAGAATGGTTTATTGTTGAGCATTTAGAGATTACAAAAATATTGAAAAAAGAAGATTTAAATTTGTTAATTTTGATAGTTCTATATTGTTTTGGTCATTACTAGAGATATGAAAAGAATTTTAATGCAATTTTTATTGCATTAGAAAGTATAAATTCATATTTTTCAGTGATATATGGTACACCTTCTAATTCATTAAGATAAGAGAGAACCATGCATTTGAACTTGGGCTTCGTTTCTTCCAACAAATTACGAAAATAATTTTAGTCTTATTTAAATTAGTTAGGCTATTGTTTTATTTATCTTTGAAATATAATTAGGCTTTTTATAGATAATAGAGCTTTTATTTAAATTGGTTCATTGGATTATTATTATTTATTAGGTTTATCCATATTTATTAGGGATATCCTAAGAGAATTAGAATTCTTTCTAATATAAAGACTTTTTGAAAAAAAAAAGGAGACAATTTTTAATAAAGAAATCAATATTATTTTTATTTTTTGTGTGATTGAGTGATTCTTATACTAATTTCTTGATTGGACTTATAAAGTTTTAGAATGATTGATAAACTTTATTGTGATTTTATATTACTCGTTTGTGTCTATTTACAAGCATAGAGTGAAAGTGATTATTGCGTAAAACTTTGGTTCTCCAAGTCAGGTTCTTGTTAGGTCAAATTAAAAATCATTCAAATATGATTTTAGTGTATCCTAGTACGTAGGTGTCTGCATTAGTTGTTTCAGAGTTTGTGTTATTTTCAGGCTATATCCTTTTAATATTTAGTTTGTGTTGTTTCTTGATTGTATATCTTCATAGTTTTGGCTAGGGTTTGGTTTATTTTTTATTTTTTAAAAAAAGACTACTTTCTTTTATTATTTCAAAGTTTGCGTCAAACTCTATATTAAAAATAATAATCTTACTTGGATTCTTGATTTTTCCGAACACATCAAAGAAAATTTGTGTTTTTGATCTTCATTTTCAATCTTTATTGATTTAGTATTTATTGACATATAGAATTCTCAATCTATTTTATTATTGATTTAGTATTTTGAACTTATAATTAAGTTTTTTTTTTTTTTTTAGCTACTAGAAAACACATTAACGAAGCATGCGCATTTTTTTTGCTTGCATTTTCAAAAGATTTGGTCCAACTCGAAATGAGGGGAGCAATTGTCTAGTCTTCCACTAGTGGCCTAGTCTTCTTTGTCTGGAAAACTACCTGGTTTTTGTGTTTGACCTACTTTAAATTAAACTTGTACATTTACTTATTAAAATACTTGATATACTTCTCTCTCTTATAAATATGTTAATTAGATCAGGTTTAAAAATAAGAAAAAAAATGTTTTGGATTACTGGGTTATAAGGGCAATTTGAATTAATTATTTTTATCAAGATAATATCATTTTGTTTGTTTTTTTTTTTTTTAAAAAAAAACAAATCCTCAACGTTATTTTAGTTACGTTTAATTACATTAAACAAGTTTAGCCCGATAACATTATTTTTTTTTTTATTTAAACTAAAACCCTGTTCGAATAAGGTTTTGAATTATATATGAGTTTTTCAGGCAAACTCAACGTACTTCTCTGGCACGTAAAAAGATACCATTTATCCTAAAAACAAGACGAAGAAGAAGAAGAAGAATACGAGGGAAAGCCATCTGAAAAAGGGAAAGCACATGTGACGTATAAAGAGAGGTTGGATATGCAACACGGCTTTGATCACAGCCACTAATGGCATTATTTATGAAATGCCATCTTACTTGGGTGGATAATAACGCATGACAAGGACACCACCACCGGTCCACCACCCACTTCATCTTCCTGTTCATGCACTAATATATAGCTAGGAAGAAGCTAGCAAAGCAGGAGCGAGCACAGTCAGTGCCCTGAACAGCTGTGACACCAGATACCAGGGACTTTTATGGCTGAAATGGAGTGCCTACTCTGCTCCAGATGTGTCTGATTTCTCCATATAATAATAATAACAATGGAGTTGTTCATTGAACTAGAGTTTGTGGTGGCTATAATTAATCGTGTTCTCCACGGAAGCATAAAATAGAGTAAATCGAGGATCAAAGTATGCCTTGTCGAATCCCATCTTCCCTTGCTGTTAGTGGCTTAAGGTCACCTTGCATTAGGGATCGAGGGAGAGAGCTTTCAAGCTTCAATGCACAGGTGTTTCCTTTGTGGATTGCGTGGCCACCTTCCCCACACTCTGGACAGGATCATATTACCACGTATTCTGATCTCAGCTTTTCTTGGTGAATTATTTTCAAGGATTCAAAGCAGCAAGCACTAGCCTCTCATTTGCCAGGCACGCAGTCCCATCATGGATTTTTTTTTTATTCATTTCAGTGGCACTGTGTTTGATATATAGCTGGTGATCGATGGTTATGGCCATGCAGCAGAGTCAGGTTTTATAACTTTAGTGTTATAACTTCAGTTTGGATCTGGGTTCTTGCAGGTAGGTTTGGCAAATGATCGGCAAGGTTGGATCTATTTTCACTATGAATACTTGACTTTATCCCTCATCAAGCGTTTCTCTCTCTCGAAATAATCTTTATTAAAAATCAGCTCTCAAGAAATTAAAATAGAAAAATAAATAAATCCCCATACATAAATCACAAACAAACCATAAATTAATAAAGTCAAATGCAAGTCGCACATATTAGCAAACAATTTTAAAAATAATAAGAAAATACTAGGTTGAGTAGGAGTTGGGTGAATTCACAACATTGCCTAAAAATTGTTAAACAGTAATGGAATTAGTGCTGGAGAATTTTTCGTTTGTTATTTTCAATGATAACAGCAATGGAAAATATCCAAGGATAAATCCGAAAGAAATTACAAACATAAAATTTTCTTTCAGTTTTCATCAATAAAATAACACATCATTAATCTCATAAAAAGTAAACAAAAAAATAATCTAAGTCAACTTGAGTTAACCTGCTAAACTCGTGACTAAGATCATAAAACTGTGATAACCCCATAAAAAATAAATTAAAATAAATTATGAAGTCTGATTTTCAATAAACTCTTTCTTAAAAGTTGAAGTTGAAAAAAGAAATCAATCTAACAATAGAACACAGTAAAATGACCTAAGTCTACTTGGATTAACTTACAAAACATGTGACCTGAGTTATATGACTGAGATAATCTCATAGAAAAAAAAAAACCAAAATAAATCATAAACCCTAATTCGTAATAATCAACTCTATACTGAATGATGAAATTGAAAAAAATATCAATTAGAAAAAGACCAGAAAAACTTGAGTTATCCAGGTTAACCAGTCAAACTTGCATCACGAGTTATGAAATTAATCAAGATAGCCTCGTAGAAAGTAAATCAAGATAAACCATAAAACCTAATTCTCGATTAAAATAATATAGAATGATAAAATTGAAAAAAAATATATCAATTAAAAAAAAGCAAAAAAAAAAAACATCAAGTCAACTGAGTTAATCCGGCAAACTCATTATACATGTTATGAGACCAATCAAACCACGTATAAAGTAAATCACAGTAAATTATAAAATTTAATTCTCAATAAACTAAATGTTGGAGTATGAAATTAAAGAAAAAAAATCGATTTAGAAAAGAAAAAACAACAAAGACAAAGAAAAATAATTATTAAAATAAATAATGTTTTGTGAAGTGGTGCATAATAAAGGCACCACCTCTTTTAGTTTATGCTTTGAAAATATGTAAGGGAAACTTTGAAATCGAGGAGGAGAAAGAAAAAAGAAAAAAAAAAAGAAACAACCACCGGTACAAAACCTAATAACTTCTTACCACGCGTGCCACTCATAAATAAAAGTGATGTCATGTGGATTAAAACGCTACTATAAAAGCCAAAATTTGGCTACGTGACAACGCGTCACACGTCGTCCGAACAACACGGAAGCATTGACGTGTGCCCTGGTAAATTTCATGCCAACCAACTTTTTTTAAAATAAATCAATATTATATACATGCCTGAATCCTAAAGTGTCACTCATTGCAAGAGAATCGTGGTAATTTAATTGTGCACATGAAAAGTACCTCGTTATTGATCCATTATTTTTTAATAAACAAAAATATTAATCATTTTACTTTGCAAACAAAAATAAAATAACCAATATACCCCTATTTGCAAAGCTATTTGTGCTTTGTAGATAAATTCAAAATCATCATTTCATTCCTGGAATCCACATGAAAAATAAGTTTGGGGGCCACTAATAAAAAAAGTGAGATTCCATTTGGTTTCATTTAATAATAATAGAATCCTGCAAGGAATATTCCTGTATATTCTACTTTAAAAAAAAAAAAAAAAAAAAACCACCTGGACAAATCCTCATGACAACATACCGAACAGCACTCATGTCATGTCTGATAGGTCTAAGCACCGTATTATGGTGGCCAATAAGATAGCATTATTAGATATATCCTAAGCCCTACGGGAGATTTTGGCTCTTTGCAGGGCCCATTCACTATCTTGTTTTCAGATTATTATTTATTTTTTTTTCCATTTCGAGGGATGAACTTTAATTCTGGCCACAAAATTTATCATTTTTTTTTTTGCATTACATTATATATATCAAACATATAAGGGTAATTAATTATCTAGTTATCACTTAAACTCATGAAACCTCAATAAAATCTATAGCCATGATGATCTCCATTTTCATTACAGAACATAGTTTGCTTATTTATTATAATATTTTAACTAATTAATAATAGTAAAGAGCACGTCCTGCTCAAGTTTTTCCAACTACGTTACTCAAACTTCTCTCTCATCTTCAGAAATATTGTATTTGTTTGATAAGGTGTACCTAGAATTCATGACAAAGCTAACGTCTATATAAAGATGGACACAATGGCTAAAATATATAGGAGGAAAGGCATTGGCCTGTCTTCAGCCAAACTTATCTAAATAAGAAAGGAGAAATGGAAGAAGGAGCACAAAATCTTGGGCATGGAAACAAACAGTTAGCAGAAAGAGTTGTAGCATCATCAACAACAAGAAACCTAGAGCTAACAGTGGAGGCTGTGGTGGAGGAGTACGTAGGATCCATGGGGTGGTCACAATTTTTGCATGTGTTCTTGGTTTCGATAGCGTGGGTATTTGATTCCCAAAACACATTGGTTACTATCTTCAGTGATGCTCAACCAACATCTTGGAGATGCATAAATAATTCGTCATCGTCTCTGTGCATGTCAAGTAGCAGCAGAGGTGATGTTTCGTCTGTTTGTGGATTGACGCCAGGCACTTGGGAATGGGCTGGTGGCCATGAAAGCTCCATTGTTGCTGAATGGGGTCTTGTTTGTGACCGCAGGTTCCTTGCTGCTATACCTGCCTCACTGTTCTTTATTGGTTCTCTCTTGGGTAATGAATTACATGTTCCAACATTAATTGCCGAGAATCTTTAGAATCTTCTCATACTTCTTTAGAAATATGTTTGTTCCAAATCTTGAGAGAAAAATATTAAGTGGTTAATTATGCTGTTGTCACTTTTATCGAACTTTAGAAATTATATATGTTTTGTTTAGATTTGACGAACAGTACTATAAAGACAAACAGAAAGAAATATGAGAGGATGTTAATCCATCTTTAAACAATATTAGTCTACGTCTTTGCAGTGATTAACGTTGTTAAATGATATTTTGGCATGCAGGTTCTGCTTTTTTTGGCTGCTTAGCAGATGCATCCCTCGGCCGAAAAAGAACAGTGCTGCTCTCATGTATCCTGTCCTCTGTCACTGCTTTCCTCACATCCCTCTCACCGAACATTTGGATATACGCATTGCTTCGATTCGCGAATGGTTTTTCTCGATCTGGAATAGGAATTTGTTGTATTGTTCTAGCTACAGAGGTTGTCGGACGCAAATGGCGCGGTCCCGTCAGCCAATATGGCTTCTTCTTCTTCACTGCAGGATTTCTTTCCCTTCCTCTAATTGCCTATCCTACAAGAGCTAATTGGAGGAACTTATACAGAATCATATCACTCCTTCCTCTATCCTACTCAGTTTTGTTCTTCCCTTTTATCTCAGAATCTCCTCGCTGGCTTCTTGTTAGGGGAAGGAGCAAAGAAGCCCTCGATGTTTTGAAAACATTCGCCAGGCGTAATGGCAAGACACTCCCTGAAAACCTCTCTCTCGCCAATCCTTCAGAACCTAAAGAGGGTGGTGAAAATGAAGCATTGACAAGAACATGCACCAAAGAAAGCCTGTGGAGGACAAAATGGGCAGCTAAAAGAATGATCACAGTTATGATAGCAGGTTTCGGAGTTGGTTTTGTTTACTATGGTGTTCAACTGAATGTTGAGAACCTGAATTTCAACCTTTACTTCTCCGTTGGGATCAATGCATTGATGGAGATTCCTGCAATTGTCTTCGGTACTATACTGTTAGGCCTCACCAGCCGGCGACTTCTCTTCTCACTATCTGCTTTTCTAGCTGGGATTTCATGTCTTCTTTGCATCATTTTTGCTCATGGAAAACACGTTAAGAAGGCAGAAAAATCCAGTGCGGGGAGCTGGGCTCAACTGATTATTGAAGGAATTGGTTTCATGGCTGCTTCAATAGCATTCGATGTCTTGTATATTTATTGCGTTGAGCTCTTCCCTACCAACGTGAGAAACTTTGCTTTGTCACAGTCAAGACTATCCTTGATGTTGGGAGCTTCTATAGCACCTTTGCTAGTTGCTGCTGGTCGCTTAAGCCCGTCTCTTTCTTTCCTCATATTTGGGATCCTCTCCATCTTTAGTGGAGTTGTAAGCTTGTGGCTACCTGAGACCAAAAACGCTCCGCTTTATGACTCTTTGAAGCAACAAGAAGAAGAGGAGAAACACAAAGCTGCGGTCAAGGTAATATGCAGGCGTAGAGCTTGGAGAGAAGATGAAAAAAATAAAAATATAGTGTCTTTCCATATGTATGATAATTGTGCTCTCTTCAAAAAGCTCCTTGTTTTAAATCAAATTTCAATGGTGTAAACTGTAAAGTGTGCTTACGCGCGCAATGCCAATAATTTGCTCTATGTTTTTAACTTGATTAATATTGTTATTGCTTAATATGCATGAATTTAACTTCTTCATTTATTAATCCCTCAAAACATGGGTATGTATGTCTATTCAATTGTGGAAATGCATGGTTCATGAATTAATCTGTTTATTAAAGTGGTTTGCACACCCACTAAAATATTGCATTTTCTCAATAATGCAGAAGGCCATACATGTGTTATGAAAAGAGAGAGAGAGAAGAAATACTCCATTCATCTCACTTGATTTAATCACGAATGTAATCAATTTTCATTCCAATTACAAGAGAAAACTTTCTTTTAATGTTATCATAACCGAATCACTAATATATGATAACAAGATTCAACATCAATCTAAAAATAAACATTTATTTGAGACAATAATAACTCTATAAAAAACGAATAAAAATAAATCATATAGTTTATTTTCCAACCAATCAAATATTAACGAATGAAATCGAGAAAAAAAAAACAATTAAAAAACCAAAAACTAAAAAAAAAACATATCAGCTAGTTGATGAACTCGTCAAACTTCTAAATCAAACAACTCAGGCTAGTATAATAAACCTATGAACAGGGTTATGAACTCTTGTGAGATTATAATTTGTTTTTTTCAAAAATTATTTTTTATTTAATTATATGATAATAAAAATAAACAATTTTAAAATCAAACAATAATCTAATAATGAGATGTTGAGAAAAAATAATTAAAAAAAAAAAGTTAAACCTGTTAGACTTACAAAACAGGTCAACTAGTCAAATATGTGAGCATGTTCATGAACTTTATAAAGTTTAATAACAAAGATTTTTTTTTCTGAAACTATTTAGTTTTTTACTGTATGAGAAAAAAAATAGTCAAGTTCAATCAAAAAAGAGAAAAAAAAAACACCTTACCAAACTCATAAATCGAGCATGGCCTGATAATTTTTTTCTTAAACAAAAACAAATTTTAAAAAAATTGAGAGACAAATATAGATCAAATATTTAATATTGCAATATAAATCATTTATCTGAAATAGAAATCGACACACAAATAAGATTTATTGAATAAAAGAAAAGGAAAAAACACATTATGCAAGCCTGCAAATATTAAAAATATTATAAAAAATAAATATTTTTTATTTCTAAAAATAAAATTAATATATGTAAAAAATATTAAAAAAATTGCAAATCAATCATAATATTCTCTTCAAAAATTAAATACGTCCAATATAATTGAAAAATAATCACTATTTAAAAAAAGAATAAATAAGCAAAAAAAACACAAGAAATAAAATACAAACTTAAAAAATATTTAAAAATATAATAAAAATAGTTATAAATTAAATAAAATGAAAACTATAAAAAAAGAAAGAAAGAAAAGGAATAAGGTTAGGCCAAGCTCCTAACCCATCAACAAAAAGCTCGCGCGTGGGGTTGTACGGTCAAGCTCAGTCGTGCGGGCCTTAATTTTTATTTTTTTTGTAAGTTGATGAGGTAGACGACATGTTATTCATCCTAATTCAATTTGAAAAAAAATAGATGACATATTGTCTACCTCAACAGACAACACGTCATCTATAATCCATAGATTCTGCTTATTGTGGTAGCTAAAAAATTAAGATGGTTGATTTTTTTCTTTTAAAATCTCATGTTCAACCCAAAACACTTTTAAAACACCATGATAACCTTATTAAACCAATACATAACCTTCAAAATGCAAAAAAAAAAAAAAAAAAAAAACGCTTCATAACCCTAATCAACTCGAAACCTAAAACCTTCCCTAACTCAAATTGTTTTAGGCACTTTCAAGGTTTTAAAAAAAAAAACATTTGAGTTGAACTCTCCTTATCATATAGAGCCACTTAGGACAAAAGTCTACCGTTTTGATGGCATGAATTGTAGCAAAAAAAACTTTTTCTTTCTAGGCTGGAATTTAACGATCTCCTCTTTCTCTTCTCACCCAAAAAAAACTAAAAAAAATGATGAAAATAAATTTTAGTGCCGAAATTAATGTTTCTAGAATTAGAAGGATCAATCATTTAATAGTTAAAAAAAATATGGGACTCAAATGTATTTGTCATACATAATTGAAAGAAACTACCTATTTACCTGTGTTTTTTACTTTAATTCTTTATCTTTTAATTTAATTCTTTGTTCGTAAAAAAAAACCCATGTAATTTGGTGCTAATAAAAGCTTAATTGTGCAAAAAAAAAAAAAGGTTTAAGAATTCAATTGAATTTTTTTTAAAAAAATCATTGCTCTAATCCTAATATGTTAAATGATGAACAGTTATTTTGGAACATTAAAAAGTCCACACCTGTTAATTTTATACTTAATTAATACTTAATACTTAATAAAAGAAAGAAGAAAAAAAAAACAGTTGGGCTTCCCATTTTTGAAAAAGGGCCTAATGATTCCAAAACAAGAAACCCTATTGAATTTTTAGTGAGGCCCATCTCTGAAGACCCAAAGAAGCCCAGAGTGTGAAAAACCCTAGCGAGGAGAGTCGCTGAAACGAAGGTAGGGCTGGCGAGCTATAAACAGCCGCTTCCTCTCAGCTGCCGAGTGTGAGAGAAACCGAGAGGGAGAGAAAAGATGGTGTCGTTGAAGCTCCAGAAGCGGCTTTCCGCTAGCGTTCTCAAGTGCGGGAAGGGCAAGGTTTGGCTTGATCCAAATGAAGTCAACGAAATCTCCATGGCCAACTCTCGTAACACACTTTCCCTTCCTTATAACCCGTTGTTTTTAATCTTTTTTCTATTAACATTGTTTTGTTTTACTATTGCTTTTGGTCTGATTAGTAACAAAATGATCTACTATTAAAAATCATGATGCCAAGATTATGTAGCAATCCCATAACAAATATTTCAAAATGCGTTTTTTTAATAGATGATGATGATGATTACTTGTTAATCAATCATTTGTTTAGATTAGAGAGCCCATTTGCAGTTTAATCTCACTAGAAAAAAACGTGGGATTTAAGTTTTTTTGGGTTGTAAAGGTGAAGTTTTTTACTATATTTATGTAGTTGTATTAATAGATAAAACGGGTTTTAGGATCTAAATTCTATCAATAGTTTTTTAGTATATGGTTTTTGGGCTGTTGAATTTTAAGTTAAAGCTTAAGTTTGATCGCTCCGTCATCTTTTTATTGGTTGTTCAGCATGCAAATGATAGAAGTATAATTTGTTTTTAAATCCTTTTAAAAAATAAGATTTTAGTTATTGATTGTTTAAGGTAGTATGTAAGCCATCCTTGTTACTATTTGATTTAGTTTTGGTGTTCCGACATCTGCTTTGGTTGTCCTTGATCTCTTTAATGATGGGAACTGCTATGTATCTGTACTGTCACATATAACAATAAATTCATGTGTACGATGCATGGTGCAGGTCAAAACATTAGGAAGCTGGTTAAGGATGGTTTCATCATCAGGAAGCCAACAAAGATTCACTCTCGCTCTCGTGCCCGTCGCATGAAGGAAGCCAAGAGAAAGGGAAGACACTCTGGATATGGTATATTTCTTCTGAACCATTTGACTTTCTAGGGCATATGGCAGGTTCTGTTGTATTTTACAGAAAAATGGAGTTCTATAAAATATTGATTGGAAAAAAACCAAGAGGTTTTGGTATAAGTAGGCTATAGTTCATGTGTTATATTTTTATGTTTGTATTCCTCCATCTCTGACTTTCACCAATAAATGTACTGAATTTTCTTAATCTAAGAGAACAATACTGCAGGATATAAACTGAAAATTTTCAAAATATATACCTACTGAATACTTTGAGAATGGTGTTGTGAGTTCTTTGTTTTCATATCCTTTCTCTTTGGTTAGTTTATTTTCTGTATGGTTTTCGTGGGAGAAGTTTGCTGACTGCAAAGCCTTTTGAATTACTCTAGGTAAGCGCAAGGGTACAAGGGAGGCTAGGCTTCCTACTAAGGTTCTCTGGATGAGAAGAATGCGTGTCCTCAGGCGTTTGCTCCGTAAGTACAGGGAGTCAAAGAAGATTGACAAGCACATGTACCATGACATGTACATGAAGGTGAAGGGTAATGTCTTCAAGAACAAGAGAGTTCTTATGGAGAGCATTCACAAGTCAAAGGCTGAGAAAGCAAGAGAGAAGACTTTGTCTGACCAGTTTGAGGCTAAGAGGGCAAAGAACAAGGCCAGCAGAGAAAGGAAATTTGCCAGGAGGGAGGAACGGTTGGCCCAGGTATGATATTCAGTAGCATTGGATGTGAATTACTCATTGCTGGAAATTTTATTTTTATTATGACTTGTTTTGTCGGGCAGTTGAACCTTTGCTGTAATTCTCAGTTATACCTATAATTTATATGAAGGAATATTTCAGTCCTGTGATGGTTGTTAGGAACTTGGGGAATATCTTAGATTTGCTTCTTCGTGCGATCCTTTTAGTCACTTAATGTTTCAAATTTTAGTAGATTATTTTGTGAGCTTGTACATACATGCGTATCATGTGGTGACAAGGATGCATATTGGTGGATTTCAATTTGTTCAAGTCTTGATGATTTTTCGTTCATTCTAAAATAAATTCTAGAAAAGAATCAAAATCAGAGTTTTATTACTCTTAGCTGAAGATCTCAATTGGATTCAGCAAAATATTTATATTTCGATTCTGTGCAGGGACCTGGGGCAGAGAAGCCTGTAGCTCCACCGCCTGCTGCTGCTGCTGCACCTCAACCAGCCCAGTAAGCATATTTTTGACAGAAATTTTCATGCAGTGATTAAAAATCCACTTGATCTGGTTCAACAGTATGATGTTCTTTTTTTGTTTTGCTTACAGGGGGACTAAGAAATCCAAGAAGTAAGGACCTGATTAAGAGCTCCAAGGATTCATGACTTTAGGTCGTCATGGTGTCCTTGGTGTTAGTTTTGTTCATTTTGTGTGATTTTCGTTGTTTTGGACCTTGTTACTCTATATATCTTTTAGATTGATGATGAACATATTTGAACTTGGCAATCTACTTTTATTTAATGGTATCCCTACGAATATAAGTTTTTTCTGGATTTCCTGATTTGATGAAACAATGCTTTTGAAAGACGCTCAAGGTTATTCTGGCAGATGAATGTTACCGACAGGAATGACAATCGAGGGCTTAGGCGACATCAATTTTCAAGAAAAATATTTTTGATATTAAAATATTAAAATGATTTAAAAACTCGAGTCTTAAATATAAAAAAAATTAAAATTTAGAAAAACACGGTTTTTAAAATGCAGTTCCAAATGGTCTTTTTGCTTGGCTTCTTGTCTGGAATTAAGATGTTGAAGATAGTGTGGGAGGAAAAAAGAGAAGAGATCCAGGTAAGCGCAAGGTTATTATGGAGAGAATTGCAGTATCATCCTTGCTCTCCTCTATAAACCCAGTCTCTTTACTGTTCTAGCAATATCTTATACAGCAACCCTAGCTGCACCCTTTGCGTCAGGGCTCAGAGTGAGGAGATGTAATACTCTTTCAGCCTACGCTCCATTTTAGGAAACTGACTGCATCAATGCCGGAGGCAAAGGTCCCTTCGTGTCTGGCAAGAGACTTGAGATCAAGTTGAAAGTAAACAGATGAAGAATACTGAGAAAAGGTTTGTGTTAGCTTCATTCAACCCAGTTTTCTGCCCTAAAATAATAACAGGAGAAGGAGGGGAATGTTGTTGACCAAAATTGAGACACATATAGAGAGCACGTCGAGGACCAAATGAAGGATACCCCCAAAATTTAATCCTATCCTTAAACAGAGGCCCAGATGAAATAAGTCAACGTTATCTAAATTTAATTCTTTGATTTTGGACCGCGTTTCTATAAGTTATCTAAATCTCCGTGTGAGGAATAAAACTTGTGAGTCATAATGATTAATCAAATTTATGCATTTATATCATAATCTAATTATTCTTATAGCTTAAAAAAAAACAGCACAATATTCCAAGTTGTAAAATTCAATGTTTAATGCCAAGAAACAACAACGAGTACAAGCTCTCTCCTTCCATTTTATTCCCGTGCTCCATGCCTTGCTAACTAGACATGACAAAAAAGCTTGGTACTTTGAAATGCGTCCAGGCTCTAATGTCAATTTGTCATATGCCTTTTTTCACCTACGTTTTGTTCATGTTTATGTCAAATTGAGGAGAAAACAATGATTCCTATCAACTAATATCATAGATTTATTATAATAATAATAATTAATAAACCTACGGATAGTTGACAATATTTTCTAAAGATTTTCTTCCAATGCAGAAATAAGACTTAACAATTGGCGAGCAACTCGGCCATCAATGTAGCCTTGGCATGGATAGAGGTTAGTCCTGAGTCCTGAATTGATAGATTTCAAGAACTTAATACTCATGGAATCTTTCTTAATCCTGATTTCCAGAGGTTCTTTATTAAAAGGAGAACATCATCCTACTGTCAATTACTATATTTCAAAGCATAGATGTTAAACTCTATCTTGTTAAAAAATAATTTAAAATTATTTTTAAAATTTTTCATAACAGTTTAAACATAATTTTTTAGGTTGAGATGATTATTTGATATAATATTAGAGTGTTGTTGATTAAATAATCACAAATTCAAATCTCATCATTCTCATTCTAATTAATAAAAACTAATATACAAGGTAATGTAAATTTGTACAAATTTCAAATTCAAAAAACTTTCATCATGTTGACCAAGTAATTACGAGTTCAAATGTCATTATCTTCATTTTAATTAATAAAAACTAAATACAAGATAGTATAAGTATATTCAAATTTCAAATTCAAGAAATGGTGTATTAAAAAGTAATATAACATTATTATTAGGATCTCATCTAATAACTTAAAATTTAATTTTTGAGGTTGAGTTGGTTCTTTAATAAACATGGTAAATTGATCTTGAAAATTCATAATTCAGAACCTGACTCTAGTTAGGTTTTAGTTAAACCGAATTAGATATTAACCATGTGAAACCTAATTAATGTGACTAGGTTTTTAATGATCTAATTGACCCAATCAATCCTAGTATAAATTTGATCAAGTCAATATATATCAAAAATAAAAATAAAATAATAAAATAATATTTTTTTAATAAAAATAATTAATAAGTTGATTTGCGAGTTAACACAATGAACTAGTGACCTGTAAATTTTTATGGGTTAGTCCCAAGTGGGGTTTGGCAACAACATGGTTGGAAGAAAGAACAAGAAATTCAACCCAGTAGGGTTACTGTCGCATGACATTACATAAAAAGAAACCATAAACAGCATCTCATAAATTTCTTGCGTCCATGTGGGCAAAACCATGATAGAAATAAAGAAAGGTTTCTAAAATTTACAGCGTATGAAACCATCTGCCAGAAAAAAAGAAGAAAAAAAGTTCGAGATGGACGTAGCAACTACTGTGAGAATCAACTCCAAGTAAATATGCAGCTGTGAGAATCAATTATTTTTATATATATAAAAAAAAATGTGTCAGTCAGTTTTTCCCAAATGGTCAGAGCTAGAGTTAAATGATATCAAGAGTAATTTGATATGCATTAATAAAAACAAATGAGTATGGCAATCAACTACCAAGTCTATAAGAAGCAAGACAAGCACAGCTTCATTGTTTTTTCCTTGCATCAGAATTCACACCTCAGTGTATTTACAACACTTGAAAACCAAAAATATCATTGCTTAACTTAGCTCAAGAATATTAATCATTTATAATCCAATCTTTAGAGTTTAATCATGTTATATGTAATAAGCACAATGATGCCAAGCAATCTCTTTCTTTAGTCAACAAGTTAAACCATCTGTGTTATCTCCAAGGACTTGTGGCATCGTCACTGTGATTTTAATAATAACAGAATATTTGATATTAATGATCATTTGCGAGATGCTACATGACTTGCCTTGACAAGAAGATGAGGAGATATAATTTCAGGGTAGGAATAGTTTCAGTAGTCAAAAAAGCTTCAATTTTGTAGGGTTTTTTTTTTTTTTTTTTTGCAGATTAGAAGGGAAGACGGTGACATTGATAACCGGTGGAGCTAGTGGAACAGGAGTTCACAGCTTTACATCAAGGCTGTTTGCACAACATGATGCCAGGGTACTCACTCCTCATTGTCGATGTCCAGGATGAACTTGGTCGCTACCTCTGTGAACTTGGCTCACAAACTTCAGCATCTTACATTCCATGTGATGTAACGGCGACTCTGTTGTGCTCTGCAGACTTGGCTGTCCAGATGATAAAGCAGACGCAATCCTGTATTTAGCGAGTGGTAAGTGGAATTAACCTAGTGTCGAGGGAGGTTATCGTCTGCCAAACCCTACACTTCAAATGGCAATTAGGTCACTTTCTCAATCTTGCTGTGCAAGAACCCCTATTTTGCTTGTGAGCAATCCACTTTTCATGTTCGCATGCACTGCTGCTATTGAACCCATCACCAATTCATAGTGGTTTTAAGAAATTTTAAAACAAGCAAGCAAAGATCTGAGTTTCAAGTCTAGATAATAGCATTGACCTTCCTTTCAGTAAAGAAGGTAATGAGCTCTTCAGCATTTCAAGGCAGATAGATTCTATGATAAATCAAAAAGAACCTTCATTCAAAATCATCTATTACACAAGACATGTTTTGATACAACGTATCGAGTGCAGCAGGAGTCTTGGACCATTTTGGCCGACCTGTTGATTCGAGAACATCTGATCCTCAGAAGAATAAACTTTACAAATCCCCAGTTAAAGCTGCTATAGGAACTCTGCAGTTAAGTTAAAGAGACAGCTGAGAGTGGCTCAGTCATCATAAATCAGAAGACATGGTAGCATTGAAGTGATAGGAGCTGGATAAATATACACGCTTTCCGTATAGACATAGTATCAAACTGCCAACTCATTTTGCACTTCCAGTTCTCTATACATGTACCATTTCTTGTATCTTTGATTCCCAGGTAGAACAGGCCTAAGCCGTGGAGCAGTTGTGCATTGCGGACAACAACAACCTTTTAAATCCTCTACGCATTCCATACAACATCTGTAAAGAAAGTCAAAAGGTTCATCAAAGTGATTGGTTATATTGGCCAAGGCGATAAAGCTCACTCAGTAAAACCTTATCAAAACTTGGCTACACTTAGATACAAAGGTTTGAATGGTTAATAGATGAAGAACCCCAACAAATAGGTTTTTTATTTCTTCCACTACTTGTGTAGTAGAACAAGGAAGAGCAAAAGGAGCAGATGCAGACTTACAGAAAAAGTAGGTTGCAGTCAATATTGGCACAGTTCCGATGTCTTAACTCGCTGACTTGTGATCCACATATGTAGCAGTTAGCAAATAAAATATTCTTACATCCTTGTGGATTGCTGCTTGGTACTGTTGTATCCTCAGGGTTGTAGGCAGAAGGTGGAAGAGAAAGACGATCATCAAACACAAACAAATTCCCGACCCATTCTAAAGGACCTTCATTCTGAAGATAATGAGAAACCCCTCCCTTTAAGGTGTACAAATTTTGAAAACCTCGTTGTCTGCCATGCAAAATTAAGCACCCCGTAAATGTTAAGAAAAGAAAAGAAAGTCCAAAAGTTCCAAATCTTTTATTCTTGTTGTCATCAAATGGTCCCAATTAAGCCATAAGTAGTGCAATTTTGGAAGAGGCACCAAGCTAAACTAGCATTTAAACCCAATAGCAGGAAGATCAGCCATAGCTCTTGGCACAACAATCATTTCGACTTTGCCCCTTATATACAGTGAAGGAATATGATTACATCATGAATTATGCTTTAACTCCTAGCACTTGCAAGAAAATATCTGAAGTCTCATCGTTTAATAAGTGTCATATATCATGCCATTTTGTTTCCACTTGTATATGCGTTGATGGGGAATGAAGAAAGACAGCAATGGGAACTATTATTTGATTATTTAAAATTTTAATTAATGCTGTATAATTAACCTGCTAAATAGTCCCAATTCAAAAAGGAGACTAATATAAACTAAATTCCTATTTTAACTACACAAATAATTAACAGTAATATTCCTAAGTAACACTAAGAATCTAGAATAATCATACAGCATTAACAGTAATTCCTAAATAATCAATCAATTAATAGTTTCTATTGTTTTCTTTCTTAGTTCTCAATTATACATGTCTTTAAAATTTTAATTGGTTAATTTTTGTTGGAAACTGGCAATAAGTTGATTAGTACATCAGGCTGAGCTTCCAAGTAATTGCAGAACTGATCAGAAGTTAAAAGAGATCAATGCAACAAAAAGGTCAGTCTAGTTCAATGTAGATGAGATCAATGAGCCAAACTTTGATCACAAACTCAATTTGAAACCAGTATGAAGAGGAAATGTGAGGAAGCAGCAGGGTACCTTAGGATGGTAGAATATACATCACAACGAATGCCTCCTGTACAATACATCAATATATTTGTCTTCTCTTTGTCAACATTTGCTAAAGGATCTGAAGCAATGGCCTGAAATAATGAAAACAAAGAAAAGCAAGAGACTGTTGGTTGGAATCTGAGAAACGAAACTCTGTAATACATGAACAAGCTAAAAAGCAAGTGCCTAAACATGTGCTAAAACATAACTTCAAGGTGGAAATCAATTTGCAAAGTCACTCATCTTCCTTACTACAGATACTGCCAAACAAAAATATAGCTAAGTCATGGGCTGATAAAAAGCAACTAGGCTTACCTCCTCACTATCGGATTCCCCAAATGAAGTGCTCCTAAAGCAGTCCACATCAGGTCGCTGAGCCCCGTGAAAATGACCAATATCCCACTCATAGCCTGGTCCAAGGAGCAATAGCTCTCTTCAATCACTAAATTATGAGCATGAGGTGACTCTAAAAGAAAAATTACACCCTAACACATTTTGCCTACATACTGAGAAATGAGAATGCTTGCACGGATTAAGACACCTAAATATCCATCTGATAACAAACATACTTGAGCTGGAAAAAGTTAGCTGAAACACAAGGAACCTCAATAACATATTACAAGCATATTACTTTGTTCAGACCCAAATAACTGCAGCTTGATAGCATTTATTAGAACTTGAAATGGAACGATGACATAACAAAACAAGAAAGGTTTCAAGCTTGGATCAAACTAAGCCACCACCTTTCAGGTTAAGCAAATTCACTTGTGAGCTTGAACCAGACAAGCTGCTATCCTCAGAAATCTAGGCAAGCACCCACCTGAAACTCACTGGCCTTGTATTCCAACAGGATAAGCCAGTCAAGGACACACCAATTATAACTTTAAGCAACTCTAATACTCGCGGCGGTTCCTTGGGGCTACAGCAAGACAATTCAAAAATATATCCCCTTATGAATTATATGCTCCCTTCACCTTAATCTTAGAACCCCTTGACTGAAAATTTGCCTTTCTTTGGGGCCTCTTTGAAAAATACCCAAGTTTCTCCAGTGCCACAACCAGTGAAATTTTATGGCAAGTGGATTCCTACATGTGTCATTGAAGCAACTTCTTTTCAATTGTTTTCCCCAAATCACACTTTTTAGAAATCATCTTCACCAAGGAATAACAATGAATTTCAACTTCCCATGGCAATTATCATAACCAGCCATCATATTCTGTCATTGCAAAAGCTGTTTCACGTGTTAGACTCATTTATTTGAGCTCTGTTCTTTTATCCAAGTGCTCATACTGTAAACCTATAATATAAGACTGCAAGGATGCTCCAAGAAAACCCCTGATTTGACTCCCCTATCTAAATCCATGTATCATGATCCTCAAATAGTGCTCATTTTAGTATCTCCAAAAAAATGCTACTAACATGAACAGCATAACAAAAACATATAATAAAACATAGCAAATTCCTACAAGAAAATCCAGGTGAAAACTGAGAGTGACTTGTAAGAAGAAGAAAAATAAATACCATTTCTAACATCCAGCACAACACAGTTTGAATCATGTACTTCTTTCAATCTTTTTCTCCACTCAGACGGTGCTAGAGGTTTCGCTCGCATTGTAGGGTCAAGCAAAGGGAGATGTGAAATACCTCCTTCCAACTGGCGAAGAAATAATAGTAACAAGATGAAAACATACATGCATGACATATATGTAAGTCAAAACTCAGTGCAGGCAAACAGCAAAATATTCAAGAATATTTGTGCAATGAAATGTCACCTGTACTAAGGAGGGTTTATAACGCAGCTTTAATTTTGGGAAAGCATGCCCATTTAATGCCGGAGATATCTGAACCAGTATATCAGAAAATCTGAAATCTTCTCTTAACCATTCAACATATGCCAGAGCATCTTTTGATGGTCCACTGTACTGCACAAGGATGAAGAAGATCAGAGGAAAAAACTTCGATGCAGTGGCTTAAAAATTTATCAACAGGTAGAAAGCATTATTTCCACAACCATTGAAAAAGAAAAGGTTCGCTTAACAAAGAACAGAATCTTTTGGGAAGTGCAACATATCCACATTCATTTATATTTATGACTTCACAATTTTATCACCAATTATCCTAGTTTGAGACACTCTCTTGACATGTCTAAAACCGTGGGAAAGTATCTATTTTTTTGAAAAGGACGAACTTCTTCTGACTTTTCTTCATGGGCAGCTTGTTTGATGTTCCAAAATATTTGAGGGATGGAGACAGTATTTATATTAATAGATCACTAGAATTCTGTGGAGATGGTGGTTGAAATTTTAATAGATCACTAGAACAAACCACTATTTACCCAAAATACAAAACTCCACATGTTCCAAACTGCAGCAACAATGAGACCACTCAACAAGAGAGAGATGGGAAATAAGCACCTTAACACCAAGATAAAGCAAAGATATCGACACATCACTTTACATAGCCAGTAGAATTTTTTTCTTGCACATAAGAACATCCATGAAGAACAAAAACCCATTTCAACCCATTATTTCTCTTTATCAAAAAATTAAATCTTTAAGAAAATATAAGTACAAAAAACAGTACCTGAGCATTAATCCCTTGTTCATTCACATAGATTCTCCCATGAATATCAAGGCCCTTATAATAAATTAAGCAAAGATGTAAGCTTCAAGTAAAAAAAATCCAAAATTTAACAAGAAAATATAGAAAGGACAAACCTTTAAGAAAGAGAGGTGCTTGGCAACTTCTTCATGGGGATGGTTTATAAAAACAAAGCGATAGAAATTGACAACTATAAAATCATTAGATGGGTTTGCTGCTGTTGAACTTGAAGGAATGGTGGCACAATTAAATTCCCATAACTTCTGCTTTTGCTTTGCTTTATAGGGTTGTGAGCGTGAAAGAGAAAGAAATGGTCTTGTTGTTGTGAAAATGGAGGTGGTGGTGAGTGAAGCAAAGGGACATAAGATTTTGAATTGGAAGAGGAGAGATTCGTTTCTACAAGCAATTTTAGCAGAGGAGACGCTTATGGGTGCTGCACAACAAGCAGCACTGGAACCTCTCATTTTCTTCTTTTGTTTCCTCTTTTCTCAGTGTCACCAAAGCTTATCACAAGCTGCAAAAAGCTGAAACAGTTTTCGCTTATGAGTTTGAAATGGGTTTTGGGACTTTGATCCTTCTATTCTTTATTTGTTTCAAGTTGGTCCTCGTATAACCTTTGTCTCTAATACGATCCTGGTATAGTGATATCTCTAGTCCATTAAATTCCCTTCCCTTTTTTTCTTTCTCAAAAAGAAAAATTTGCATTTTTTTCATTAAAACAGAATGATTGTGTCAAAATCAAGCAAATAATAACAAAATGGATATATGATTGATATGGATAATAATGTGTGTGTATAATTTATATGGATAATAGTAATATATATATATATATATATATATATATATATATATAGATAGATTTTTATGTGGGTGGTGCTAAATTCACTACGAAAATTGTTCTTTCCATTACTTATTTTTTTAAAAAAATAACCATTATAACCTATTCATATCATCATTAATGGAAATTATACTTTAAGTAGTAATATAATAAAAATAAACTAAAAAAGGGTAAATTAATCATTTTAAGAAAAATAAGTAGTGAGAATAACAATTTTTTAATTAATTAATTAGTATACTTTTAATATTACGGGTACTATTCAAACTGTTTTGTGGTTTTGTTATATTTTAAATTATCCTATTTAGTTTTATATTCATCATTTGCATCTTTTAAAAAATAATAGAATAAATATACCACCGCTATTGCTATATAATTTTATTTTATTTTTGTAAAAAGAAAGATTTTTTATTTTTTAAATTAATTTCATATGGTGTCACTGAATAAACAAATACACACTTGACATGTAAACAAATAATAAAATTGTGTGTTTTTTATTGGTAAAAGCTAGCGGGTGTTTGTTGTCCATTACCCATCATTTGTTTTTTAACCTAAAGTGCTATAAAAATTACAATTAACTAAGTCAAAATTAAGTAAAAAAAATCCCATATCATCATTTTAAAAAATATAAATCCAAGAATAAAAATATAATTTGAATAATTTAAATAATCTGAAATTGAAATTTTTATAAGATAAATAAGATTACGATCATCTCATATCATCATTTAAATCCACTAGATTATCATCTTCCAAATCTTATTATTAGTTTCCAATTCAATGATTTAAATTAGGCAAGAGAAATAAAATATAAGGACAGAATTATTATCATTTTTAACATTTATTCAATTATATTTATTCAATTTGAACTCAATGATTTAAATTTAAATAACATGACAAAATAAAACACAAGTTCCCAATTTATTTTGTTTTGAATTCAATGATTTGGATTAAGAGAGAATAAAATAATAAAAAGCAATTTATTATCATTTTTATTATGCATCGAATCATATCCATATAAATTAAATTCAAATATTTAGATTAATCAATCTTACAAAATAACTTCTTTTCTAATTTAAATTAGCCTCAAATTGAATACTCATCCAAGAACTTTTCCAAATTTAAATGGTTTAGATCACATAATGTTCATGAGATGATTTTTAAACTTGATTTTATTTTTTATCCAGCCAGGATCAATGAAACTATGTACAAGTTTGGACTGGTGCCTAACTGGATCACTTCCACTCCTCTTAAAGAAAATTGATTCGTATTAGAACCTTACTTTTTACCATATATTTTAGGGTTTCAAAGCACGAATCGCGCCTCTCCCTTTCCTTCATCTAATAAAACATGGGATCTACTCTGTTAAACGAAGGTCATCTTGCATTTTCAACATAAAACTTTAATCCGTCGCATCCATGATCTAATGGGACATTATCATCCTCATCTGCCTTCGAATTTTTTATTAATATTATTAATTTGAATGTCTGAACCAGTTTACATATATCTCGATTAATCTCACAGATCCTAAAATTAACGGTTATATATGCCTCCAGTAACCCTGAAGTTTGTAAGACTCGAGTTAGTAATCTATAGAGAACAAACTCAGAAGCTAACTACTTGAGCTACACCCCTCAAGATTCATATATTGGTATAATGATAGGTTGCCAGTTTCCTATAAATATAGCTCTTAAACCTCACAAACATTTTCCTCTGTTTTCTTTCCAATCACTGCTCCACCACTTGTTCTCGAGCCTGGATCTACTCTTCACAGTATCTTCCACATCTAATCCTTCAATCAATCGACAGTCATCTTACTAGCAGCCTCATGAATTGCTTGCTCTATGGTATTTGTGGGTTCCAAAACACCAGTCATACCAGGCTTATTTTGACCAGCATAGGAACATTTTCTTACATTATGCAACCAAGGATGTTGGGGATGCAAGCAATATTACTCGTAGTTTTAACATCAGAAAGTGGGCTATGCCGGTCACTCTATGTCTAGTCTAGTTGGTATGAAAGAGAGAGCAATGGCTGGATGCTGATTCACAGAGAAAAGAGTTTCACAGAGGACATCCTTCATAATTAGAAGGCACCAGACGTTTACATGCACATATGATGTCCAAACACGAAGGAAAGTATTTTCAAGCTCAAACGGAAGCATTATCTTTTTTCCATGTTCTTTGGAGAATTCAAATGGAAAAAAACCTGAACTTTTAAATTCATTAAAAAAAAGGAAAGGAAGGAAGGAAGGAAGGAAGGAAACAGAAAGGTCTTTTAAGTGTTGCATTCAATCAATAATGGTATTTTCCATATACAAAGATTGTTCTCTGACAAAATTCAACCATGAAAGAGGCTTGCACAAAGCAATCCTCGTTAGTTGTGCGGTCATTCCAGTCCACTGCTTTTAGGAGGCTGGAGATTTTGTACATTGAAGAGAGGTTAGGAGTGACTCACTCCTTGCGTCATTTCTGTGAAAGAAAATGACCTGAAGTTGAACTCCAGTTTACTTGCTTAGATAAGGAGTAATTTGTGTGCCTGTCTAAGATTTTCCATTTTGAAACAAAGCAAAAGAGTCTTGTACAAAGTTACAAGACATGCACACAATTTCCTTAACATTTCAAATTGAACGAAACTGTAACATGTCTTTCTAAATTCACTGATTCCCATATCATTAGCAATAACTTCCCAACCATTACATCAATATCTGGAAATACAAGCACTGTTCATAAATCCACCTTTCAATTTTAGTTGCTATCAAGGTCTCTGCTAAAGAACCCAAATGCCTTCATCCCCGTGAGACATGCAGCAACCCCATACCAATACTAATTGATGCTCAAAATATTTGTGGTTGTGCGGTACTGTGTTTGCATCTTTGATTATGTGGTGGGGGAGGATGATTTAGTTATCTTGTAACGTACTCTACTTTATGTTAAGAAAATCAATAAATAGCTTGTAAACAAGATCATGTACATTATTTTAGAGTGAAAAATTATAAAGAAGAACGCATAGCTGTGTAATCCCCCATTTAATGAGATTGAAACTTCATGTGGTTTTATGTGCAGAGAGGTAATTAATCAGCCAAAATAAAATATAGTGGACATAAATCGTTGTGAATCCCATATACACACCCAAATATATGATATAAATTTCCTATAAAATATAACTAGGCCTTAGAATTGTATAAAATTTATATTTCGTCTCCAGCTCTAAACGCAAAGAAACAAAATTAGGGCAGATTTTCAAAAGCGAGAAGATCAAACCTGGATGCAGAGAACCTTCAAGACTTCAATCCCTCAGATTGTAATATGCATACACAGGTGGATTATTCATGCTGATTGAGAGGCATATTTGCAGCAGTTAGCTTCTCGTTAAGCTTTTCCACCCGAGTCTGCCAGAGACAGAAAGAAAATATTGAAGATTTTTATTTTCCTTTTCTATTTTTTTCTCCTTGGGGAAACACACTGTGTTTGCAGTGCTAAAATATGAGAAATTCCATCCCTAATATCAGTTGGTTCATACATGAATACTACTGTTTGCATATCAAGTCCCACATTCCAATATATACTTATTTGGTAGTTATCAAACATAAATTCAAGTGCAAGTTCCCATTTCAAAACTTGTTGAAGTATGAGACTTCAATCCATGTCTGCAGCACCATAATAATATGCTGAAGGTGTCTCTCATATGCCAAGATAATATCTAATGGCTCATTAGTTCACATAATTTCTTTTCTCGGATATGTATTCTTACATCTAAGTGCATGGTAACTTGTTAAGTTGCTCAATCTCACAAGCCAACATTGTGACATAGCATGCCTTAGAAAAGGTAATATATTTCTGGCCCAAATGGCATTTTTTCAAGGTCCAGACTCTAGAGTTATATTTTAAATTTGTAAGGATGGTATCTAATTGTTTTCGTACTCCTTGGTTAGTATCCCAAGACAAAAGTGACTAATACAGAAGAGACAAAAACATGTTTGATTGAAAACATACAGATGAAAACGTAAAATAAGTTTTCAGGACATAATCTGATTAATGAAGAAAGAATCAGAAATTATCACATGGGAGGAGTGTTCCAATCAACGCAAACCATATTTGTTTTCTGGAATTCAAAGGTCTTGAAGTGAAATTTAAAAATTGAAAGATAAGGAAAGACCTACTCAGAGTTATTGCCGAAGCTGAGAAACAAAGTAGGAAAATTGAAGAAAACACAGCATGAAAAGCTGATCCTAAATACAGTTCCATAAAAAAAAATGAAAGAATCCCAAGAAATTGAAATATACCTTGAAAGATTTGGAACGACGAATAGATGGGTCTATCTGTAAACAAGTCAAATATGACTTCTCCGCTGCATCATATTCTTCCATGGCCATGAAAACATCACCTTCGCACATGTAAGCCTGCTTAATACGAATTCATAAATACATCCCAATGACAACTAAAAATACCAATCTCTGAAAATACATAGTTGAAGAGCCTTTTTTTTTTACTATACCAATCATGAAAGCTATTCAAACAGCAATAATTACACCGGCAAGCGCAAGCGAAGTCACAGAGTTTTGCAGCCTGCATCTGCATAGTGCACGCAGAGCAAACTGCAAGAAACAAGACCCCGTGGCAAGAGACCTCCAGTATATCTTACTTTCATATTAAGTATGAAGAATTGGATTATAACTTGGAGAGTAGAAAATGATTCCTTGTGGGTTTTTTTTTATCCCGGCATCTTTGTGCTCTAGTGCATCATGGATTTTAGAATGGCTTCTTTAATTAAAAGCCATACCGATGTGATTTTTTAAATTTTGCTTCTTCTTCAGTATAATTCAGCTTCGATTTCTCCATCAGTAAAATCAAATTTGATATGTTAACAAGTATTGTGACTCACCTCAAGATATCGAGGAGCTAATCTTAAAGCTTCTCTTGCATCTTCAAGAGCACCCGAATAGTCTCTCATTGCCAATCTTGCAAGCGACCTATGATGATGTAGGAAAAAAACTCAAAATTATTTTTCTGAACCAATCCTTTCAACTGTTAAAAAGAAAAGGAAATATACAAACCTGTATTTATACATGATGTGGATACCACCAAATGGTTGAAGATCGATAGCCTGCACTCATCATTAACCCTAAATCATTCCCAAAATCAAATTAAATCAAATTTAAATTTTAAAATTTTATACCAGTGAGAGTAATTCGTCGGCCTTGGAGAAATTTGCAAGATCAGATTCAGCCTGAGCTGTTTTTCTCAAAGCAAGTGCTTCCAAACTCTTACTTATATTTCCATCGCTAACATTAGCAGCGGTGGCCATGAACTGTGCAGCTTTAGCAGCGGTACCGCAATGATTCACTATTATTCCTTGAGGCAAAAGGGCGACGTTTGGACCAGAGCCACAACGGCCTAAGCAGCCACTGGACTTGACGGTTATATCCGGAGGGGCTAAATCGGTGACGACTTCTAGAGTTTGAAATGAGCCTTGTTTACGGCATGTGCGGTTCGTGCAGACTCGGACTTCTTGCGTTTCTGCTGCTACTGCTTTGGTGAGACGAGTACGGTGTCGTTTTGATATTCCTGGCGGTGTTGGAAGAGGTTTTTGATTGGTTGGTGGTGGTGTGGTGGTGGTGGTGGAGAAGGTGGAAACCAGAGAATGTATTGGTTAGAATTGGGTAAAAAGCTATGGGTTCCTTCTAGAACCACCGCCATCATCATCATCGTAGAGGACTGAGGCAGTGAACGGAACAGTGCAAGGATAACGGACATTCTTAAAAACGAAAAACAGATATTATTTAGTCCACGTGGTTTAAACAAAATAATTTTAGTTAGTTACAGTTTATTATTATGTTTTAAAAATATTTTAAAAAAAATTAAAAATAAAACTTTTCTTTACTTTAAATTAATATTTTTTTGATATTTTTAAATTATATATTAATATCAAAAATATTTTAAAAAAATAAAAAATATATTATTTTAATATATTTCTAAATAAAATTTATTTTAAAAAACAACTATAACTATATATTTCATATTTAACATTCCTTGATTTTTATTTATTTATTAATTAGATTTGTTTTTTTATATGAATTAATTTTTTTAATATAAAAAAATATTCAAACAATGATGAAATAAAAAAAAATCTAAATTAATTTAATTAATCAAAATTAAATGGAGAATTTTAAGATGAATATGAGTAACTTAGCTAAAAAGATATCAATTTTACAACTTTTAAAATGAAGACTTTTAAGGTGAAAAAAAAAAGAGAGAGAGTTGAGAAAAAAAAAAAAAAGTATTACCGGAACTTCTCTAAACCCTTACAATTAACACGTCAGTCCATCATGTAAAGGTGTCACCCTGCTACTTGTAAACAACAAAATTATAGCACTCGGTCAGTTGTCAGTATCAAGGCTCAGGCCACCAACTTTACTCGTGCAACCTCAACCTTATCGTACTGGAAAAAATCATGGAGGCACATGACCATCAACATGCCACCGTGATTTATTTGTTAGTTTTAAATTATACAAGATAAAATGATCTTTTTACTTTTCTTTTTTTAATACAGTAACATGACTTAGCTATCCCTCAAACCAAAAAAAAAATTAAAACTAACATTCAAGGACATTTTAGTCTTTTTAATTTTTTAGCATTATTAAATTACTTAATTACTCTTAAAGAAAAATCTAATAAATTATTTTCTAGGGGCTTTTTCATCTTTTTATCATAATTTTTTTTGTTAATATCAAGTTGATTTAAGGGTATTTTTGTATTTGACCAAATATTAAATATTATTAAAAAAAACTTGATAGCATACGTACAACACCTTTGCGGCCTTCTGGTTATCAAATGTCATCTTTAGAGTCCGTTTGTTTACGCGTTAAGAATCACGTTTAATGTAAAACGCAGGAGGCAAGTGTTTCGTAACAGAAAAACCACCGATTACTGTTCATGGGCCCCACTAATTTCTGTGTTGGGAACGCAGGCTTGAAAGAAGCAGTTGAAGTCTGCTTTTCTTGCACTGTTCACGTAATTGCACTGTTCAATGAACAATGCAATCACGTGAACAGTTGACACCAGCACACTGTTCACTTGCACTGCAGTTGGTTTTTTTTTTTAATTTAATGAGTTCAGTTTTTTTAAAAAAAAAAAAATAATTAGTTTAGAGTGAATTTTATACTTGATAATATTTTATCTAATTTTATTATACGCTAAAACAATTATGAAAATTGTAGTTCTTGTCGGATGTATTTTGTACGTAATGCAATTGTAGATGGTTTTAAAGAATAATAATAAATATTTTTATATTAAGTATGATTTATTTCATGATATAATAGCAATAGTTAAATCCACAATATTTAAATTAAAAATCATCAATATTAATATATGTATTTAAAAATTATTTTATAACCTCAATTTCAAAAGCATTATTAACCAGACACATTAAACTACTTTTTGTTCAACCTCAATTTAAACCACAGTTTTAACCAAACACCTATTTTTTCAAACCAACCTCAACTAAAAGCACTTTTTATAAAACAATTTTTTTCAAATCATAACCACAACAGCTGCCGCAATACCAAACATACTTTTAATAGTGGTGTTTGTTCAACTCAGCATACTTTTGGTAATGAAGCGGTGCATATGCCCACTAGCTCTTTGAGTTGACACCAACAATTTTTTTTTTTGTTCTCTATCCTCTTATATTTTCGCACCTGCCTCATTTAAAAATTTAAAGCAACCCTTTAATTTGTTATTTCTTTAGTTTCAGTCCATATATTTTTTTTTTTTTTAATAATTTATAAAATTAGAATTATTTTTCGATTTCACCTCATTCAATTTTTTTCATCTTTCAAATTTGGCTTTTATTCTTTTATTACTATTTGTTTTATTTGATATTTTTTGAATTGATTTTTTTATTTTATTATTTAACATTAAATTATTATGAATTAAATTTTTTACTGCGCCTAGGTTTAGGATTTCAAAGGTTGTGAGTTTTAAAGATTGACCAAAGTTGAGATTTGCCCGGGTTTGTTTGATTTTTTTTTTTAATGCTCGTGTTTTTTCAGTTTCATCATTGATCATTTACTTAATTGGAGTTTGTGTTGTTATTTTTATTTATTTTTTTTCTATAGAATTTCTCATAAATTTTGAAAATGAGCCTGATTTTTTTTATTTATCATTTTTTATTGAATTTACTTGATTTTTAAAATTGATATTTATTTTTTAATTTTATTATTTAATATTAGTTTTTTTACAGTTGCATCCTTGAAGGTTGAAAGTTTTTGATATTGAACTTCGTGATTTTCTTCAATTTTTGTTTTATTCGTTTATCTCAATCTCATCACTTAGATTACAGGTTTGGCGGATTAGCTTAGATTAATTTTTTTATTATTAAATACTTGTTACGTTTTGTTTTTTAGCATTAAGTTGTTTTGAAATTAAGTTTTGTAATCTTTTCCGGTTTGCTTTTTATTTAATTATCTCATTCATATGATCAGAATCGTAATTTCATTAGCTTATGAGTTATTTTTTTTAATTAATTTTTTTTTATTCCTCTAAGTTTGATATCTTTGGAATTAAACTTTAAATATTTTTTATGAACTTCAAACTTTTTTATTTGCTTAATAACTTGACATATATATTTTGCATTTTTTTTCCAGTTTTTTTTTTTTTCATTTAATTAGTTGGAATCCTATTCATTCTTTTTTAATAGGTTTCCATGATTTTTTTATATAAATTAGTTCACTAGTGTTATCTTTTATTATATTATCTAATTAGGTTATACTTTTTAACTCAGTCAAATCTATACCCCAAATCGGGTTTTTTTTAGCTCTTTTTTTTAACCAATAAAAAAAGATTCCAGCCCATGACATAGCACAGGCCCACAAATGACTAGCCCAAATTACAATGATCTAATACACTGGATACTAGATGTGTCCTAAACTTTTCTCCTGACTTATTTCTTAAGAACTACAATGATCCACGCATTGCCATGGCTATGGCGCTGACATTCAATCAGGAAGCACAGACTTGGTAAGCAAATATCAGTCACGAATTTCTGCAAAGTAATGAATCGAAACTCTAACACAACAACCATAAAGAGTCACCGAGAACATAAGATTAAGATTGATGTTATTAGAAAAATGGGTAACACTTCAAAAACACAGGAAGTATATAAAATAGCACAAAATCCTTATAAATCTCTCTAAGAAGCAGCAGCTTTACCCTCCTCTGCTGCAGCTTCAAAGGTCTCCCCAGGCACAAGATCCGGGACATCATCATCATCATCCTGTGCTGCTGCATCTGCAGCGGTAGCACCTGCACCAGGTGTCTGCTTCTGGATCTGCTCCGCCAATTTCTTCAGGTTGTCCAAGTTATCAGGACCTGCAGATAGAGAAACAGAAGAGTAGAAGATAGTTCAAACATCAGTTAAACTTCACATGATGATTACATTTATAGGGAATAGATTCAAAAGTGCATACCTAAATGACTGAGAACCTGAGGGAGAATATCTTGCAATTCTGAAAAAAAAAATCAGAACAAATTTGCATGTCAGATATCATTCAATAGTAACGAGATGTAAACTTCCTTCGAGAAAACCAAACTCAACATGGCAAGTCCAAGAACATTTTACCAAGACGTATACAGATATGTTCCACCAATTAATAGACAAGATTTACTTTTCATTCCCAGGTTTTATATAGAAAGTCTTAGAGCCATACTTTTAGTTTGTGGAGCACCACTAACAACCCACGTATTGGCAGCAATGGATGCTTGCACTGCAAAATTAAAACCAAAATAAAAATCAGCTAGAAATTGACCACGAGAATTTGGAAGGTCTGAATATATCATGTCCATGTAAAGTAGTCAGCTTTACCTTTGGGGTTTACAAACTGGATAACCATGTCATCCTTGAATATGTTGACTTCCTCGATTGCAGGTATAGCATTCACTCCAATTCTCTTCAGGGTGCTCTGAAGCCTTTTATCATCTGTAGTAGTGGTCTTGTGGATAGCCTTCTTCTTCCTTCAGTTATAAGCATAGATTTAAAAGAAACTCATTGCAGGTAAACAACAGAAAAACACAGTATACAACACAGTGGCCATGATCTATATTTTCGGTAAGTTTAACTACTTAATAGAAACATATGTTTGAATTCTATGCAAAATGTCCAAATGCAGGAAACCCTCTTCAGAACCACCCAGTGGCCATTACTTAAACCAGCCAAAAGAAAAAAAATTCAAGTTGTGATTAGCAGTAAAACGAAAATAAAACATGTGCACTCCAAGGACACAAATCAATATGCCACTCAGCTGACTATCTCATACGGGCAATTTCAAATAAAACAATTTCATTCTCCAATTTACACTTATTTTCATTTCTAAACTACTTGATGCAAATACATTATCATTTAGCTAATTGATAAATTCCAGTGAAAGCTGGAACAGTTGCAATGGAATAGTATTCCCACCTTCTCACACTACCCTTTCCACCAGTGCGAACTGCACTGGCCATCTTCATAAGCTTCTCCCGATCCATCTGCAAGAAAAGAATTTTACGCACATTGGCCATTTAAAACCTGAACATGAAAACCCATGCAAGGAATTCGAAGAAAAAACATACGTATACAACAAGGACCAAACCACAGCAAGATTATATTTTGCCAGTATGTGCCATTAAGCGAATCATAACCTAACCTTAACCTAGTTAACCATCTTACTTAGGATGGTTAAGTATCTCTAAAACCTCCAAAAGCATTGAAATTTTCATACTTTACTCAAATCTTGATAATTTAACTCCAAAACAAATCAAATTAATCACATCATGAGAAACAGAACACTTTCTTCATTAAACATCCCAAACAAAGATTAATAGTTTCTTTACTTATAGCCACAGAAAGCATGAATTCAAGTGCCACCAATCTCAACAAGCAGAACCCATATCCCAAAAAACAATAATACACTAGCATTAACTAGAAAGGAGTAAAAAGATACAAACTTTAACAAGATTAAAAAATTAAAATCCAATAAAAGAAAACAGCAAAACAATTAAAAGCAAGTGTAAAATAAATGAATGAATCTAGGGTTTTTGTTTACCTTGGTTAGTTTAGTGGGTTTTGGGAGATAAGGAGCAGTGTTTTTTAAGCTCTTTACAGGCGGCGCTAAGAGGGGTGCCCTTTTTATTCGCTATGTATCTGAGCCTCTTTAAAGAGGAATACTTTAGTAGATCTGACGGTTGTAATGCAATGGCTTACCACGTGTGAAGATCTCAAGAATGTTTTGCTGTACAACTATTTTCTTGTGATGCTCTTTAGTATTTCTCTACTCTCTGTCTCTATAATTTTGCAGCGCACGCTTTGCTCGCGTTTCGTTTTCGTTTCGAGTTTCGGGCAGTTGAGATTGCGTTTTTGGGTCAAAAGGTTTATTGCAGGGCCGGGTTAATACCCCAATACAGGTCCAGAGAAAAATCACTAAAGTAATTGCTCTGCGCTTCACTGCCATCATAGCACATGCATGTGGTTTTTTTATGTTTAAGAAATATTTTTAAAAATTTTGAATTTTAATTTTTTTTTTGGATTTTTTTTATATAATAATATTTAAAATATTTTTTGAAAAATAAAAAATATTATTTTAATATATTTTTAAGTGAAAAATAATTTAAAAAACAACCGTTAGTATAATATCAAACACTACTAAAAAAAAAAAAATAAGTGATTGCTAATGCATTTTTTTTATTTATATGTTAAATTTTAATTTGTAATTATTAATTTAAATTTTAATGTAAATGAATTAATTTATATTTGAATATTAAGATTTTAATTGACTTGAGTTAACTCGATTTAATCTCACAAATAAATACCCGATTAGACTTAATAACATTAACTTTAAAATATTTTTTATTTTGCTATAATCTCACCAACAAATCATGTTCCTTTATTTTTATGTGCAAATGACTCTCAATTCTTTTTTAAACTCAAACACGAAAAATAAGTTTTGATTGGCAAACCAAGATCTTTTCATGAAACAAATTGGATTTCATTATTTTGATTCCACACTTACAGGAATGTTAATTTATTCTGATATATATAGTGATACTATTACGGTTGCTATTTCCCCTCTAGTTAGTTTTTTGTTTTTTCTTTCTAGGCTCTCAACCCTTTTTACTATATATAAAAAACTATATGTTATAGTTATATAAGAAAAAAAATAATGAAGAATCTAAAAAATGGCTCTAAATCTAATGAAGGAAAAAAAAAATCCTTCCCTCTACATCAAATTCCATATATATTGGTGGGAATAGAGCAGTTGGTTACATATCCACATAATTTTTTTCCCGGGCAGATTATAGGGATGAAAATAAGTTGAGTGGACGGTAGGTGACAACAGTTGTCTCCGATCAACAAAACATTTGGATGATTGGTGAAAACAGTACAAATTAAAAGATTGATTTTTTATTATACACTTGAACTAAATAAAAGATTTAAAATTTATTAGATATTGTGATGGCGATTATTTTTTATTTAAAAATACATCAAAATAATATTTTTTATTTTTTAAAATTTATTTTTGACATCAACACATTAAAATAAAAAAAATAATTAATTTAAATCAAATAAAAATAAAAACAATTAATTTAAAAAAACATTTTTAAAATAAAAAAATAAATGGGCTATTACAGTATTATCTAGGCTGAAATTTTAGTTGATATAAATAAATATTAATTAAGTAAAACCTGACTAACCTAATTGATTCAATACTAAAAAATAAATTTTATTTTATTAGTAAAAATAATTGCCTCAAGCTTCCTCCACTATCTAATAACCCGACACTATTCCGGCTAAAAGTTTTGGGAGAGGCAGGGCAGGCAAGACAACTGTGATTTATTAGATGGGCCAACATGTGAATGAATGGAAACTATAAGACAACTTTTGTCTCCGATCAACAAAACATGTGGATGATAGGTGACAGCAGTTGAAATTAAAAGATTTTTTTTAAAATTTAATAATATTTATTATAATTTATAGTTGATAATTTATTTTAATTTTTTCTAAATTCATAAAAGATATATACTGAGTTCTGAAGCCAGGATCAGGATATTTCCATTCAGACTTTGTTAATTAGATTAACATTATACTTTCCATTAGGCTTGAACAGAAAACAAGACCAAAAGAGAGAACTAACGATATCAGCTGCCTGTAACTCCATCTGATGTAGAGGTGGTAGCTGGCCGGAAACTAGCCACGCCATGTCAAGGGGAGCACTGAAAGCCACACAAGAACATGTCCATGTTCTTGACCTTGCTCCACCATTTTGACCATCCACCATTCCCAACATATGCTTCATTCTTTTTCTTCAACTTCATCTTCTCCAGTTGGAAGCAACAACCCACAAAAGCCACGCCACCATCTTTGCTGCTGCTAATTTTATCTTCCTGATGCTCCTCTTTCTTCAACAACTGTTGATAGTACTCCTTGTTTCTCATCTCCAACCCATATATCTGCCCTTGAAGATCCTCAATTTTCCTAGTTAGCATAGAAACCCTGTGATCCTCCCTCATCTTTAACACACACCTAGCAAGTTCACCAGCTTTCCTCTTCATGAACATAGCCTCAGATGACAACCCTTTGTTTTCTTCCAATAAAGCTTGCATTTTGTACCCCAATCTAACATTCTCATTCAGTAACACTATCCTTTCTGACTCCAACACCTCAAGAAGTTTCTTTAACAACTCTACTTTCCTCCATATTGATTCTTGACCTAGCTGCTGCTTCTCCATGTCACTAAGCTGGTCTGCTAATATGTCATTCCCTACATTCTTCATTACTAGATCCGCTACAATCTCATCAATGCCAACAACGGTGTTACTTCCATCTTGAAAAGGGGTCGGTGGTTGTTGGTAAGACAGTGAGCTCTCAGCATCCCAATCAAGAAACTGGCAGCTGCTAGATCCACGACTGTCTTCTTGATCTTGATCATCATCAGAGGTGATTGACATTGGAGAAGAGAGATGTTTGCTAAGTCTCTTGCCCTTCTCCATTCTATTGCATCTGTCCAGCAAGATTGTGTACCCATTGTACAAGTCTTGAAGCGAAGCAAGAAGTTGAGGGCGTTTCTGGTAGTACCATTCAGCTCTCTCAGCAAAACTATCACCACCTCCGATGTCTTCTTCTGATTTGAAGTACTTAAGC
This sequence comes from Populus tremula, assembly GCA_964019445.1. NCBI lineage: Eukaryota > Viridiplantae > Streptophyta > Magnoliopsida > Malpighiales > Salicaceae > Populus > Populus tremula. The sequence continues at coordinate 10,550,819 of CAXHTJ010000007.1, read as the reverse complement.
AACATTTTCACTCTCTCATCAGCTCCCTCAGTAAGTAAACCACCTGAGGTGTTTTGAAGTAAAGAGATGTCACCCATTTCAGCTCATAGAAATGGCTAGCCAGTCATGTGAATTGCAAGCTGTGAAAGTTGTTTGTTGGCCAAGGATGACTCTTCAGATGAGTAGCATCCATATCAACATGTCATGGACCCACCCCTGCAAGGAAATTGTACAAACCCTGATCTCTCTAGCTCTGCTACACATGGGAAGACTGACAAAAAATTGCTTATAAATGGAAACAAAAGAAAGGAAAAACCATGTTTGAAATTTCAAAAAAGTGGCGAAGATGGAAACTGAGCAGTGCTTTGAACGTTTAAATCGCATTTCCCCCTTTCATTTCTGGTTCTGTAACCCTCCCATTAGAGCAAAATGTGAAGTTAGGATACAAAGGTCAGCATCAAGGATGATGCCCCCTCCATCAATAATTTTTCCTAGTTTTGATCTACTCTTCTTACTTGTGGGACATGACATGGACAAAGACCCCTTTTCTGTGATGATTATATTTTCTGTAATAATTAAAAATAATCAAGGAATTTAATGCAGTTTTTTCTCCAAAGTCGATAGATGGATGCATCGACCAGGCACACAAATTCAAACACATGGAGCATGAATAAAGAAATAAATTTTGTGTTGGAGCACAGAGAGGTCTCTGTTACAAGAATCAAATGGACAATGCAACAAGGCTTTGGATTGGGTGTGTGACAGTGATGGCAGATGGGATTCCAGATCTTGCTGTAAAAAATCCGAACTTTAAACACAAACATCACGAATATAGCAGTACTGAAAACAGAAAGATAAATCACAAGTTGACAAAGGGTATCACATGAGGATGCTTCCACAACCACACTCTTGAGTTTTCAAGTCATAAAACCTCTTGAAATTTCTTGTGTTTAAAAAGAAAAAAGAAAGAGCTCCGAACATTTACTTATGCAACTGAAGAAAAAGGGTCTTTGGGCCTCTCTCTTCTTCTCCCATGATCTCTAACATCAGGGGATTTTTAGACATAGGGATTTCATTTCCCCCGATTTAAAGGGTATTTTCGGATCAACCTGTATGTTAATTGAAACTAAATCATTTTCTATATAATTTTAAAAAGGCACCATTCGTATCAATCTTGTAAATTTCACGATGCTTCGAGGGGTTATTGTAATTTGCCCTTTTATGTTTCGTAATATTTTTTTTTAATTTACAAGTGCAGCATGAAAAAATTAAAATAAATTGCTATGGGTTTGCTATTTCTTCTTAAACGGGGGTATATATACGAGGATCGTTATGAAATGTCAATGCTCCAGGCAACTTGAGATCGAATACCGTTGACATCAAGGGATGAAAGAAAGGACTTACGCGAGTCAAAGATGAACTGTATTAAATAAAATATATTTTAAAAAGTGTGATTTTAAATATACTATTAATAGATATCCTAAAGCGTGTTTGCTATGTTGGGTGTTTTGCTTCACATTAGCTGTTCACTTATTCACAAAATGCTACTAATGTACTTTAATGCTCCTAACATACCTATTATTTTGGATTTTATTAAATAATAATATAGATTATATATTAAAATTTCATTTAATAATTTTAAATTTTAAATTAAAATAATTTTTTAACATATAGTATTAGAGTTTTATTCACAGTCACATAATCGAATCTTGCCATCTTGATTTTAATTAAAAAATATGAATATATGAGTTTAAGTTTAAGTTTAAATAACTTTTATTTAAAATTATATTGAAAAATAATAAAATCAATGTAGAGGGCTCCTACTCCGACCATCTTTTGATCCAACTCGGTACTGGGCTACTTTGTAATGAGTCAAGCCTAGATTGGTTCATATGAACAGACCACTTTTATATGCACTAGCCCAAAAGACTTGTTTAATCGATACAAGAAAGAAACCCAAAAATCAAGAGCTGCCTTGTATAAAGATATTGATCGGGTTTAAGTTAAGCGTCACTTGGATAACTATTTAAGATTTTTATTTAATAAAACACTTTAAAAATAAATAAAATATATTTTTTAATTATATTTTATGAAATGAAGATTGTTTAATAAAGTTATATTTGTTTGATATGTATAAAAAATAAAAAATATATTTTTAAAAGTCTCATTTATAATTTTATACAAGTTAACCATTCACCTTAATTAAGCCAACAAACAACAATACGACACTTTTCTCAAGAAGTTATATCCCCTGAGCTTTTATTTTTTAAGAATGACTAATGTGGTTTAACATGGGCTTTGTGTCTAGGTTTATTGGTTGTTGGGCTTGACCAATTATTAAAAATTTATTTGAAAAAACAAATCTATCATGAAAAATGAGACCCTCTAATGCTTAAGTCAATAGATGATAATAGAAATCCCGTAAGATTAATAGAAAATTTAAGTGTAGAGAAGTGATGGATTTGAGAAATTGTAATATATTGTATTTATTTTGTGACTTAAGGTATTTATAGATCTTAATAATATTAGCTCACTTTAGGAGTTGTGTGAAAATTGATTGGTGAAAACGTTAGTGCCCATCATTAAACATAGTTTTTGGCATGTTATTGGTGACTATAAGTGGCATGATGACTATAAATAGTCATTGGTCAAGAAAGGAAGCGCCTAATTACATAAAATGTAATGTGAGTTTTTATATTATGCTTACAAAGAATCTATCATTAAAAATATAAAAAATCATATGCTTAGTGTACGAAACTACTTTTAGACTTCTTGTAACTTGAAAAATAAGAAAAAAAGCAAACGGTATGTTAGAAAAAATGACCATATTATTTGGGCTAAGCCCACACAATATGGGGTTATAACCACGTTGTTTGACCAAACAGCATGAAGGTAATTTTTTTTAAAAGCAAATCTATTTATCATCACTTATAAACCATTTTTTTAAAAAATCATTATATATTTAAGCTACGTTCACCCATAGTTTACTCTAAGATTTACATGATATATGTAGTGGAGCGATTTGCATGTCCAAAATTTAGCTCCACATATCTTATGTAATAGCATGCCATATATAGCAGAATATTTACATACAAATGCTCTTGAAATAAAGCTTGCTAATTAATAGAAAAAGAATCGATAAGGAAGTACGCACGCTACACTGTTGCTTTCTTTTCGGTGGATGTTTAGAACTTGAAACAGAAGAATCAAATTTATATTTGGAGCAAGAATGACACGCCCGGCTTACAAGAAACGTTTGTCTAAGAATCTGTAAAGCGAAAGTGAAAAATGAACCAATGAGAAGGAGCCTCACATCCTTTTTATATACGATGAGGGTAGTGGAGATCATGATAATGCAAAAGGAGTTTGCAAAGAGAGTAGCTAGGTCATCGGGAAAGGAAAGAAATGTCACCGGTCGGACTGCCTCCTGGCTTTCGATTCCATCCAACCGACGAAGAACTCGTCAATTACTATCTGAAGCGTAAGATTAACGGCCAAGAGATTGAATTAGACATCATCCCTGAGGTTGATCTCTACAAATGTGAGCCCTGGGAATTAGCAGGTATATATATATCTATAATACTACTTCCTTTTTGTTACGTTCCCATTACATTTCACAGCAGCATCGACGGATCTTTGGCATTCTAACGACAGTCAAGGCCATGCTCACGTCCTTACCAGAAGAATAAAGGGACAGGTTCCATTGATCAGAACCTCTGTTGTTGTCTGTTTGTTTTGCAGAAAAATCATTCTTTCCAAGTAGAGACCCGGAGTGGTACTTCTTCGGACCCCGGGACAGGAAATACCCTAACGGGTTCAGGACTAATAGAGCAACTAGAGCTGGATACTGGAAGTCGACCGGAAAAGACAGAAGAGTGAACTGCCAGAATAGAGCCATCGGAATGAAGAAGACATTAGTTTACTACCGAGGCCGAGCTCCGCAAGGGATGCGGACCGATTGGGTAATGCACGAGTATCGACTCGACGACAAGGAGTGTGAAGACACCTCTGGAATTCAGGTAGTTCGTGCATAGTTCAAAATTGCGTGATTCATGATATTAACGATGGCTAACAAATAGTCATTTCTTCCATGATCAGTTCTTCTCTTAGTATTTTCCTTCTAATCCATGGGGCGAGAGGTATAATACTAGGGCTAAACCATTACAATGAGTGATTATGGACTGGATTTCTACATAAAAAAGTTTAAATATTTATATCATATACACTAGATTTCTAATATTGATTCGGGTATTCATTACTCGGATATTTTTTAAAAAAATATCTGAAAAAACACTACTAGCTAGGTCAATATCAATATCCATGTGTTACTTCTTTAACACAAAGCGATTGAAATAAGCGAGTCATACGTTCTGGTCTCTACATGGGGCAAATATATGTGATTGAACTAGGGTTAGGGGAGGATCACTAACAACAGTACCTTAATTATACTCTCTGCTCTATCACTGTCATCGCTCAATTTTAACCGAGATTATATCGCCTCGAAATGGCTAGCTTGATCACTCTTAGTTTAGTTGCAAGCTAGGGTAGAGCTGAACCGAGCTTCTCCTCTTCCTTCTTCTTTCACTAGAGAGAACGCAGCTAGCTAGCTAGACCAGAAATCACTTTCATTTTCTGTTTTTTTCTTTTCTTTTCGCAAGGTAAAAAAGAAGAGAAAAATGTAGGACCATTGTTGGTGTTATCATCACACATTTTTCACCCCCGTCCCTTACAAGAGAGAATACCAGTACTGGACTAGACTGTGTTTTATCCATGTTACTATCAATTTTCTCTTGTACCTTTTCTTTTCTCAAGAAAAAATATAGGAGCATTAATGAGTAAATCTTAAGTTAGACGATCATTACACTTTTTTATTTTCGCTAGTTGACTTGGAAAACCTAAATTTTAATGCTCAGCAAACGGGAAAAGCAACGTTTCCTTTGCTTTCGTTTGGTTTTTTTCACCCACGTCTCTTTTACGGCTAAGTACATAAAGCAAATAAAAGCATCATAATTGCCTGTTTTTTTTTTTTGGATAATCATAATCGCATGTTTTTATGCTTAATATTAACTGTTGAATTACAAAACCAACTAGTTTCTGTGCGAAATATTAGTAAGAACATGGTATCCTGGTAGGGTACTGGAGAATATAATGAGGCGTAAGAACATGATTTTGCATGAAAAGTTTGAAGAATTTGGGCTTTTGATTGCTAGTCTCTCACCTGTTTTACTTTAAATATTTTATGACATACAATCTCTGACACATATATTCGTTGCTTCATCCATGGAGTTAGATCCCCGAGTGACGAAGCTTGGCTTCCACTTTGTTTTTCTGTAATGAGACAAAAGTTTTATCCTTCTTATGACTCAATCCCTCCTTCCATATCTACGAGTTCTTCACTTCTTTATCTTTTTACCTTCTCTAATCCACAAGTCTAGATTCCATGACTTGTAAAATGATATTTTAAGACTATGCTAACCCAAAAAGCAGTCCTCATCACTTTCATCTTGTAAGAGTGTGTCGGCTACCTTTTACTTTATTCCAAGTGCAATCAAAATCAGCCAATTTACGTCAAAGTACCCATCTCCTACTAATTTACGATAAACACTTGTTAATCCCAGGGTACGTAGCTAGCTTGATTTCTGATCCAACAATGTCTTCTTTCCTTCTCTTCTTTGAAAGCTTATATCTATAGTAGAATGAACACTTCCACAACGTCCTCTCGCCATATTTAATCTCGTTTGTACAAGGGGCCGGGAGCTTTTACCATTAAAAAGAAGAAGAGAAGTAAACAGAACAAAATAACGAGCTGCCATTTATTGTATACCATGCATCCCCTGCTTCCTCTCTCTGATATTAATGTAGTGTCTTGCAAGAGTGAAGACTACTGATTAAATGTGTCCAGACATGGTGAACCAGTCAAGTATTGAGGCTGACTTTGTCATGTACTAAAAGATTTCCCTCTGCATGATAAGATAGACAGCTTTAAACTTTATTTGCTCTCTCATAATTTCCCTTGCCTTGTCTTTTGTGCTTGAACACAAGGCTTCCTTTTGTTTCCTTGCAGGATTCTTATGCATTGTGTCGTGTGTTCAAGAAAAACGGAATATGTTCTGAAATCGAAGAGCAAGGGCAGTGCACAAGCACTAGTCTATCATTAATGGAGAGCTCACCACAGGGTGTGATAAATGAGTATGAAACAATGTCGCCAGATGTTCCCATTGCATCATCGTCTTGCGTGGATCAAGAGGAAGACAAAGACGATTCATGGATGCAGTTCATTACAGACGATCCATGGTGTTCTTCCAACAATGCTATGGCTGGTGGGGAAGAAATCTCTCATGCGACCTTCACTGACTAAGCAAGTTTAATTATCAAGTGATTGGTGGTGATGAATAATTAACATGAAAGAGTTGATCAATATATTTTTCTTACAATAAGGCATCGAGTACAAATTAAAATGTTAGTAAGATCATTAGAAGGTTTCTTGTGTCTAATTGGTTTGATTATTTTGTCGTGGTTTTGGTTGGTGCATGGCCTCCCTAGCTAGAGCCAATTTATCAAATGGCTTCATGATGATTTTTTTTTTTTTACCTCTATTTGAGGTGATTTGGTGTTACTTGTGGAATAAAAGGGCATTAATACTAATATTTATTTTATTTTTAATTTCTTTTTAAAAGATTGTAACTTATTATTGTTACTAGCTACATTGCTTTAATATATACTAGCTATCCACTGAGGCATTTTCATATTATATTTACTCTTTGAAAATGAAAATTGTCTCTCAAACGAAGAATTTTGAAGAGGTATATTTGGTCAAAATTAAGAGCCAAGCATTAGATATAAGGTATTAAAAGTGGATATTTAATTATTTCTTCTCTTTAAACTACCAAATAATATTTTTATTAATATTGATTTTATCTCATAATGCAGCATGATATAGTATAATTTAATTACAAGCGAGACTCTATGTCGTTCGAGTGATATTGTTTATAATCCTAGGGCCAATATATTTGAGTTTAGACTAAATGATTTTAGATATTTATAAATTGCAGGCTTGTGTTAATAATTTTTTTTTCTTCGTCTCTTTTCTTCTCGTTTCAAGTAACCATCATTCAATGTATATTTTTATGATTGTTTTGATGTGATAATATTAAAAATAAATTTTAAAAAATAAAAATAAATTTATTTTAATATATTTCTAAATAAAAAACACTTTAAAATATAATCATTATTATAATTCCAAAAACTATATAAATAAATAAATACCTAAACCCGAAATAACAGAATTAGTGATCATTTACTGGACTCAACTTTCAAGGCACGCCCATGAAAGACCTAGGCTAGCCCATGGCAGGAAAGGTCCAACCAGTCCAATAACGTTTGAGCAACCTACGGAGCCCAGCCCCCAATCTCTAACCTATCAGCTCAATAAAAGAGAAACCCAAATAATACCAATTATATTAAGTTAGTTTTTAACATAAAAAGGAGATGATGTTATGGACCCATTTTCTATCATTATATATTTTAAAAAATTAATAGATAGAAAGATAATGTTTGTTTTTAATAAAATAAGTTAAAAAATAGGACTGATAAATCTAATAAGAGTCTTTAATGTTGATGAAAGATCTTCTTTGTAATAAGAAAAATATAGATGCACACTAAAAAGTATTATCTGGCTATCCTTTTTCATTTTATATGTTTTTTTAACCTTGTTTTCAAGGTTAATTTTACTCATTAAATATATATGACTTTTTTTCTTGTAAATAAATCATGTAAATACAACTTATTTATCTAAAAATTAAGATAAACAAATTAAAAATAAATTAAAACATCTTTTTGAAGTATTATAAAATTATAAAAACAATCCAAAAAATCAATTAATAATTTAAAAAAATTAAATTAATCAATTTAAAAAATAAGAAACAGTATTAATTAAAAATTAAATTTTAAAAAAAAAAGAGAAAAAAAAAAAAAAAAGGTTAGGTGCTTCGCAAGCTAAGCCAAACAACATAGCTTATAAGAAAAGACCAAATGTAAATGGCCAGCACGCCTCACTCATTTATTTTATTTTTAAAAGCATATTTGCTCTTTTTTTTGTCTTTTTCATATTTTTTTTTTGGTGTTTTAGAGGATGATACATTGTATGACTTGGGAGACGATGTGTTTTCTATATCTGCATTTTCAGTCATCTCTAGTGATTAAAAAAGTTAGAGGTGGAGCATTTCTACTTCAAAAATCTATTTTTCGACTTTTGTTTTACCTAAAAACATATCAAACGTTTTACCTAAACCATTGTTATATAAATATATCAAAATAAAATAAAACTTGAAGGGTGGTCTGGAAACATTATTCATTCACTCACAATGCACTAATGCACTGTGGACCAGAGCAATGCTTTTTCTTTATGGATCCCTTAACTATTTTTTTCATCAATTAAATCCTTTAATTGAAAAAGTAATAACCAATTACTTTGTATTTGCTAGTTAGGGATAAAATTGTTACAAATCTAGAAAAGGCACCAACAATAAAGGGTGCGATTAAAGTTGGTACAAAAAGTTCAATTTAATCCTTCAATTTTCAAAATTAAAACTTTTCGGTTCCTTATGTTTTTCTAAATTCAAATTTGGCACAAGACTTAATTTTTATTATTTTCCAGTCCTTGATTTTAAAAAGAGAGAAAACATTTCTATAAATTAAAAAATTATTGTTTTTGCATCTTATATCTATTAAATTGGTTGATTTTGGTATTCAAGTTTCATTTCATAAAAATAACTTAATAATGGTTATTTAAAATCTCAATATTACCTAAAAAAATTAATTTCATTATAATGTGTATTTTTATGCTTATATGTTGACGACATTATTATCATCAGAAATGATATTGCTAACAATGACCCTTATTTCTAATCTCGTTATAAATTTGTTATCAACGATCTTCAGCCACTATCCTATTTATTAGGCATTCATGTGACTAAGACAAAAGGTGACTTGCATCTATACCAAGGAAAATATGTTATTGATCTTCTACATCACATGAAAATTACTAGTGTTAAACCTGCACCAACACTGCATATCAGGTGCCAAACTCTCAAAATTATCAGGTGATCCTTTTACCCTACTAAATATAGAAGCATGGTGGAAAAGCTCTTTGATATTGACCATACTTGATATATCCTATAGTATTAATTAATTATGTCAATTTCTTCATTATCCTATAAATACTCAATGTCACAGCTGCCAAAAAGGTGTTCAGATATCTTAAAAATACTTTAAAATTTGAACTAGTAATCCAAATGATAGAAAATCTATCTCATCTCAGGATATTACATTTATCTAAGCTCATGTTTGATTTCTCGGACTACCAAAAAACAATTCATGATGGCAAGATCAAGCACTAAAGCTGAATATGGATCAATGACATATGAGAGAGTTATTCAAAGAACTTCTTATACCTTCACTTACAACTCCTTGTATTTGGGATGATAATATTAGTGCTTTAGTACTGTCCTTTGGTGAAGATGTCTGAAGTTTTCACAGTTAAAATGGTAATCCTTCTCAATATGTTTTGTTCTACCATGGAAGACAAGGAGTTGCCACATGAAGCTTTTCTTTCTCCACATGGATGACCAAAATAAGTACTCTTGGACTGTCAGAAGTGTTAAAAAAAATAAAAAATAAAATAAAATAATTCCTTGATGCGGTACGGGGATGTCAAGCTCCTCCAGAAGGCTTGCCATGCCTTCCTCTCCTGAACTCATCCCTTATTTGAAGTCTAATTTATAATCCTGACAGAAATTTGGCGCTCTACTAGACAACCTAAATGATAAATTGCACAGCATATTTTCATATATGCCATCATTACAAAACTCAGTGACCATATATGATCGTGAATAAAGACAAGTAAAGCGGGAGGCTTCCAGCGGGGAAAAAGAGAGCAAAACAGAAGCAGCGGAGAAACAAAACGATTGGGAGCTCATGCATTCTGGATAGTCACCACAGTTACTATCTCTGCCTATAAGCAACTCCAGTATCTAGCAGCCACAAAATAGCCTAAAATGAAGCACTTTTGCCAACCTTCCATTGTTCAAAATCTGCAGAACTTATCATGAAGGAACTGGCATTTCGATGTCCACCACCACCGAATTCCTGTAATTGAGCCATAAAATACATTTCAGCACTTTGAACAAACACGAGTAAATAATACCCTGTTTGTTAGGAAGAAAAAAAACAGGAGAGAGCAGAATCACTAGAAAAATGACCTCGGAGATGGGTGTTGTGTCTTCGCTATCCACACTCCTAAGGCTGATTTTCAGCATCTCATCATTTTCAAGCTCTGGTACTCTATATACAATGGCTCCAATTCCCCTACACAAGAAAAGAAAGGCACTACGAAGTGTGAAATAAAAGATGCACAAATTTGGCACCTTGCTTGACAAAGCTGGACTGCTTCCACAGTCCAGCAAGTTTTCATCAAATATTTGCACATACAAGCTTGCAGGTTACTTGATTTGATTTTAAGCCTGCTAACTAGTCTCTGTGTCAACTGTCAAGTTTTCTCGAAATTGGTAGCCGTTGAATGTCATCATTTAAGTTGTAACTACACATAGTAAACAGCAAGGAGCCCAATATAAAAAATGCTTCTTTTTGTCATCATGGCAGGTGTTACGTTTTGTTTTGTTGTTTTGATGAGATAACACCAAGTACTGGAGGCTGTTCAGCCTCTGTTGGGGGCACGAGTTTTGGGTTTCCTAAGGGTAATTACAACATAGGATATCCAACACTCCTAAATCACTACAACGTGATAGAAATATCATTTTCCCAGTATCCATGATATTTTCAATAAAAGGGTATCTTTACTTTCTGTTTTACCCTCTGTTTATAATAGAGAAATAAATGTTTATCATATAGAAGAACAGAAAATGACATGTTCTGAAGTCTGAACCTTACATTAATGCATACAATGATCATGCAAGGATTTCCAGGCAAAACATTGCATGTTTTACAATGGGAGCATGGGACTACTGAATAAGTATTTTAAGCCTACTTGGGATTCAGGGGTATTAAAGATCTATAAATATGCATGCAATCTATGTTTTTTGTTCATTTTTTCTAGAACATAAAGAAGATGAATAAGAATTTATTTGTTATGCTTTAATGCTTTCTTTCTTTCAAGGAGTGATTTATTAACCCTATCATTGCGGCTCTAGTAGTTAGTTGATTTTGTTTATTTCTTAAATTTTAAATCTCAATTTCAATTCCTAAATCCCCTGAATTTTAATCACCCAAGAATTTTCCTCTATCAACATGGACCAGATTTTCTTCAGAGAGATGAGTGCATCCAACATGTTTTGAAGTATTAAAAATGGAATAAAAGAATCCGGTGACTATTAACACATGCATGCATCTCTGATGAAGAAATATACCTTATTTTATAGATATTAAGTTCAATACTAAACACATGGATGCTATGAGGAAATATAGATAATGCTTTTACAACCCTGAAGTTGTTTGGATTCTCTTATTCCTAAGGAATCGTATGATAATGACAGTGAACCACCACAAACACACATAATATAAAGCTTTTAATTAATTGAAAACATATTGACATGCAAGCGAACAGAATAAAAGGCAAAGAAGTGCGGGTACAAATGAATTGCTTTGACTAATAACTATCACTAACCTCAACTTCAGATTACGACTCTTAGTAGCTAACTGGTGTCCTAATTCACTCCTTAACTCTGAAACTGAATCGGCATTAACAGCCTGAAAGTAGGATAATGCAATTAGAACTTCCTTTTCACTTTCTTTCCATTTCCAAGAACCATCAAAATGGAACTTAGAAGTGTGCAGAAAGAATTAGGACGTAAATACAAAATAATGTTCACTATGGCCAAATTCCCATTACACAAGTTTTTTCCGTGGCTCATTTTATTTAAAGCCTAATAACCATATAAATAGAAGAATCTGTGTTAAAAGGAAAATCAATTTTTAGAAGTTTCAATAGGAAACTCAAAAACTTAATAACAGGGATTTGATATTGACTTCGCAGTACAAGGTAACACTGATAGCAACCTTAAAATAAAACTGAACCTAACTGAGTATTAACAGATTTTGGATAAATTCCAGGGATGAAAGTGGACTTGGCGATTAAATGTTTAAAATAATAAGTATATTTTCTATATGCAGAACCAAACCAATAAAAAGAGTAATTGGGAAGAGTACCAGGCAACGTCCAAAGGCTCCACCTCCAAGTGCAATTTCATATGACTGATCAAGGGTGTCATCTATTAACTTTTGCTTGACTGATAAACTCACTATGCCTTGACTGATGACAGACTCCAGATTCAATGACAGCAACTGCAGAATTAAACAAAACATCACTGATTTACATCTCAAGAACAACTATAAAGATAACATAAGTGTTAATCTTTATGTTGAACTTTCATTACACAGAACAAGCAATGGAACTTCGGTTTTTATTTTCTAATGATAATTCAAGAATTATATATTTAATAAACAGAAAGAGGAGAAGAGAAATGGGCACCTGGTCGAACAAGGAGGGGTTCAATTGGGCATTGAATTCAAGGTTCAAATCTTTCAAACCACTACTAAAAGCTTTGCTCTTTTCAAGTCTCCATCTCCAAAGATCCCCATCTTCTATATACTCAAATACCCGTCTAACACGATCAAATTCAGCTATTATCTCATCATAATTGTTCTTACCACTCTCTAAAAGCTTATGCTTGAAATAATCAAAAGCAATAGTAGCCCCACTCCTTTCCATATCTATAACTTTACTCACATTCTCTCCCTCAAAACTTCTACCACCTAAAGCCTCCATTGCTGTTTTGTGATGATCCAATATAACCACCCTGAAGAACACAAAAACCCAAAATCCAAACATGAGCTCAATCTACCTAAGACCAACCCGAATCAATAAATTGATTATTAAATTACTCCATGAAACATAAAAACACACTCACACAAAAAAAAGACTGGCACCAAAAACATTCAAGAAAAAAAGAGGCTTTTAAGACCTGGGAACTTCGGAGGAGAGTTGTTGGACAAAACCAGAAGGCCCCACGAAATCAAGAAGGTAGACATGACTGAATTGATGGAGAGGAAGTTGGTCTGGCTTGATGGGGCTGTAGACAGTGTTTGGAAAGAAAATAGCGGGAAGAGAAGTGGCTTTGAAGTAAAGGTGAGCTGCTAATGCAGCAAAAGCACCATCCGGGCATGGATAGTGGTATAGTACTGCTGCTGATTTTTTAATTGAATTATTGTTGGCTACACTTAGAGAAGCCATGATGGCGGCCGCCACTTTGAGAAAGGTTTCAAGGTGGTTTTCTTGGATTTTGAGGCTTCCAGGCACTATTTCAAGGAGTTTAACGAGGGTTAGGCAGTCAATCCATCACTATTTTGATAGTTTGGAGAAAGTAAGGTTTTTGCCTTTTCACTGCTTAGATTTTTTGATGATTTCTGAAATGGGAACTCATCATCTTTATTTTCTACATATTTTAGATAATGGGTTTTTTAAAAGTACAATTGTTTTTTAATGTATTTTTTTATTTAAAAATATATTAAAATAATATTTTTTAATTTTATTTTAATTAAATAAATTAAAATAATAAAAACTAAAAAATATATTAATTTGAATTTTTTAAAAAAATCACATATTAATCCACTTATGATGATCTTTTTAATGTAATATTTAATGTAGTTGCAATCTATTTATTTTTATATTATAGTCACCGCTATTATGACCAGTTTATTTTTAATATTATAGTTCACATTATTATGACCACCTTATCTTATAACAATAATTAATCTCTATTCGTACAACCAATTTTAATTTTTATAATTAGTTTCTGTTCATACAATTGACTATAATTTATATAAATTTTCATAATCTATTTCGAGATTCATAAGAAAGCTTTAACATAAACATTTCTTTAAGTAAAAAAGTGAGGTGATGGTGCCTACCTGGTACTTTAATAGGCATCCTGAAATTAGCACCCAAATCATTTCACTTCGTTGTTCTTAATTATTTAAATACATCATCGTCCTTTTTCATACTGCTAATTTGTATCTTGAATAAAATTTCATATTTTTCCATATATTCAACTTGCATTTAACATACAATTTTATATTCCTTACTATGCATTCAACATATATTTTCTCATTATATTAACTTGCATTTAACAATTTCACATTTCTTACCATCATTTTACATCCTACATATATTTTATCATTTTACTAACTTGTCAAATAAAACCCAGCACTTAACCATTTACATTACAAACTCTTAATTAATTTTTAAGCATAAACAACATCATTATAAACACTGAACATTTACACACTTTCACTAATTTTCATACTTTAATTTTTTTATATTTAACAAATAATGCTCGAAACAATTTATTATACATGAATCACAATTAATTATAACATATTATTATTATCATACCAAAATATAAAAACATCATTTAAAACACTAAAACTTACACAAATCTATCAATTTTTATATTTTTATTTTCTCATATTTAACAAATATAAACCAACACCCAAACAACTTATTCCAATTGAATTAGGTTGGCGTAGATTGCACAATTATCACCATCAGTAAGGAGCTACCATTTCCCTGAACTGCTTGTAACTTGTTGCCTTCTTTGTTATCAACATGGTCGCTTCCACGAGCAAGTCTTCTGTTTATGGAAACACCATTCTTAGCAGTCCTTGGTCTCTGGTCTTCACTTTTTTTTGCTTCCTAGGACTAATGTCTTTTTTGCAAATTGTTCTTAAGCCATCCTCAGCTAGTGATTGATATTATTGTTTAGATGATGTTACTCAACGATGCCTCATATTAATGGTAAATTCACGTTTAATAGACTCTGTTTTGCCATATGGTTTTGGCATTTCTGGAAGATAGCTTTAGGAAACCAAAAACGCTGAACACAGTGCTGACAATTAAACAAGAGGTACTAGCAGAATATTAGTAAGAAAGTGTCTATGTTTTTTTCATATGAACTTGCAATGACGCTTAAAAGCAAGTTGAAGAAATCAGGGATCTGCATTTTGTTGTAATCATTGACCCACAGAGCATTAGATGACCTTGGGAGGTATGTCTTTTGAGGAAAATGAACAACCGTTCAGGTATATGTAATGTCTGATCTCCAATTTCTTGGCCGACTCAGTATGTAATTTCATGTTAAAGTACCCAAGTTTTACGAAACCTGGGTGATGCAGATGGTCTTAATGATCCTGTCGACATCATTGTCTGCAACTTAGGGTCTCAGTTTGTTCTCTGGACCTAATGTAGACCCTCCATAGGCCCTTTATTGCAAAATGCCAGGATTTCCTTGTAGTCATTTTCAATTAATATTTTCCTTTGTTCCTTCTTTTTCACAAATGTGAGAAGGTTTGAAACGCTTTTAAGATTTTGAATCACTCCCCTACAGTTTTTAGATGGCAGGGTAATATTTGTGGAAGTTGCAAAACCCAAATAAGAGCTTCGCCAAAGCCAAAACTATGGCCAAAGATGGTTTTGAAGAGCTAGTCACTGCATGCTATTATGGGGGTTAATCATCAAACAAAGCTAAGATATGCTGTACCAACTTATCATAATTCTTATTTGTGGATGACAGGAAAAAAAAAGAAGTTATCTTGGGACTTTCAATAGATTGTATAAATCTGTGAATCTACCTATTTGGGATCTCAATTTTATGTAAATCTGTCTTTCGTTAGATATGGAAAAAGCTTGAATTCAGGTTTCATTTTTATGCATGGCCTATCAGGGTAATGCAATGTGGTGCTTCGAGAGAAACACCACATCTTTGGCCCTTCTTTATAATAATAAATATGAACTTCATGGCGTTTAAAGGGCTGCTTGATTTGAGAAAGCTGAATCTGCGTTATTCTCTCTCACTGAATTTTGAAGTCCAGGTAATCAAAATTTTCTACTTGAATGCAATGTAGGATACTCAGGGCTGGTGGCAGTCATTCTGCGGCCAATTGTCACCGCCACCCACCACCTCCTTTTCAACCAGCAGAAATCGTCAACTGGTGAATGCAAAGTCTTAAGAAATGGCAAAGGAAGTGTTTTAAAATGATTAGAACATGATGTACCATTCATTGGGATGCATGCTCTTACCATGAGACATCTTTGATTGAACTGGGTTTAGCAGCTAAGTATACAATCATAGAAACATGAGTTCCAGCGAAGTCAAGAAACATCACTTCCACAGAGAGATCTAACGTTGAACTAGTCAAAAAAAGATATGTCAAATGCGATTGGAAAAATGGCAGCACCTTTCTCCACTGATGAATGTAAATGGCACTGGTTCATGCGCCTTATGCAATTCACATTCCCTTCGACCATCCATTAATTTGTCAATGAAAACAGGCAATATCATGAAATCTTAAAAACAGTGTTTCTAATAGAATTGGATTGGAGAATCGAGTTTGGATTACATAGGCTGCTGCTAAAAAGAGGTATTTCTACCGGTACATACAAGAGTACAATTAAGTACAAAAACAATACGAAACAATTGCAATAGCGAGTAATGAGCTACTAGCACTTTCAATAGCAATGGACGACAATGAACATCTTTATCATCTGGAGAGACTTTTCAATTCTGGAAAATGAACAAGAATGATTAAACCTGAGTGTTCTATTTTTCTCCTCGAAGAACATCCAGAAGCACCCTATTGTTCAACTTCTGAAACAATAGACATGAAACTGCGCAAGTATGCTGCAATCAATGAGGACCCTCAGCATCTCAAATGTGCTAGAACATATGGTAACTTGAAGGGATCTTGGTAGAGAAACTGAAAGAAAAAAATGATATTCCAAGTGTATTTACTAAAATATTCGTCAGTGATCATCTTAAATACTCTACAGCATCCTCATCCAATCTAAGCCAGCTCTTTAACCCGACTATGAGTAGGTTAATAGAGTTAAGGAAGGGGGATACTACGAGCATACTCGAGCTCTTTGTCGCTCTCGCTCTTCATATACAATCACCGTTGACTTAACATCTCTCTCTCCTAAACATCTTTTGTATGGCACAAAACCCCTCGTACACTTCTGGAGGCTGGATTTTCCCTCAACAGAAGGTTGTCGACATTGAGAATCAACAACATCCAAACTCTTCTCTACATTCTCCAATTCACCAACTGATCCAGCATTCGAACCAGTACAAGATCTTTCATTAAGAATTTCCTTTTCCGCTGACCTTTTTGCCATATAAGAGGGTGTGGGTGTGGGTGTGGGTGTGGGTGTGTGTGGGGAGGTATGGTCATATGATGTGGGGGGTAAGAATGACACGCCATTGCCAAAAAACCACCATGGTATGGAAGGGTTAGTTGCAAAATAGTTGGCAGTCCCTCTCTGTAGTTCTGTGCATTCAAAAACTGACGCTGGAGATGGCAACTGATTCTGATCACTATTCTCCATTCCAAGTGATAACTCTATCTCTGATTGTTTCAGCAGCAGTGTCTGAGCAGGCTTCTCTTTGTCAGTATCAGCATTGTCTTGATTCTCATTGGATGTCATGGACAAAACAAGTTCTGCACCTGGAGGAGATTTTTTATATGAAGCTGCTACCATGACCGTCATTCCAAAAAGCTTTATACTGGTGGAAGACGCTTCTTTGGTGACATCACCTTCAGCACATATAGTGTCATCTGAACCCAACTCAAATTTCTGAACATGAAAGTAAAATAATGAAATTAGAGTTAGAAGAAACCTAGCAAGGATATGGGCTTAATATAGGAAACAAACGAAAACTAGGGTGAATTTGACAGGATATTCATCTTACCTTGGACAAAAATTTCTCCAGGGGTGAACAAGACATTTCGATCAATGAGAAAGTTTCTTTTTCCTCTTCTCTTGATGAATTTGATGTTAAATGCTCAGCTTCTTTTGCACTAGGTGATAAACTAATAGAATGCATGTCAGTGGTACATGAGGTAGGAGAAGGGCATGCGTTATGCTGCTCTGAAAGTGCAGTTCCCAAAGTATCTGAAGCCAATGCAGATAAAACAGAGGTGGGAGATAGGTTTTCTTTTTCTGATGCTGATGAATTAGGGGATGGAGATCCATCCATTTGACTAGATGCTGGTGTTCCTTTGCGGATGTCAACTGATTTACGAGGATAAGGATGTGCAGGTTTCCTCTTTGGTCGAGGAGGGGGTATCTCAATTGGTTTGAGTGAGCTCTCATTACTGCCACTTGACTCCCAAACCACCTGAAATCAAGAAGAGAAATGATGTTAATATGAAAGCCACTCAAATCAAATAAACCCACTGAAGATTGCTTGCACTCCATGCGGTCATAAAGGATAATGAATGGTAGATAAGCTGGTAACTTGATAACAAGAACCAGACCTTGGAGAAAATTTTTTGAGCATGGCTTCGAATTTGAACAGCAGTTTTGGTGCCCACATGCTCTGAATGAAGATAAGAGCAACTTCATCGTATCGCAACATATCAGAAAAACTTCAAATCACAATAATATGACCTTCTATTACACTTACCTTGTATTTTACGCCAGCCACGACCATACAGCTTTAAAGCTTCCAGGAATCTCTGGTGCTCTTCTTCTGTCCATTTTTCCCTTTGTTTCGTAATAGTGTAAGGCTTCCTCACCTATTGAAATAGAGAGGAAATTCCAAAACCATGAACAGAGGAAAATGGAAGAGGCAGTCATTGAATAATCACATCAGAAAGACGAGCATGATTGTCCCACAATAGGAACGAATGGAACCTTGGGAATATTGTCACTCCCAAATGAGTGCAGCTCATTCAGCTGGAGAACAATTTCAGATTGTTCACTGCCATTGGTACAGCAATCACTTGCTTTACCAAAGGAGTTTCGCTTTGTGCCTTCAATTCGTTCCTGTATCCAATCAAAAGTATTAGCCAAATAGTTCTCCTTACACTAGCAAGAAATTATTCATAAATTCCCATTGGAAGGAAATAGAAAACACAACGAGTGAACACAAAATGGATGACACCATTTCCCCGACCTTTTATTCAAAATGGTAATAGCATTATGTAAATAAATAAATTATGCGCCGCTCTCAGTTACTACTTCCTCACACCCAGAACCTTAATGGCTGAATCACTGTAACCATTGCCAGTCAACTTACAGACGCTATACATCAAATGTATCCATAATTTTCTCATAGGACTCCACTTCGGTGCTACCGAAACCGCACAGCTACATTCTTTTTCTTTTTTTTAACTACTCAAAATCTTAAATTACCATCTTCTAAACTCAATGCAAAAACATGGCTTGACACAAAGCTTCTGATGGAGTCATACACTAATCAGTAATAAAAAAAAAAAAAAAAAAGGACAGGTGTAATTATTCATTTGCCATTTACAGCATCATAAAGAAACCCATTTCAAGTTTAAAATAACCCAGTTAATAAATGTAAAAGGGGCATAAACTTAACTCATAAAAAAGAAAACAGAAAAAAAATCCATAAGTGATGACAAAAAAACTTAGCATCTTAAATTCAAGTAAACATGCATAAAAGAAACAAGAAAGTAAGTACCTTAGCAGCAGCAGCCATTGAAATGGGTTTTCTTTCTTGGATCGGTAAGAAATAAAAATCCCCTGAACATTAATGTCATTGATCAACATCATCACCATCACCATCATCAACTAAATAAAAAAACACTGTAAAAACCCACTAGATTTTAATTTTCTTTTAGCTTACTAATTCCAAATATCTAACACGACCAGATATTTTTTGCTGATACAGTACAGTACAAAATAATTTTGTTTTGGTCAAGGAAAGAATCAGATCAAAAACAAACTTACCAGAACAAGAAAATAAAAAAATAATCCGATTCCAATCCCCGGCAACTGAAACTGAACACTTTCAGTTCAGTTCAGTTCAGTCCAGTCCAGTCCAGTCCTGTCCTGTCTAGGCTAGTAACAGCAAACAAGAAAATTAAAGAAAAACAGTAAGGAATCAGATTCCGAGGAATTAGTTTCCTTGGAATCTGATGATCAGAAAAGCTGTGTTGAAAATCTAAGAGAAGAGAGAAGGCAACAGAGAAATTAAATGATGAAAACAGGGAAGGAAAGCAAAGGAAAAGGTGCCGGTGCCACGTCAGTTAATAAAAAATAATTTTCGTGGAAAATTCGAGAAGGGACATTGGAGCTCTTGTGGCTCAAATTCAACAACGCGTGTTGTTAGGATTTTTTTTTTTTTTTTAATGGGTCTTGGAAGATTATGGTAATAAAAATGTGGGGCTGTTAATTAATTCGCAAATCAGAGTTTTTTTTTTAAGATTCTGTTTATCTATTGGGACTTGGGAGGAGGAAGGAGAAACCACTTATCCATTATTTCTCTGAGATTTTTTCTCTTAAGAAGATTGTGATTTGTGCGTTGCTGTATAAAAGATTCTTTTAATTTCTAAGTAATTGTAGATTTTTTCCCTGCATTAGCATAGCATAGCATGCAAATTTATTTTTCAAACTAGTATATTTAAAAAAAAAATTTCATTTTAGCACAGGTATATATATATATATATACACACACTAATGAAATGTTGGTCTAATGGTTAAGACACTGTTATATTTCTACAAGGATGAGAATATAAGTTTAATTTTTAAAAAGCACACTTATTAAAAGGGACAGTCACAAACTCCAAATGAGATTAGTCTTATTTTTTAAAAGAATATAAAAATACTTGGATAAAAACAATATATATATATATATATATATATATACACACTACTTGTGTGATATATGAAAAATTTACAAGTAGTATTACAGCTTTTGACTCTTTTATATTAAAAAGTTCATTTGATATATTAAAAAAGATTATATTATTATTTATAAGATATAAATAAGATTTGTATTTCATTTTAAAAAAATTAATTCATACATTTTAATTTATTATATATTAGTATATGAAACTTATAATTATCTAGATAACATGTTGGCTGACACAAAATATCACAATTGGGACTTGTAAGTGACCTTCGAATTATTTTACCAAGATAGAAAGATTAACAAAGTGACCTTCGAATTGATGGAGTGATAGCTTAGGATTTGACAATAATCTCACTAAAAAATCATAATCATGTTAAAAAAATAAAAAGTAGATCTATTCAAAGGATGATCCACTGGTCCAACAAAATGATAGATGGTAGGGCTGTAATACACCACATACACTGTCCCACTGAATAACTATATGGTCAGAAAAGATATCTATTAAATAAAAAACATCCATCTATGTCTCCAGATACAAAAGAAAAGAGAATACCTAAGAGAGAAAGACAAATGGGGAGACTCTGAGGGCTGTTGGAGAATGTTACATCATAAAGATATGATTCCTAGGAGGAGATTTTTCTTTTCATGTACGAAAAGCGTATTCAAGATTTTTTTTATGTGTTTTTTATATTAAAATAATATTTTTTTAAAATCAGCGTGTCAAAAAATTATCTCAACCTATTAATTTAAATTGTTAGATGAAATTTCAGAATATGATATATATTATTCTCTAAAATACCTCCTCAAATGAAAACTTTTTAGGCTTGAAACTTGCATAGGCTTACATTATCTTGTGCTTAATTTTTCATCAAATAAATAGGGATGGTGAGATTCAAACTTGTCATTGCTTGGTTATCAAGGCTCTGATATCATTTTAAAGAACTATTTCAACCCAATAACTTAAGCTGTTAAGTGAGGTTCCGGGATATAATTTATATTATTCTCTAAAACAGCGCATTAAAACGATCTAAAACATGCAAAAAAAATTTTATATTTTAACAAAAATAAATATTTTTTTTAGAAACACGGGTTGACCCGTTTCTAAACTCTCATTTTATATTAAAAGGATTTTTTTAATAATGTTGTACTGTTTGTTTTTAAAATTATTTTTTATTTAAAAAATATTAAAATAATATTTATTTAAAAAAAATTTCAAATTTTAATAAAAAAAAAAGTTAAAAATCACTTTTAATTAGGATGTAAGATAGCTGCCGGACACTACAGTAATTTCCCTTGGCGCATTTTCTAAACCATTCATCTTCCTTCTTTTGTTTACCGTATACGCTAATCCTATTATTATTATTATTTCATTTTTTTTCTAAAATCCTATTATACTACCTTGATTTTATGTATTGTATTTTACCGTTTACCGTACAGACTTGGCTCTACTATCATGTATTTGGATGTAATGACCAGTAAAGTATGTGAGATTTAAAAATAATTACTGTAATAGTGTATTTTTAATTTAAAAATAATTTATACATCTAAATAAAAATATTATTTTAATAAATTTACAGATAAAAAAATACATTTTAAAAAACATTATCGTGCCTGAAATTGCATGGATCGGTACTTGCTATGGTGGCTAGGCTTGCAATCATTGTGTTCAACAAGCCAGCTGTTTTGTAGTAAAAAGATATCTGCACTCCATGAGATCACATGGAGGTCCTGAAAAGCTTACATGGCATTGCCTTGAGATTGGAAAGAGATTCAATTCTGATTGTATTTTTCACAAATATCTGGGAGCCATGATTTTGATTCTTCAAGATCAGCCGAGCTGGGCAAGCCCATCTCATTTCTTTTGATCCTCTCTTCAAACCCAGCATTGCATTTATTTCACATCATCATCCAATAAAATTTGGCTAAATTTGAACTGATTTTTTTTAAAAATAATAAATAACGTTTAAGAATTAAAATAAAGGTAAACAAACATATAAATAAAGAAAAAAAAACCGCGTCTTAGATTATCTAACTGAAGTTTGAACAATTCGATAAAAAAAACAATAAATATTTTTTTAAAAAAATGAGTTAATTTTTTAAATTCATGACTCAAGTTATTAGATATAAAACACCCAATCTAGAAAAATCATAAAATTCAATTTCTAATAAATTAAATATTAAATAATAAAATTAAAAAGAAAAAAAAAAGAATTCCAATCATATTAAATGATAAAAAAAAAAACAATTCAAAGAATGAGAATCAAAATCACTATTGCTTCTATTATTAATAAGTAATATAATCACTATTATTATTTCTATTATTATTGAAATTATTACCATAACTATTACTATTATTATTATTATCATCATCATCACTACTACTACTACTACTACTATTATTACCACAATTATTGCTAGCATTATTATTATTAGTAATAACAATAGCAGTCTTATTAGTATTATCATTAATTCTACAACTATTATCATCATCATCATCATTATTATTATTACTGAAAAAATAAACACCTTGAACTTGATTTAGATGATAAAATTGAAAGCTACAAATTTTTTGTCAAAAGAGCCAAGGAAAACAATAAAAAATTAAAAGAAAATGGATCAAATTGAAATTATTACTATTCTCATTGAAAAAACAAAAAATTATAAACTTGATTTGAAAGATAAAACTGAAAACAATAAAAACTTTAACAAAAGTACAAGGGAGAAAATAAAAAAATTAAAAGCAGAAGGACCAAATTGAAACATACTATACATACAAATTAGAAATCAACGGTTAAATTGAAAACAAGTTAAAATTTAACATAAAAAATGACAAAAATACTAAAATCAAAACAAAAAGGACTAAATTTAAAATAATAATAACAACGAAGACCATAATGTTTTTTTGAGGGTAGGAGAGAGAAACGAAGGAATAAAAAAAATGTCACTAACAATAAACCAACCACATTTCGATTACATGTGCTATCTATTGTCGAAGAGGAGACGGCTAAGAATAAATTGACACGACATAAGCCTATTTTTCATCATCGGGAGCCTTCGCACGTGCCATCCAAAGTAAGCAGAGCCTCCCATGCATTAACGCCTGCTGTGCACACACCATCAACTTTTCTCAATTATAAAATATTATTTTAATGTAAAATTAAATTACTACTCTCAACCAAACCAACAATCAACAAAAAAACCTAAGATTAAAAGACCCTAATAACCCTTACGCCAATGAATTAAATTTCTTGAATCTAAGTTACATGTGTAATTGCACTACGTATCAAAAACAAATGCCTAAATATCCTTACTGAAATAATTTATTTTTTTAATTTTGAGGATATTTTGATTATCTTATTATCCATTAAAATATTAAATAAATATAAACCAAAACACCTTTTATTCAAAAGCAACTAATTGTTTTTAGCTAAGGCGATAGAAGTCACTCCGCTATTGTAGTTAATAGTGAAATGTGTTTATGTTATATAGAAATCAACTTTCCTATATTCATTTGTATCATTTTTCTTCTTGAGATAATTAAGTAAATAAGGAATTTAGAGGCGGCTTCCCCAACCAAGGAGCTTAATATTGGACAAGAATCGTAATTTTTGAAAATATTTTACAAAATTAATAAAAATCTCAAAATAATAATTTTATATCACAATAAAACAGCATACATCATAAGTTGTGAATTAAGTTTACTTTCAAGTTATGGGTCTGGCTAGTTTCTTAATTAATGATTAGGGATTTTCTTCTAATTAATGTTAATTTATATTATTAACAGGGTGACAAGAGAGCCTTCCATGCCCAACACGAATAAGCCCAACCGATTTTATTTTATTTTCCCCGAACGTTAGAACATTTTTTGTTCCTAGTATTTAATTTCTTTAATTCAAATTCAGACTAAATATTTGAATTAATAATTGGAGACTTGAACTCCTAGCTGATGGCAAGTTTATTTTAATACCAGTATATTAAAATATTCAAAAATATTAAAAACATATTAATTTAAAAATATATATAAAAAATTTAAATTATTTTTAAAAATACTTTTAAAACATAAAAATAAACGGTACTTAAAGTCCCACGCGCTATGACTTGGTCATTCCAATCCTTAATTCCAACAAATATATTTAACATCAATTCTTACATCCACTTGTTGATTTCTTGAACTCTGGATCTGGTTGTAGGAAACTTTGCTTTCATGGCCGCAGCCAGGGGCGGAGTTAGGATTATTTGTTAGGGGGGGCCAAAATTAATATAATAAGATATAATATTTGTTTTAATTTATTATACATTAGTTGTAAAACAAAACCTACATAATTTAGTTTTATTTAAATAACTTACTACAAATATATAATAACCTTTGTATAAGGTAAAAAATTTGGAGCAATACTAAATTGAGTCAAGGTAATGAAATTAATTTCATCTTTATAATGTATCAATCACTTTAATGTTGTTGGTTTTTATACCTATCAAATATAAACATACAAAGTATATAACAAACATTAGCTAAAACGAAGCATTATTTATGCTTGATAAACTTAGAAATAAAGCAAGAAATAATAAAAGAATGATTCTTACATATTTATTTTAATTGTGCTGCTCGTCGTTCTTTCATAGAATAGAAATCATCGATTATCATATAGACAATCAAATAATTTGTAAGAAAATCATCCTCCATCCTATTGCGAAGTTTTGTTTTAACAATTTGCATCGCTGAAAAAGCTCGTTTAGTAGGCTGTGAGTTATCATTTTTTTTTTCAAAAAAAGAATCAATTCTTCTTATTTTGTTCATGGTTCAATCTAAAATCAAAACATACATCATAAGAAAAAATTGATAATTTTGGTGGCTTGCTAATCAAAAAATCCAAGCATAATCAAAACAAACCAATAAAATATATCTAATTATTTAGAAGAAAAAAATCACTATAACAAAAATTCAAAAAATAATTTGTAGAACTAGCTGATCTGAGAAAAAAAAAAAAAGCAAAAGTGGTAGAATTATATAAAAAAATCCTTATTATCAAATTATTAACAAACATCTCAAAACAAAACAAAAATATATTTTAAATTTAAATTACCTTATTTTGTTTGATAAAAGATAAATTAATTAGTAGCTCTGCTTCAATTTTTTTGTAGAAAAAGTTTGCTCGCGCTTAGTGTTTTTATTTCTGTTTTTAATCGACTGTAGAATTTATATTAGAGTAAATTGGTAGCTCAATTTTTTATTTTACAAAGTAATGTTTTTATTTTTATTTTTCTTTTCCATGTAATTAAGAATAAATTTAAAGGAAATCAAAAGTGAAGTCACACTTCTTCATATTTAATTACCTAATTACCTAATAAAAAAAAACAAATATTGCAGGGGGGGCCCGGGCCCCTGCTTGCCCCCCCTTGCTTCCGCCCCTCGCAGCAGTCACTAATCTCCTCAACAAGAGATCCCTTTCCTCGTGGAAAGGTCAGGATACAAGAAACATTATAGGAAAGTGGTGGTGGATCTTCCTTCACGACTGATATTTCTTCTGTGGCTCTGCTTCAAGCGGCAGGATCTTTTTCTTGATCAATTCTCTGTGTTCTTTAATCATTCCTTGGTGGCTGCCACTAAAAACCCTAGTAATCTGGGTTAAGCTCCGGCTGTGAAGTGGTTAACTTATGGCCACAAGTTTGGTATTCATTAGGGATGACGATTTGATGCAAAACGTGTGGATAATGATTTAAATCTGCCTGCATGGATGGTTTTGGTTTTTTTTTTTTAATGAATAGTTGTGTTAATAAATGAATAATCGATAGAGCATGTTTATTATTGTAAAATTCGTTCTCATATTCGTTGAGTTTAAATTTTTATATATTACCATTTAATATTTTGTTAAATAATAAATAATAGTTGTATAATAATAGTTGTATAATATATCAATTTAAAAAATTTATCGAAGTAAATTCAACAAGAAATAAAAAAAAAATCGAGATAACCCAAGTTATTTTTAAAATTAAACTATATATATAACGAAGCCATGATCCCTGTTCTTCAAGCTGGTTTCTTCTCCTGCGCACTTTACATGAAAAAAAAAAGAGTAGAGTTGGATAAGAGTAAAAATATCAAAGAGTTTAGGGACCTAATTTGAGAATGGATAGCTAACAAAAATAACTAGTTTCGGGACTTAAATTGATCTTTCCGAAAATTAGTTTCTTAATTTGACGATGAAGGGAATCTAACCATTTGACCTACCGAAATTCGAATGCATCCAAACCATTTTCTATACATGTATGATGTAAATATCAAATTGAAATATACAAGTGCTCCGGCCAAGAAATCTTTTTTAATCTAGAACGGCTGTAATCAAGCAGAAACCCTCATAGACGTCCGGCCATGGGGTAACAACACAAATATAAGCCATAACAATGCAGCCTTTCGAGCGTCTCAAACCACGAGAGGGAAGCCAAGACTTTCTGGGCTTTCAAGAGTTACTTTAGATAAACAGAAATGACAAACATGACACAGGTTATTTCATTTGCAACTGAGAAATTCATGTGCTTTAAACTGTTCTCGATTCAAACAACAACAAAGTTCAACTATCAAACTATCAACATAAGGTGGGATGAAATCCCATTTATTTTTATTGTACAGAGAGACTTGCTTTCATTTTTCAGTTTAGTTAGAAACCATGCTCTCTGTCTCTTTCACAAAACCATCCCCGGTCCAATCTTTGTCAGACTGCAAACCTTTCTTGATAGCTTTCCTCTGTTGAATCGCTTCTTGTTGCCGGCGCACCAAATCCATGTGCGTTGTGAAATACTCGAGAGATGCTCTGGAAGGCCAACAGAATGAACGCAACAAATTTGAGATAAAATGTGCAGGTGATTTTTTATAGCTGCTACTTAAGATATCTTCTATCGATTAGATAAAAATACGTACCCTCTGAAATCTTCTATTGATGAGAAGTTGTGCATTTTCATAAAATCCTTCAGCTCATCGCAGAGTTTCTTCACAAGACCATATCCATGCATCATAACTCCGGTGCATACCTGAAGTAAAAAAAATAAATGATCTTAAATATTTGCACACAAAACAACAGTTTGTTTAGAAATCATTTTCGTTTACTGAAGGAGTTATAAAGTAATTAAAGATAGCTTTTGAAAAAATTGAAAAATACTTATCACAGTTTAATAACATGAGCACTTAAAGTGCAGCAGACGATTCTCTTTTAATTCAGTAGGAATATTGGAAAGAGCAGAGCCACTATAAGTCTCGCTAAACACAAACTGAAAAGGATAACATCTGGAAGCAAGGGTGACATTTAAGTAGTTGTCCCTACCTCACACCTGCCTACAGATACATACCGCTTGGAAATCAAAGTCCCTTCAAGTGATAACTCTTTGCTAAAATCATAAGTCCTTAGTTCCAATTGCAAAAATTCATAGTATAAATGTTGCAACCAGGTAGTCATGCATAATTAAAGAAGTATACCAGCTCTGCCTTCAATAATTAGAAGGTGAGGAACCAGATTCCTAGCTTCCAGAGACTAAAGTCCCAATTAAATTAATCAAAAGCTGATTATCAATGGGTGAGTTCTTCATCCATACCACTGTACTATGCTTTATAGAATCGCATCTGGGTCTCATATAAACAAACCAAAGTATATTGTAAAACATTGATCAAGAACAGATTTTTTTTCTTATTCCTCGCGGAAGATGTGTACTTGGACAGTGACTTGTACTTGTGGGTCTATCCATGGCTCAATAATCTGGCTTTTGAAGTTTTCACTTTTGAGTTAAAGTGTGTTAAACCGTACAGAACATCAAGCTCAGGTTACACAGACATGGTGCTGGTTTGTCACACATGAACTTCGATAATAACTAAAAAGAACTTCTAAATCTATTCTTTCTTTTTTCAATTCTGTTATTCTTTTTTTCCTTTTTGCAGTCTTTAGGCTTTTGTCCAGCAAATAATAGCATGAAAGAATAACTCACTTAGTGTTCACCCCAGGCAGTTTAAATACAAATATCAGCATGAGACAACATGCCTAAACCATAACCACAATACCAATCTTTGTGGTAGAATAGGCAACTGATATTAATCAGGTAGATGTGAATGAGATGAGACAATAAGAACATGATAAATAAAATGCAATGAAAATACTCTTGCCCACCTGAACTGTATTTGCTCCAACAAGAATAAATTCAGCAGCATCACTGCCTGTCTCAACACCTCCAATACCAGAAAGTGAGTATTGCTCCGAATCAAATTCTGATTTCATCATTTTGGCAATATTCATTACTTTCCCAAGTGCAATAGGGTGGACTGCTTTGGAAGAGTAACCCCCAGGAGTTGAATATCTGACAATAATATTTAGGTATGTAAGTTTTATTTAAGGAATAATGATCAATAGGAAAATTTGTCATTTCTCAGCTAATACAAACCCTTCGACGCAAGGCTCTGGCCGTAAAGTTTTCAGATTTATTCCCATTACACTCATGATGGTGTTAATAGCAGCCACTCCCTCGCATCCTGATTTTAGTGACACCCTAGCAGGCTGTACAACAGGGTAGGAATGAAGTTATGACTAAAAATTCAACTGAAATGTTACTGCCCTACTGCAGACAACAGTTTGAATAAAAAAATGAAAATAGATGGATGGGATCAAAAGATTTATGTTATTTTATCACACAAGAGTTACTAATCCAAACATATGAGATGAACGGAATTGTATTTTCTGTATTACATATACTCAAAACGGTATGGTGTTTTAAATATTTTTTAGATTAGATTTTTTATGCTATAAACTAGAGAAGAAAACTGTCCGTTAAGGAAGTAATATCAACTTTGCAAGGCTGGGTCAATTGTATAAGATTAATTTGTGAATTCAGAAGCTCAACTGAACACTTGTCCTAGATAGAATAATTGGTAAAATTACAGTTTCATAAAATGTTATTCAACCTGTAGGGACTTTTCTGGTCTAAGGTGTCATTTCATTAAGCCAGGAAAAAGGGTAGTGAATCTCGTGAATGATTGCCACAATAAGAAAAAAAGCAATTAAAAGTTTATGCAATAAGTCGTCACAATCAGTTGAATCGCAACCCCAACTTCAAAGGCTTTTACATACCAAATTTTTTCAGTGAAAAAAATTGAAAAGCGTTGTCATTTTGATCTTTCCTTAGCAACAGGTCTTGTATATTGAACCCTATACATAACAAAAGGAAATTTCCATCCCTGGCCAAGTATTTTTAAAATGCATGCATATGGTCAAGCTTAAAATACAAGTGCACTAACAAAAAGAGAAACTGACCTGTGTTATGTCGGTGATGTTAGGAGTCATCTTTGCCCATACTGGGACAGTAGCTTTTGCATTAATCCAGCCACAAACCTCTTCCAACAATGCACAATCTTGGCCAACTGCAGCACCCATTTTACGCTCAGGCATACCATGAGGACATGAGAAGTTGATTTCTAAAGCATCCTAAGAAACATTTCGGGAATCTTAGATGACAGAAAACATCCAATTTAAAGATTAGCACAAAAGTTAGCAATCTGTGAGGACTAAATCTTACAACTCCAGTTTGCTCTACTCGGTCAATAAGTTCCTCCCATGCAGCTTTGTTATACTCCTCCATGATTGAAGCAATGAGAATCCTATCAGGATATTCTTCTTTTAATTGCTTAAATTCTTTCAACATTGTTTCAAGAGGCCGGTCACTTATGAGTTCTATATTCTCCCAACCAATAATTTGCCCCTTGGCCGAGCCATTTGCACCAGCTCGTAGCCTAGCATATCGAGGAGTTACATTTATAACTTTCGCTGCATCTAGTGACACCTGGCAAATCAAGAATTGAAGATCATTTTTTTTTTCCTTTTATGAATAGATCAAATAGCTTAGCATGGAAAGGTGACAACATGCTTCAGATAAGTTGGAAAGAAAGATTTCTTCAACAAAAAACAGAAACTGTGACCCTAGGCACTTCATTCATATGACGTGGTCAAAATGAGACAATTAAAATATCCTGGTCGAAACTACTTGTTGCAAATGATAGTCCTTGTAAGAACATTTAACTTATGAGATCAAGTTACAGAGCATCCCCGAAAAGTAATTATCAAAGCACACAATGCCCCTCGATTTCTTCAATCAACTGCCCTGTCAATACCTATATCAATTACTAACTCACACAATCAACAAAACTACTTTATACTGATCAACATCTTGCATAAACAGCCAAATTATTCCTAAGAAAAGCTTTCATTTTTTTTCACAATTTTGATACTAAAAATAAATGTTTTATTTTGACAAAGACAAGGCAATCAATATCAGAGAGGAAAAGGAAGAAATAACATCAATAAAATCATGGATTCTTGTGTTTGCATAAAATAAACTCAACCCATTTGAGCAAGAGTCTAGGA
The DNA here is from genome assembly GCA_964019445.1 of Populus tremula. NCBI lineage: Eukaryota > Viridiplantae > Streptophyta > Magnoliopsida > Malpighiales > Salicaceae > Populus > Populus tremula. Next base: position 10,519,711 of record CAXHTJ010000007.1, on the reverse strand, counting down.
ACTGATCGAACAAAACCACAGTCAGCAATAACGATATGATTATCAAACATAACCAAACTTCGAACCATTCGATCCCCCTGGATTTAGCCAAAACTCAACGGTAACATCGTGATCTTAAACTTTAGCATTGATATGTTCCCACTTCCAAAATCACTCGATCAAAACTATCCCGGAAGAATATATATATATATATATATATTGAACAGAAAAGAAATGAAATTAAGTCCTGCTATGAGTATGTTCTCCTGATAAATTTAACAGAAAAAGAAAAACAGAAAAGAAAAGAGATAAGTGAAAAAGCTCACAGTTTTAGCAATGACAGCACCCCAGCCTTCATCAAAAGCCCTTTTCATGACAGTATAATTGGTACCAGGTGGACCAGACCCAATAACAAACGGGTTAGGCATATGTAACCCATTTACAGTGACACTCAAATCAGGCTCTCCCTGATTCTGTCCTTGAGAACCCACCACCTTCAAGAACCCGATTTTACTCCTGCCACGTTGAGTTTTCAAACGGAGCCGAGTAAACTCAGTAACAGAATTGCTCCCCCTGATCTGGGTCAAACTCAAAGAAGCCATAACTAATCAACCAAGAAAGAGAAAGAAGATACAGAATTGTTTTCCGTAGTAAAATGTTTTATTAAATGAAAATGGAGATGGGAAAGAGTGTGATTGAATCTCTGATTTAATACGATTCAGTATGGGATAATTCAGAGGAATCGATTGCGTCTTTTGTAGTATCTGTATTTGATTTTACTGGTTTTGTTTTGAATACTCTACTGCTTGTCATTATTGACCTTCCTTGTCTGTCTGTCTTGCTGTTATATTTTATATTGATTGACATAAGATTTTTTTTTATTTTTTGTTAAACTGTAAGAAGTAATTTTGGATTAATGTTTACTATTTTTGCTTTAAAATATTAAAATAAAATTTGACTTGTGCCTACACGGACACCAGTAGGGGTTCTAGGAAGTCGGGATTTGATGCATAATTATATCCAATTTATTTTTTAATAGTTTACCAGATATAAATTAGATTCATTTATTTTGTTAAGATCAAACGGGTTGAAATGTAATGTTAGGCGAAAATTTTATAGACATTATAGTTTTCATGAGATAAATATATTATTATTTTATTTAATAATTCTAAAAAAAATTAGTTGTAACCGATGGAACTAGATAAGACCTTTAAAATACATATATTATGAACAACATAAAAATTATTATAATTTTTATATAAAAATAAAATAAAAATTATAGTCAAACATTTCATCATCATACATTTATGATTCAATATGATACAAAAACAAACTAGTAAGAAAAAACTATAAAATGTTTTTAAATATATAAATTAATTAAGAAAATAAAATTTCAATCTAGATTCTTGAAATTTTTATTTGGCCTCGAGCAACTCATGTATTTGGGCCTTATATTTTTTTTAATTTTAATGCTTTGAAAAAAAATAACAGGTGACCAAAGTTTTCAAGAAAATAAGGTTGATCTGTTTTATATCAAGAAAAGCTCATTTTCAATAATATTTTGACTTAAAAAAATAAAAAAAAAAATATCATACACACCTTATAAAATGTATTTATAATCTCTAATAACTCAAAAATTGGCTTCAAAACATGTAATCAAAAATTGGTTTCAACCGAGATTTTTTTTTTCTACCACCAGAATCTAGTAACTTTCTCTCTTCTTTTTTAAACTAGGAACAAAAAATAAAAAATAATAGAATTTGGGATTAAAATTAAATGTCATAAATGTTTAGGGATTGAAAGTGTGTAATTTAAGTTGGAGGACCAAGGTATATATTTAGCTCCAAGTTTAGAAAAATCCTCTCTTTTTTTTTTCTGAGTTTTTCATATTAGTCCCCTATCTTTGAATCTTGTCATTCTTTGATAAATGTTCTTTAATTGGGTATTAATTTGGATCTATAAGGGTATAATAATAATAAAAAAGACAAATCATTGTGGCAATTCATAGTGATTTGTTTCTTGATGAACAGTTGTATAGGAAATTATATTCTCCCTATGCCTTTTAGAGTATTTCTTAATGGCACCAACAACATTGACATTATATAAATTTGTTTTATATAGAAAATTTAATGCATACAGATATAAACTGGACTAGATTAGCTGATTGAGTCATATTAAATTTTTTGTTAGTCAAGATAAATTTTAACCTAGTTAAACTTGAGTAATTCAATGAATTAACCTACAACTTGATTAATATGACAAAATCTAGACGAGAACTGGTTATATTAACTCCAATTTTTTCTTCTTCTAACTATTATTCAAAACAACTTTATTACATTTAAAAAAACTCACTAAAACGACATTATTTTAGGATTTACTTGGTGAACTGCAATTTGGATAACTATGCTCATATGTATTCAACATTAAAAAAAAAAACTAATATTTTAAAACTACTTAGTCTCAATATTTGAAAAATAGCTTAAACAAATCTTTTTGATTGTAAAAGCACAACAATGAACTATTATGAGTCACGTAAGGTATTAAGCTCTAACATTAGCATGGAAGGTCATTTGATCCAATTCTTATCATTTTCATTTTGAATTCTAAAAATAACTGGGAAGAAAAAAATTATTTGATTGTTTGAAAGTGTGGTTGTGATTATTTTTTAAAATATTTTTTATTTAAAAATATATTAAAATATTTTTTTGTTTAAAAAAATTAATTTAAAAACACCGAAAAAATATTAATTTGAAATGAAGAAAAAAATAAAAAAAATTAAATTTTTTAAAAATACTTTTAAAATACAAAAACATACAGAACTTTGAATACATGATTTAAAAAATATAAAAAAAGTCAAAATATTGTTTCTAGATTGTTTTCAAGATTTACTTCAAAACGGTAACAAGTTAATGCCTCCATTTTCTAAAGCACATGGATGGAAGATTGTTGTTGAAAAACCACAGGCAAATTGCCAAAAGACTTGCCTCGTTCTATTGTCAAGAAAGAGGACATCAAGTGATCTTGACGTGAAGGACTTGGATGCTTCAGCTTCACCCAACTGATATATATTTTTATAATATAGTTTGTATTAATGTTACTTTTTTTCTGTCTGATCCTTTTCTTGTCAGAAAACATTGAAGTGACGTGGATCTTGATTTGGAGATGGAGTTTTGTGTATTATTTATTGGAAAGATGCAAAAAATCGATCCGATAACAGCTAAGGCTCATGGGATGCCACCTTCTTTTTATTACATTAATTGCCAATCCTCAAATCTCAATTATGGAACGGTGAGTTGGTGCCATAACTTAGTCGGGTTTGAGTTATTTTATAAAAAAAAATCATTTGGAATTTACTTGGTTAAATTCAAATGTTTTATTTAAAAAAATTCAAAACAAAATATTTTTTAATCAGTGAAAATCATAGCTTAAATCTTGAATTAGATGATAAATCAAGCTAAAATTAATAATTTTGTCTAAAATTAGATATGATAGAGAAGAGGTTAGGTAAATCTTTTATCAAAAACATGGAAAATTTTGAGAGAGAAAACATGAGCATCTCTTTTTACATGTTTTCTCTATCAAAAAATAAATTTTGATCAACAAAAATAAGTTGATCTAACTCTAAAAGATGTAACTCAATTGATCAGGTTCTACATTTGCTACTTAGAGATTACTAGTTCAAATCTTATAAATCTCAGAGCTACTAGAAATTTATATGGTTGTTAATTTTATGAGCCATGGAATTAGTAGAGTTGCACACAAGTTATATCGATTTCTTTTCTATGAAGTTATTATGTTTCATGATTCAACATGCAAATTAAAAAATTAACTCGAATTGATTCAAATCGATTTAATATTTTCCTGTCTAAATATTTATAAAAACAAATCTCATATTGAATGTTTATTTCCAGTTAAACTGTGTTTTTATCAATTATTTCGATTATTTTTTAATTTATCAAGTTGACCAGGTCATATAAGATCAATACTCACGTAGTTAATTTTTTTTATTATAAAAAATATTATAAACATCTAGATATTTCTTTTATATCAATTTTTTTTATGCGGTAATATAACTTGGGCTAAAATCTAGTATAACACTAAAGTGATTTTTATTCAATAGGGTCGGCCTAGGGCACAAACGAAACTTGGGCTACTTAATTTTGTGCCCCGTGGCTCTTCTTCAAGGGCTTCAGAAGATTGTGTTCTATGTCAATAGCTCAAACCTGATCCAAGGAGATGCTTAGGCCTTCCCCATCCAATCAATGTTCGAGTAATATTTCAATATTTTATCTCTCTATATCCTCAGGACGACTGCATGATTTCCAATGCCACCTACCTGTATTAAAGTTATATTTATAATTATCTTTTTTTATTTCATAAATGACATTATTATTATTGCTATTATTATTATTATGAACTAGTTTTTGTGCCTCTGATTTGCAGGCGCTCTACCCATAAAACGTTGAATAAAGTGTTCAAACAATATATAAATTCGGTGATTCAGAATGCTCCGTCAGACTTTCTATCTGGGATTTATAAATTATTTTCTAACAGTTTTGGTAAATGAAAACTCTTAATTACATGTAATTCAAACCTGATAATAATAATAATTATATATCAATGGCGTATACTTTCATCATTTTTCTCCTATCTTACTGGGTTTGTTATGTGCATGAGAATGTTGCATGGCATGTGATTGAAACCAAAAACATTAACTGTAATCTAGTAAATTTTAGATAATCTAAATTCACATATATATATATATAAAGTATTTTCAAGTATTCCATCCACAACTTATTCAAGGTATAATTATCATATCTGGCGTAAAGAATGATTAAAAAATGGGTTGCTGAAAAATAATTATATATAAAAAATATTCTTAAAGTTGATTTTGGTTAGCTTTGAATTTGAATAAGTCACGAGTTAACCTAATTAATTTAATCAAGTTACTATTTTTTTAATTTAACTTTAAACTCAATTCAAATTAGGTTTGAATCATAAGTTTTTTAATTCTACCCACGCAAGATATACATCTTACGGTAAGTCAGCTTTTTATTTAAACAACTCACCACCAAATTCAATGAAGAATCCTTAAAACACTTTTTATTATTTTATTATTTAGAAAATATATAATGATAAAAATTTGGGACCTAAAATTTACTTTTTCTATGATTTTATATTCGAATATTGTGATTATTAATATAATGATCATTGAAGATTTATATAATCATTAATTTTAAAATCATAAAATTAGTTGAGGTATACATAAACTGATTTGATATTCACATTAAATAAATAAATAAATAATTTCTTAGTTTTGCACGAGGATCATTCTCTTTCACATGACTGGCCCACAATTTAATGTCTCCAGCATCAAAGCCCCTCGACATTAATCGTCGATGCTAAAGCTGTCAGAATCATCAATTTCATCGACTCCAGCAACTGCAGCATATAACCTTTCAAGATTTTTTAAAGAATCAGAGCTATTGAGAGATGAAACCAAACACTTAAAAATAGCCATATGTTAAAATGAAAAACTTCTATGAATCCTAGCAATTATTTAAAGGGTGTTTAGAAATATAATAGTACTTATTTTTTTAAGTATTTTTTATTTAAAAATATATCAAAATAATTTTTTTAATTTTTTGTTAATATCAACATCTTAAAATAATTAAAAATATATATATAAAAAACTATTTCAAAATTTACTCAACTACCGTTTAAAACGCAATGGTATCTGCAATCACTTGCACCATTTGCAAGAAGCTTTAGAAGGATTATTATGGTGATTGATACAGAAATTATATAGCTAAAAACGTCCATTACACTAAAGTAATGGTAATTTCCTAATTGGATTTTAGTATTTCATTACATTACACACCAAATAAACTAAAAGCTGTGGGTCTTTTACAGTCATGCTCTCACAGTAGCCTGACCCACTATACTGTTCAGTGTCGATTTTTCTCATCTTGACCCCTAAAATTGTTTGTTTTATGCACTTCTATCACTAAACTTCTTTCCCTTTTCAATCTAGTCATTTGGATTCATTTTCCACATTGTTTTGTGAGCTTAGATGTTTTCCAATTTTCTCAGCTACCTTGCCTTGCATCTCATTAGATGTTCTGTCGTTTAATTGATGAGTGATTTTTCAGGATTGAATTTTTTTATCATGGAAAAACAATTGAAAGGTGAAGGGCCAAAATTAATATCAAGGATTAAATAGAGGCTTTTGTCGTAGAAGACACACAAAACTATAAATTAGGTGCATTAACTTTTTCTCATTATTGATTTCCTTTTTCAGCCCTTTTCGTTAAGGTATTAAACTCTATCTTATTTACATTTAGTTCTTGGATCCTAAAAAAGAAGAGTTTCAAACAAAAAAATATTAGGAGAGAGAAAGCTCTCAAATGGTTGGGTTCTGAAGAACAATAACTTTGATTTAAATGTTTATAAATTTTTATTTTAGATAGGAGCTTAATAATGCTATTTTTTTACTTACAATTATGCTAGAAAAAAATAGATTGTAGTCTTTAGAGTTTTTATTCATTTAATTTTTATTTTTAAGAAATTCAAGGTTATTTTGGGAATAAAATGGATTTATTAAGATTTCAAGTTATTTTTATAGATATTTTTAGGTAGAAACTAATTAAAATATAGATTTTTAAAGCACAAAACTTGAACCCAATTTTTCGGTCACTTCTGCTAATAGTTTTGAAACCCATTCCAGCGGTCGACCTAGAACCCTGCTGATCCAGAACTGAAACCAGGCCAAATTTAAGAAAAATTAGAGGAAGTAACAACTCGGGGTGACTCGGGCGGCTGACCCGATAAATTTTGGTTGTAACTCATTGACTATTTTTTTGTTTTTTTACCAAAATAACATCGTTTTGATTTATTAAAAAAATATGGCTGACCTGGGTGACCCAATAACCTAGTTAAAATCCGATGACTCTGGGGAAACCAGTGATCCAGCCGGGTCAACCATCAACCAGATTTCCGAACACTACTTCTAGTTGTATAAATTATCTACCATGGTCGATGACCAAACATCCTTTATTTTTATTTGTTTTTTCTAAAGAACTGGAGCTGATGGTGTCTTCCTTTTCTTCTAAAAAAAAAGTCAAATACATATGCTAGACATGCATAGGCCTTTTGTGGTCGTTTGGTATTGTGGCTGCGGGTGAGATTCACTGGCAGCCACAGTTTTTCTTGTTTGTTAAGCAAAAGCCACAATTGTTTTTTGTAGGACCCACCATTTATTAAGGTTGTGCCGTAGGTTTATCAAAAGTTGTGTTTTGGTGCTTCTTGCGCGCAGAGAAATCATTGAACAGTGTAGCCATGCTCCACTGTACACGTGTCGGTTAGATCGGGTCCGATCTAAAGCTAAAAATGCATTGAACCGGATCCGACCCAGTAAAATAAAAAAATATTTTTTTTATTGTTAATTGTTTTTTATTCGAAAAACTAGTGTTAAACATTATTCAATAACATTACATAAATTAGACGAAGATCGCTTGATGACGTGGCATTTACAGAATTTGATCGCAATCTCAATTTTGTTCTTGATGATATTTTACCTAATGTTGTTGCGCGCTTAAGAAACCATGGAAAACATAGTTCTTGTTGGATAAATTTCGTACGTGATGAAATTGCATATAGTTTAATAAAATAATAAAAAATATTTGATATCAATATTATTTATTTCATGATGTAATAACAGTAGTTAAATCTACAATATTTAAATTAAAAATCATCAATATATATAAAACCTCAATTTGAAAAGCATTCTTTTAACCAAACACATTAAACTAATTTTTATTCAACCTCAATTTCAACTATAGTTTTAATCAAACATATATTTTTCTAAACTAATCTCTACTAAAAATATTTTTTATAAAATAATTTTTTTTTCAAATCACAACCACAATAACTACTGCAGTACCTATGACACTCGATCTATTACAAAGCATGCAACCCTTGCCTTACAAGCGCAATCATGCCTGACTTTTATATATATATTAGGTTTTTTTTATTTAAACAATCGATATACTTTCTCTTATTTTTTTAACTTTTTTATTTGAATTTTATTTGATACTCTCTTTTATATTTTGATTTTTTGTTCACTTTTTTTTTATTAACAATTAATCTTTTTAATTAATTTTTATAACCTGTAATACTCCAAAGAGATTATTCACAACACATTCTTCATCATCTGTGCATTACAATATGTTATATATACGGCTAAACATAAAGTTTTAAGGTTTTGCTTTCAAAGGTTTTAGGGTTTCAAAGAAAGAAAAATCAAGTTAAGCTCTTCACTCTATCCTACACACGTTTTTATGTTGGTACCTACAATAGTAAATCAATATTTAATATATTTGGTAATGTTGTACATTATGTTTTTTTGTAAAAATACTTTTAATTCAATATATATTAAAATATTTTTTTTAATTTTTTATATCAGTATATCAAAATCATTGAAAAATATTTAAAGAACATTAATTTAATGTTTTTTTTCACAAAAAATAATTTAAAAGGTATTTTAAAAAAACAAGTTGAATTGTATTAAAAAAATCATAATTAAATAGTAATTTTATTACTTCGAAAATTAAACTCTTCACTCTATCTTACCAACGTTTTTATATTGGTACCTCTACTGATAATAATAAACCATGAACTAGGGTTGAACCATGTTTAAAAAACCCGGATTACTTTGAATTATTTGAATTGGTTTGTATAAAAATCTCTTAAAAAATTTCATAGAATGTTTGTTTTGGATATTACCCGAATTATGCTTTTATTTTATTTTATTTATTTATAAACTTGTAAGGCTAGCCAAGTTTATATTTTTTCTTAAATCTAATTTAATTTGGTCAAAACTTTATCTGGTACCTAATTTTTATCCAGTTAATTTTAGTGTTTTAAAGAACTCTTGATAAATAAAGAATTAATGTAGTAATGGGGCAAACTTGTTTATTTTTGCGTTTTAAAAGTGTTTTTTTTAAATTAATTGTATTTTTATTTTTATTTTTATTTTTATTTTTTTCTTTACTTTAAATTAATATTTTTTTAGTATTTTTAAATCATTTTGGTACGTTGATGTTAAAAATAATTTTTAAAAATAAAAAAAATATTATTTTAATATATTTTCGAGTGAAAAACATTTTAAAAAATAACCGTAACCACACTTACTAACACGCATTTAAATTTGATTTAATGATAAAATATAAAATTATAGTTATTTTTATCGGATTATTTAACGAGTTCAAGCGTTTTTGCAAACTTAACTTTATCTACCTGACATATAAACACATCAACTAAATGTTAAAAGTTGAAAAAACATATTAAATACACCAAAATCATTTATATATATAAAAATGCATATAGTAATTATAAATTTTGGATTAAAATGTCCAAAGTTTTAGCTGTAAATGTCATGAAAACAACGTTTTAGTAGCAAATTGCCCCTGGCTATGGCCTATATACCACGCATGCATGAGCTGAAAATCACTATAGGAAAGCAGTGGCGCATGGCATCATCCGTGATGACTAGCAACTTGTTTGTTGCCTAGTGGCAAGTGTACTCACGTGCATGCACCCAGGTCTTGATTAAAGATTTTTGCTGACTCGTCTTTTATTCTTTATTACCCGGCTTTTGTGGATCGAAGCTGTCCAGAAGCAACCACTTGGATCCCAAGTGCATCCAAGTTCCATTTCCACTACAAGTGTCAAATCAATCTTCCTCTGTGGATGGCAAAGTTTTCTTGCAAGCTGAGTAAATTAAAATTTTTGGTTGAATAATATTATTTTTAAAAAAATTAGTTAAATAATACACTTTTATCTTGTGATACTTGTAAAATATAAATTTTACTAACTATCAATATTTCCAAGCATGAAAGGCTTATGAAATGTAACTTAACATGTTGTTTCATTGTTAATTTATTGGATTAACTGGTTAGCCGATTGATCCAGTTGTATGAACCAATCAAGTATTTCATGAAAAAATCATAATTTTATGAATTTTTTTTAAATATGTTTTATAAGTGTTGATGATGTAATCAGGTTTGTGATAACTAGTAATTTTAAGTAGCCAAGTTTTAATCTATTATAATTAAAAGAGAATCTGCCTTAAACAGATTACGTTGATGGTCTAGCAGATGCATTTATTAAATAGTATGACAAATTTAGACCTAAAAGAAAATCTGGTTGCGTCAAAGCAGAATGATGACTCAAAAGGACCATAACTTTTTATCTGACTGTTAGATTATGTTTAAATTTTTACAGAAGTTTTCAGAGACTGTTTTTCTTAGTATAATAATGGGATCATTGCTTCGACCATTGGATCTTTAGATTTTAAAAATATCACCTTGGGGTAATGATTTTGACAGTTTTATGATTTTTCTTATTATTTTTAAATCGATCGACTGGTTTAACTGACTATTACAAACTGGTTAGCCGATTAGTTTTAAATTTAATTGATGTCATGGTTATGAATCGCAACATCAATTAAATTTTGTTGTTGTTAAGAACTGCGACATTTAAAAATATGTTATTTCACCAAAACGTTTTACTATTATGTTGATTCATAATTTTTTATTTATTTTGTATGTTAATTGCCTAATTTATCCACATTTATGTGAAAAATAATTTGGGTAAACTCTTCTCAATAATTTAAACAAGATTTTTTTTTTGGGAACCATGGACTTAAATTCAAAGGTAATAAGCTCAATCCAATGAGCCTTCCAATTTACTAGCAAAAAAACGAGAGGAAAAGCTATAATATTTATGGCCTCATATGATCATGTATCTCTTTGTTGCAACTTAAGGAATAACATTGTGCTTGTAGTCTATGCAATAATTAGAAAAGAAACATGTTCTTTAGTCATGTGGAAATTGTGCAAGATTCTTTCATTACGATTTCAACTTTCTTTACTATGTCGCGTGCATTTAATTAAATAAATACCTGATTAATTCATAATTTAACCATTAAAAAATCTTATTTTTACACAAGATTTTAGGAGGTAAATAAAAAAATTAAAAAACCGATTAAATAAGGAAAACTATAAAAAAAACCAAGAAAATTGAATCATGAAAAAAAAACCAATTATACCGATTAGAATATTTAAAAAAATATTCGGTTCGATTCAGTTTTAATTTTGTAAGCCTGAAACCGAAAAACTAAACCGAACCTAAAAAAAAAAAAAAAAAAAACTCAAAACCAAACCCATTAGAAAAGTCCAAAAAAACACCCTAAAAAAATGTAATTTTTTATTTTTAATATAAAATAACTAAACCAAAATCAAACTGAACCAAATCGAAACCGGTTGGTTAGGAAACAAAACTGAACCGAAATGATTAGTTTGAACCGGTTTTAGTTATTTTTTATATTTTATAAAATTATAATTTAGTTATTTTTTATAAATAAAAATCAAATCAAGCAAAAAATAATCAACCATACATTATTTTGTAACATATTACAAATATATAGTTTTCAAAAGAAAAACAAAATAATCTATCCGATGAAACAATTCCTAACGGACAAATCTTCTACAGATTTCGATAGGCTCGCAGCCTAATATTTTATGACATTGCACGTGAAAATTAGTGGACTAAAGATTTTTTGGGGCAGAGATCAGTGTTCTCTAACTCTCGTGCACGCTTTTAGCTAGAAAGTGGAGAGGGCCCACACACCTACCTAATAAGAGTCTATGTGATGATCGAAAATTAGCTGGATCTGCTCACCCAAAATAAACGTGACCACGTGTTACATATAAATTACAAACAAGCAAGGAGTAATTATGCATAAAATTCCAGCAAAATTAAGAAACACACCATAGGAAAAATACTGTTTTATTAAGGAGCGAATAATTAGGGATTGCTATAGTGATTTGTCTTTTTTTTTTAATTGTTGCGCTTTTATAAGCACGAATTAATGCTTAATTAAAGCATTTTTTTTTATTAAGGAAGTGTAAACTTCAAATACAGAGGACTAATATGAAAAATAATAAAAAAAAAGATTTTTCTAAATATAGAACTAAACATTTTCAATATTTAATCTTGGTCCCACACTTCTTATTCAGATCTAATAAGATCAAGTTTAAAATTAAACCATATAAAAGTTAGTTTTATATAATTTATTTAACTTAATCAGTCTAAAAATAAACCGAACAACTATTAAAAAATTATAAAAATAAAAAAAAATTACTTTACAAAGCATTACACCTCAATAAAAGTTTTAGTATAATAGAGCAAAACTTAACATATACTTTACCTAGACACCCATTCTATCATTGTAGTGGTTGCAAGAATTATAAAAATTTAATTTAGATTAAGAAAACATGACAATAAATTTATGATTGGAGGAAATTTCTTTTGAAACACAGGTTTCATGTTATTATGATCTTGTTTGTCAGCACAATTGGTTGTGTTTTTAAATGAGTTTTTTTTTCTTGTTTAAATATTTTCCCTCCCTTTTATTCGTGACCTTTTTGGTGTCCAATATTTTTTATCACATTATTTTAGTGACATTTAGGGGTGGAACAAGAACAAAATATTAGGGGGGGGCCAAATTAAAAACCTTTAATTATTTTTATTAAAATCATAAATATTTACAAGGGAGAGGCTGGAAAAAACATTTCTTTACAGGGGCCGGGGCCCTGCCAGCCTCCCCCTACCTCCGCCACTGGTGACATTATCTTGGATAGAAGGAAACTGACGCAAAATTGAGCATTTAAGTTTAATATAAATTAAAATTTTCAAATATAAAAAAACTCTATAATTATAGAAATATATATATATATATATAACTAAAAAACCATAATAATATTGAATATATAAAAAAATAGTTTTGGAAAACAATTCCCTAGAAAAACATTATTATGATACAAAATTGAAAAATACAAAATCCCCTGAATTATCAATTTGGCAAGAAGTTTCTCACGCCTTGATCATATTGTAGAAACATATACCAGTTACACTTGTAGAATGTATTACTTTATTGAAGAATATTTTATTTTTTAAAATATGCTTAACAAGGTAATATTTGTGATTGTAGTAGTATTTAATTTTTAGAGTATTTTTTTATTTGAAAATATATTAAAATAATTTTTTATTTTATTTTCAACGATTAATAATTAATATCAGCACAATCCAAAATTATATTAAAAAAATAATTTGAACTAAAAAATTAAAAACATTTTTTGAATGCAAAGACACAGTATAATCCTACCCCAAATTTATTAAATTAATCCACGACAAGAAAAGTGACTGAAATCGCTACGCACGGATGGAATCTTATAAAAATCCCAGGTCCTGGAAATGTCTTGACACCATTGGATAATGGCTGCCATGACTAGCTCTTCCAGAAGCAAGCAAGCAAACATTATATATATATATAAAGGTGCAAAAATAGAAATGATTTTAAAAAAAAATTCCTCTCATTTCAAGAGCAGTTTCACTGCTCGAACGAACAAAAGCTACAAAAGATTCAGATAAAGAGAATGTACAAATGAAAGAAAATTCCGAAAATATGTTCCCGGCCCAAAAAATTAACTGGGCATTCGGGTCAAATCACAAGTCAACTAAATCGGATCTTGGATCTTTGCATACAAAAGGGTGAGACAATAGTTGAGATGTCGTCCACCTCTTACTAGACTCCTTCTGCAAGCAACACTGAATAAAGTCCCGGAACTCCTCCGATGCTCCCTCCGGCAAGCTCGGCGGATCGCCGAAACAAATAGCACACATAAGAGTAGCCCAATCGGGTCTTTGACCCGGTGGAAGAAATGGAAAGTGACCCAAATAAAGCTCCATCAGAGTAAGTCCCAAGCTCCAAATATCGCCGGCATAACCATCGTAATTCACACCATAGGTACCGGGATCAAACCTCTCAGGACTCATGTAAGCACAGGTACCGACATAGGAATTACAAGCATCTAGCGTCCGTTGCATGATTTTACTTACACCAAAATCAGCAATCTTCACTTCCATGTCCTTGTTAACCAGCAAATTCGAAGGCTTGATGTCTCTGTGAATGATCTTCTGGCCATGTAAATAACTGAGACCATGCAGAGCCTGCCGCGCCACGTGTGACAGTTTGGACTCATCAAACGCACCATATTTTTGCAGGATTGAATCAAGCGTCCCCAATTCCATGTATTCCATCACAATCACGATGTCCCCAGACGGTTTTTCATAACTTCCATGGCACTGAACAATATAGGGAGAATCTGTACGGCGAAGAATCTCGATTTCTCTGTAGATCTGGCGGCGGACTAGCGGGTCGCTATCTCCATGCACAACTTTAAGTGCATAAATTTGTGAATTTCTCTTATGCCGTACTTTATAGACCGTGCCACCATTGCCATGGCCGAGCACATGTATTTTCTCAATATCATTGCACGATATGCTAGAGGAGTTGTTGCTGGTGGTGGTGGTGTGGGAGGGAGAGGTAAAGGGAAGCGAGGGCGGCAGTCGGAGAGTTCGGGGAGACGGAGGTTAATCTGTCGGCGTTCACGGACAAGGGCCATGTGGTCAGGGGAAATGTGTGATGTTTTTGGAGTGGTTAAAGGAAATGAGGAAGTGGGGGATTCTTATACAAGTGGAAACAAGAAAAGCACGTGGATGATTTATATTTTTTATTTTTTTATATTTTTTTTGGGAAGGATGGTGGAAGGAAGGGCGTGGTGGTTGTATAAAAATTGAGTAGAGTTTTGTTTTCTAGGAGGAGTGCCGTTTGATTGATGGAGGCTACTTTTCAGTGCATCCATTTAATAATAATAACCAGCCATTTCGTTTTCTTTTAATTCTAATCTTAATCCACAATTAATTTAAATTAATGCTATAATTAAGTGTTATAAGTAAATGGTAATCATATATAATTATTGGTCGTGGTGTGGTTATCGAGTCATATAAATATATATTGGTTATGGTCCTAGAAAATTGTTATTTTTTAGTAAATTATTACTATTATTAAGATTTCTTTATTTATGTAATTATTCATAATTAATACAGGTAAATGTATATAATTTTGTAAATACCAATCTTAACACAGTAATCATATTAGTTAATTCATGTGCATTTATAGATACTTAAATTATAAATATTTCGCAGGTGTAGCAACATAAGCATTACCTTTACATAATTATAATTTTTCATTAAAAACTAATTGAAACCACGATTTAATGCCATGCTCATGGTGTAATTGTGACATTGTGTATATATTGGAGTACCAATTTGTAGATATTAATATTCAAGGCACTTGATAGAGTACGAAAAACAGTGGTTAAGTACTTAGATTTAAAATCTCAAAACCATAATATATTAATCAATTTATACTCAGCGACAAATCATAACGTTAATTAACATGTATCTAGCTTAATGCTCTAGACCTATAAGGAAATCAAAATTAAATGTGATTTTACCATAGTTTTGAAACTTGACCTGGTGGATCGACCCGAAGATGAAATCGGACCGGATTGAAAAAAAAAACCCCAGTGTGACCTGACAGGTTGACCAGGCAAGACTCGGTTAAAAATCTAGTTGTAATTTATATACTTTTTTTCTTTTTAAAACGATATTATTTTGATTTTAAAAAAAATTAATTCAAATGATACGGTCAACACTTGAAATCCAGGCTTTAAACTCAACCCGCCATCATAACAGATCTAAAAACTACAATTTAACTCTTGAAAAATAATAGCCGCTCACCCGTCGTCTAAAAATATATTATCCACAATACAAATATAAAATATTATTGACGCCCACCCAAATTGCCCACAATATTTTGCATAAAGTGGTTATATAGTCATAGTACAAATGTTACCACGCCCATCATATCCGTTTGCCTGCCGCCGGCTGATTCTTTCAGGATCGGAAGAAAGTCTGACAAGATTATAAGCAGCCATTAATTGTTCTTATCTTTTCCTCATTTTGTATCACAGGATACTTTGCTCTTCCCTTTAAGCTTCAAGCTATGAGTTAGGTTAGATTTAGATTTGTTGACCTAAATTTCGAAAAATGGAATCGGTACGTGCAAGATCGAGCTGAAGACATTTCAACTATTTACTTGCATATGATTAAGGGTTGGTAATATTTATATAATGAAGATTATAATAACAAATAAAATAATGCAATTGTGTCGATTTAGAATGTGTTTGGAAGTGTGGTTGTGGTTGCTTTTCAAAGTGTTTTTCATTCAGAAAAATATGTCAATAATATTATTTTATTTTTTAAAAATCATTTTTAAAATCAACATATCAAAATGATTTGAAAATATCAAAAATATATTAATTCAATTTTTTTTTTAATATTTTTCAAAAATACTTTTTAAAAAGCACTCCTAAACACCCTTTTAATTTAATATAAGATAGGCCTCTTGTTGATATTAATAATGTGGGCTAGATGGGTTAGAGCTGGGATGATTCTCTTAATATCGTGAAGCCAGCATCAAGTGGCGCCAAAGAAGCTAATTAATTAATGCAATGAATAAGGGATTAGGTTTAACTATTTTTTTCACTTAGAAATTACATAATTAAAATCTTTTGTTAATGTTTTTACTGTAGCATGTACTATAGTCGAGACAAATATGTGATTTTTGGGTTTTTTTTAGACAAAAACTTTTTTAGAATTTTTTTTTAACTTAATATATTTATCATCATGTATTTTCTTATCTTTATTTTCTTGTAATATATTTTTTAGTTTTTCCTTTTTATAATTATAATTTTGTTTTTAAAACAACTATTTAAAAAAGGCTGTATTTCTATTTTTTTACCAAAATAATTATTAAAATAGCTAGTATCTTTCAAGTTGTAACCAATAGAACACAGTTTTCAATGGATATAATTAATTAGGGAAAATATCAAATTAATCTGATATTCTAAACTGATTCTCAACGTAGTTTGCAACTAAACCTTTCCCAATTAAGCCCACATTCTACATGTGAGTTGTAAGAGGTGTTTGTACAGTAGTGGTTTTAAAGTGTTTTTTTTTTAATTTATTAAAATAATATTTTTTTTATTTTTAAAATTTATTTTTAATATTATCATATCAAAATGATTTAAATACATAAATATTTTTTAAGAAAAATTATTTGTTTTGAAAACTGTAATTGAAACACGAGACCATACATCTTCTACATCTAAAAATCCTTCCACTTTTTTAATAGAAAACATCAAACTTTCCACAAAATTATTAACATAGATTGGACTAGAAACCTCTAACAGTTTAACACCTAATATGAAAATATATAAGTCGAAAATCCAATTGAGAATTAGTAGATATTTGAGGATTAATTTGGGATTTGTTCTAATAGTTTTCTAGCTATTTAAACATGGATAAGGAGATTCACGTTTAAGTGCATTTAACATCTCCTTTTATAATTTTAATTCAAATTCAAAGACATTGATTACATAATTTTTTTTCTAAGATTCCATATACCTAAAAACTAGTTCAATAATACTCCGATAGTTAGAAAAAGAAAAGAAAAAAGAAAAAAACTAATAGGATTTATCCTTTCCTTCCATTAGTAAACACTAATTAAATTCTCTAGACTTTTGAGAGCTTGGAAATAATCAATAGTGTTCTCTACACTAATTAAATTTAATTTTTTTACTTTAAATTAATATATTTTTAATGTTTTTAGATCATTTTGATGTGCTGATGTTAAAAATAATTTTAAAAAAATAAAAAAAACTAATAGGATTTATCCTTTCCTTCCATTAGTAAACACTAATTAAATTCTCTAGACTTTTGGGATCCTTGGAAATAATCAATAGTGTTCTTCCTCATAATTTCCGAGCTAGAAATCTAAATTAAAGACTCGAGATGAATGTTTTGAATGCATTTTCAATAAATTCTCATTTCTAGGTCAATTTTTTGACCTATATTGGCTGTGATAGTGTTTGAAATATTATTTTGAAAGTGTTTTTAAAAAACTTTAATTTTTTTGCTTTAAATTAATATGTTTTTTATATTTTTAGATCATTTTGATGTGCTGATGTCAAAAATAATTTTAAAAAATAAAAATAATTATTTTAATATAATTTAAAATAATAAACACTTTAAAAAACAACTATAATTATACTTCTAAACACAGGAGAGCAAGCCGGACCCAGATTTCAATTCAATAAAATTTAAGAATTAAATTAGATTGAGCTATCAATCAAGGATTAACGAAGCCTGTACACAAAGAAGTGCTTTAGCAAGGAAGAGTAGAAGAAGCTGCTGCACTAACAATGGAGGGTGCTGCCAAAGGCGGCCATAGACATATAAAATGAGTCACTTGAATCTAGCCGTCTTTACATGTCTTTCAAGAATTTGGAATTTCGATTATTCAAAATCAACCATGATGGTGACGATGCACATCGACATCAATCATTCACCATGGAATATTTTATTTATTTATTTATTATTATAGGATACAAGCAAAGCTAGAACTATTTTTGTTCCTTTTCATCTTATTTTCCATGGGGTGATGCTTCCCTCTCTCTTCCTATTTCTATTTTAGTTGGTTGATGTTGAGTTCATAAGTGTGCGTGGCAGACTAAATTGATGTAAATTAGGCCTATATTCATGCATCGTCTCCATCAACATCCATCAAATGGAAATATATAATTGATTACTTGCATTTTTGTTTAGCACGGGTTTTTAATGAAATTATATAATTTATTTATTTAATAGATTAAAAAAACTGGTTTTTATTTTAAAAACTAATAATAAACATGAGATAGAGAAAAAAAACAAAAAAAAATATTGTGCCACATCAACTTTTCAAACTTATAATACGAGTTATTAAACTAGAAATACCATACATGAAAATTGACGAAACTCAATCCTCAACAAATCTAACATTAAAAGATTAATTATCATTATTACTACTATTACTATTATTATTGTTATCATCTTTATTATTATTATTACCATTATCATTACTATTATAAATATTATTATAATTACTACCAATACTAATTATTATTATTATTACTATCAATGTTATTATTACTACTATTACTATTAATAACATTAATATCATTAATACTACTACCACTACTATTACTATTACTACTATCATTTATTATTAATATTATTTTTATAATTATTACTATTATTATCATAACCACAATTATTGATATGATAATCACTATTATCATCATAATAAACTATTATTATTATTATTATCATTATCATTACTATAATTATTGATATCATAATCACTAATACCATCATAATTATTATTGTTATCACCACTATTACTATTTTAATAATATTTTTAGTATTATTAGTAATATTGTTAGTATCATTATCAATGTTACTAATACAACTAATATAATTGCCATTATTATTATTGAAATAAAAAAAACCATGAACGTGATTTGAATGATAAAATTAAAGACCATAAAAACTTTAATAAAAAAACAAAGAAAACAAATAAGAAATCAAAAGATAAGGACCAAACTGAAATTAATGCTATTATTATTGGAAAAAAATAAAAATTTTGATTTAAATGATAAAATTAAAAACTATAAAAATTCTGACTTAGAAGATAAAAAAAAATCAAAATTAGAAGGACTACATCGAAAAACATTATATATGTAAATTAAAATTGAAGAGTTAAATTGAAAATAATTAAAAATTTAAAAAAAAAATCAAAATTAGAAGGACTACATCGAAAAACATTATATATGTAAATTAAAATTGAAGAGTTAAATTGAAAATAAATAAAAATTTAAAAAATAACTAAAATAAAAAATAAAAACTAAAAATTAAAAGCCAAAAGATAAATTCTAAAACACCAATAACTACAATGAGTGCTGAATTTAGCTTTTTAAAGGTAGAAAAGAAAATGAAAAATAAAAAAAAAAGTCACCGGTAATAAACTGGCCTTTCCCGCTTTTTTGGCTTCTGGTTTTCGTCTCGAGGGACCCGGAAGAGGGAATTTGAAGGCCGCGCGTGGGAGGCCAGAACGACTGCGCTAAGCAGATGGTGCTCCATTGCGAAGGCTTTTAAATGCGAAAAGTCCGATACAATTAAAATTCTAATAAACGGTGCCAACCATTTGAATATTCAGGCATTCGTATTTTCCTAGAATAATAATAAAAAAAAACATGCCTGTTATCATTTAAACATGTGATCAATAAGGGTGTCTGTTTCCCCTCTTTCAGTTATCCTCTTCCTTCTTCTAGTCTTGGGTCAATTTGACTCTCTAACTTCATACTATGTTAGAACAAAATAAAATAAAAAATTAATTAATTATAAATTATAGGAAGCCGTATTTGTTTAATAGTTTTGAGCTCATCCTTCCGGGGAGCCTGTCCCTTCGACTCACCTTCCTAATTTGGAATTCTACTTTAATATTCAATTGTTTATTGCAGAGAAAACAAAAAACAATTCAATTGGGTTAGCAGCTGCGTTTATCTTTGCTGTATTAATTTCACGCTTTTACTATTTTTATTTTTAATTGTAGATCCAACTAAAAGGAAACACAGCAGCTACCTCAAACATTCTGACAGATACGCAAAGCATTTAGAAAATGAAAAGAAAGCAATCCCCGACAATGAAATTAAGCACTCAGAGGCTTCTTCACGACATACATAGGGTGTGTTTGGTATTGCGGTAGCTTTTGTGGTTATGATTTGAAAAAAATTGTTTTATAAAAAGTACTTTTAGTTGAGGTTGGTTTGAAAAAATAGATGTTTGGTTAAAACTGTGGTTGAAGTTGAGGTTGAAGAAAAAGTAGTTTAATGTGTTTGGTTAAAAAAATACTTTTCAAATTAAGGTTATAAAATAATATATATATATATATATATATATATATATATTAATACTAATGATTTTTAATTTAAATATTATAAATTTAATTACTTATATTACATCATGAAATAAAAAATATTTTATATAAAATATTTTTATTATTCCATTAAACTATTTATAATTCCATTATTACAAAATTTATCTGATAAGAATTACAGTTTTCATAATTTTTTTAGCGTAGATAAAATATTATCAGGTATAAAATTGATATTACAGTGCGAGTGAATTTAATTCACTCTATACTAGTTTTTCGAGAAAAAAATATTGTTCACATTACAGTACGAGTGAATTTAATTCACTTTAAACTAGTGTTTTTTTTTAAAAAAAAATGTTAAAAAATTTAATACCCTGAAAAAAAAAGAGGTGAACAGTGCATTAGTGTGCACTGTTTAACTATTTTTTTTTTTTTTGAAAAAAAATAAAAATGTTAAAAAATTTAATACATTAAATAAATAAATGAACTGTACATTAGTGTCCACTGTTTTACTAGTTTTTTTTTTTTTAAATAAAAATTTAATACACTAAAAAAACGTGAACAGTGCATTAGTGTGCACTGTTTAACTAGTGTTTTTTTTTATATAAAAAAAATAAAAATATTAAAACATTTAATACACGTAAAAAAAAGTGAATAATGCTAATATTAGTGTGCACTGTTCATGCTAATTGCACTGTTCAGTGAACAGTGCAATTAGCATGCACAGTGCGTGAAAAGCATGATTTCGTTGCTTTTCCTTACCTGCGGTCCGAACGTAAAAAACATGTGGGACCCATGAACAGTAATTCACTTTTTTTCATTACCAAACGGCTGCCAACTACGTTTCAAGTAAAACGTAGCCGCAACCGCTTACCCAAACACCATCATAATCTTCAAGCTAATAATGACAAATCAATGACAATGTATCTAAGCATGTCCTCACACTTCAAATTCCACTATTTTAAAATTTATTGTAAAGAGAATTATCTCGAACTCAAAATCTTAATCTGGGATTTCAATAATGGTTTTGACTTGAAGAAACAATCACTACTTTACATTTGATTTCAAGAATGGTTTTGACATCTTATTATTTTTGAAGAAAGGTCTCATTTAACAAGTCGCTATCTAGTATTATAATTATTAGAAATTATAATTGATCAGTAAAGATTTTACGATACAAGATTGGTTACGCAAAAAAAAAAATATTATTATCCCTTAAACGTCTTATTTGAGATAGACTGCATTACTGATTTTGTTTTAAATTGCTAAGGATTTGTTATGTTTTTATATCTAAAGGTTTGCCTATACTTTTCCTGACATTGGTGCCATTGAATATTTTGGCTATAAATATTTCAAACTTTAGTGTTGATAAATATTATGTAGAAAAAAAAACGTATGATATTCTTGACTTTAACGCTAGTAAATAAACTATAAAATGAATATAAAACAAAGCATACATATTTTTTTATTTTAAAAAGAAAGGAAAAAAATGTATTAAATACCGAATTTGCATTTCGCATTAAAAATCCATATATATTTAAATATACAGTGAAATATTTTTTAAAAAAGATACCTACAAATAAATTCAAAAGGGTCATAATTTTTTTTGGAATTTTTGATATTAAATAAGGGTAAAAAGAACTAAAATAAAGGG
This sequence comes from Populus tremula, assembly GCA_964019445.1. Lineage (NCBI taxonomy): Eukaryota > Viridiplantae > Streptophyta > Magnoliopsida > Malpighiales > Salicaceae > Populus > Populus tremula. The sequence continues at coordinate 10,497,296 of CAXHTJ010000007.1, read as the reverse complement.
TATTGAGCCAGCTGAGCCCGAGGCCCAGGCCAAGCTTTTTCTTTTTTTGTGGGCTGGGTCTGGACCAACCAGTACAGACTGAGATGGACCATCCGGCCCAACCTGGTCACTGGCCCGCGCCAGTGACCCGTATGGGCAGAGGAGCACGCATGACGCGTGCAGGTGCAGCACAGCAAAGAGTTAATTAAATCAGCTAAAGTGCTACGTGGCCTCTGTTCGTTCGTCAAGATAATGGGGCACGTTCTTTCCTGTCTTTGAGAAGAGTTAGGAATGTTGGCCACGACATCGTGGCCTCCGGAGAGGGCGTCGTGGAGGATAATGGGTAGCTGTACAATCCCTGCAAAACCGGTCCCTGGGATGAGGAAGAAGGCGATAAACAGTTTTATGACACGGCGCCGTTTTCTACTCTGCAGTGGCTATTTAAAATGTGGTCACTGAAGTGCTGAAAATTTGTAATCAAGCCCCTGGTTAAATTGTAATTGGAACCCTGCATTTTAGCATCATTTACAAAATGGTTAATTTATGTTAATTTCTTGCAATGTTAACCCAAATTATCCCAAAACTTTGGTATTTCTTCAATCAAGCCTTTGATTTCATTAAATAAACTAATTTCAAGTTCAATTAAGTCTTCAAACGTTTAATTTATGTTGTCATGATCTAAATTTGAATTTATTCTTTATTTATTTCATTTTTTTTATTTTTACAAAATAAAATAAAAATTGAATTACAACAATTTAAACTCTTGAATACTTAATTATACTATGTTAAAAATTATTTTAATTTAAAAACTTAAATTATTACTTGTGATTCCAATAATATTTTACATTACTCATTAACACTCACAACACAAAACTATAAAGTAAATAGCTCCTAAAATGTAACCAAATAGAAGTTAAATACATATTATCATCAATATAACAAAAAAGAAGAAGAAGAAGAAAAAGAAGCAAGCTCTATAAACTCTTGTATCCAGGGAGGTTCCTCTTCATAGAAACTGTAAAAATTACAAGAGAGACGCTATCATTATCCTTACTTCAATCCAAAATGAATGTAAAACTATAATTTTGATTAGTGATTGGGAGTGAGATTTCCAATTAAACATGATAAATTACCAATTAAACTACAATTTTTATCCTAATTCTGCTCAATTCTAGCTTCTACTCTTGAAGTCTCAATGACATATGCCACAAAACAACTGAATTTCATTTCTGAGGATAGATAACCGACCAATGCCTTAATATATCGTAATATTATATTTTCTAAAATGAATAAAGAATATGATTCACTTAACATCATTCACAAATGCTAGGTTATTTGTAACTGGGTACAAAAACCTCACACATTTTAGATACATAATCAATTAGAGATCAAATTTAGTAAAGTGGGTTATATATATTTTATACAAGATTAATTTTCGTTTCTTTCGATTCTATCATGGCCGGCAAGTTCTTCTTCCTTTTATTTTGAGAGATATAGCTCTAATGATTAGACTTTGAGTTTGCTTCCTAAATATCATCAGTTTGGGTTTCATAAACTTCAGTATCACTAGAGACTTACATGGTCGTTAATTTCATGGCCCGTAGAATTAGTCGAGACGCGTGCAAACAGTCACAAACACCCATGTTAATAAAAAATAAAAAAAGAAGAGGAAATTGAACCTTCCATGGAATATTAACCATATGAATCAATTTTGGCAAGCCTTAACGATAAAGAAAGCACCAACCTTCCACGAGGTGAGCTCCAAAGTCAACAGTCCAACGAATAGAACTTCTATTTAACACCACAGAAACCAAGTGGATTTGTCACTTCCCATCTAGTTACGCAACTTATTTTTTCTCCTCTGCAAGAAAAAAAAACCGGTGGTGCAGTTTCAAAATGAAAGGGCATATTGTTTTAGGAAGGTGAGGATGTGGGGGAATGTCGCCTGACTCGAGACAACCGGTAAACTGAAGGAATGGCCGGAGTTTAAGAGTTATCTCGGACCAGGCTTCATTCCCCTCATCCACACCTTCTCCTCCTCCACCTTGATGTTGCATCTCTCGCCATGCTTGTTTCAGGTAATCTCTTACTGTATCTTTTCTGTGAAAGAATGGATATATAAACTGGAAATGCTTTGATTTTATCGCTTTTTAAAAACAATATTTGATTTGCTTTATTTCTTCTTCTCTATGTGTGTGTATGTGTGTGTGAGTGGGAGGAGATCAAAATAACAAACATTAATAAAATGATCTAATTAATTAATAATTGTTAACCAAATTGATAATTTTTTTAGATTCAATTTCCAATCTGGGAATTATATTGGAAATAAACAGCTACACATGATCATGAGCTAACATTTGTGACTATTAGCTCGGTATTAATTTGTCATAAAGGAAGTAAACAGCACTAATTTAAAATCTTCAGTGATGGAAAACAAAAAAGTTAATCGCTAATTACTACTGAAGATCCGATCAACAAACACCAATTTTAAATCTTCCAACAAAAAGAGAAGTCTAAATAAAATATTTTGCACTTGCAACTTCAATACCTGATTTACTTTAATGCTTTGGCCTTTGTAATGCCAGCCTTGATAGAAAGCCGAAGTGCATGCAGAACACTTCGAGGAACAAATGGTGATACATGCGGAAGTTAAAAACAGTAAACAGACACAGAATATAGAAATCAAATAAGAGAAAAAAGATGGTAGATTTGATATCTAAATTCGCAGTTTTATTTTATCTTAAAAAAAAACCTCGAGAAAGTTTTCTTCTTTATAAAATTCTAAACCTTAACTATAAAACAAAATAAAAATATGAAAATAGAAAGGAAATAACTACAAAATCTGAAACAATTTATGAAATAAAAAAATTTAAAAAACTAGGGGTCTGGAAGAGATTTTTTATATCTAAAAATCCAACGATCATAATTATAAAATAAAAAAATAACAAGAAAAATAACAAAACTACCAAAAACCAGGGGTCTTGATGAGATTTATGATATTTAAAGATCCGACGATCTGCATAGCAATGTAGTGGCTATAATAGAAAAAACAACATTTGAAAACTACTGTAAAAATTTGAGTTCAATCCAATAATCAAATAAAAAATTATAATATATTTAAGCTATTATCCTGATTTAGCGTGACTAGATCTTATCTTGAATCTAAACATATCCCATTATCTTATCTTAGAGGTTAATTTTGGTTGTTAAAAAATAAAGTATTTTAATTTCTAAAAATTCATCATGAAAAAAATAACTTATCTATATAAAATATACAAGAAATAAATTTAAAGATAAATTACAATAATCTTTTTGAAGTATTATAAAAGTACAAAATAATTAAAATATTAATCAATATATATATATATTTTTTTTTAAAAAAAAAAAAAAATTTAAACTAAACAATTTGAAAAAAAGTAAGAGAGAGGTTCTTAATTAAAATTTAAATGAAAAAAAAAGCCTGAATGCCTAGTTTATTAATTTATTCTGAGAGAACAACTTAACGTCTGCTATGGGTTTTTTAATAGATGAATCGTCTGCTATGACTTATCATTCCTTGCACAATTCAAAGGTGATCGAAAAATTAGTTAGTTTAGAAAATCAAAAACCTATTCTCAACGCTAAAAACACTTTCTAATCACTACAAAAAACCAAAAAAAAATAAAATTAAAAACTATATCGGTCTTAATCTACTTCTTTCATTATAGTTAAATTGCAGCATCACATCCATTGAAATTTCCTTGTAAGAACAAACTTATTGATACCAAAATTAATCATTTTATTGTTAAAATGTGTCTACACACTTTGCCTCAATCATTCCAATGACTTTTCTTCTTTTTTTGTCAATATTCAGGGTTGGAACATAAAAAATATAAAGTTTAAGACTATAATATAAAAAGATAAAGCAAAAGGGACCAAATAATACATAAATTAAAACTTGAGAGACCAAATTGAAGTATTCCTTGCTAAAAATGAAAAAAAAGGTTATTATTTCTTGTGTTAATTTTGATATATATGCTTTCAATTTTTTTAAAAACATTATATTTCATAACATCAATTTTTAAAAACTGTCAATCTTAATGTACTGGGATATCCCAGTTGTTTTATTATTTAACTTAATAATTATGTAAAAATCTAAAAGTCATGGGATTTTCATTATGGACCTACTGCGTGTTTTTTAATAATTCACTTTGGTCCTAAAAATTTGATTTTGGGTAATTTAATCCTATGTAAAAGCCAATTACTTTTAATTTCTTAGTCAATGATGGAATTGAAAAATATAGATCATAATGAAAAAGACACCAAACATGAGTGACATGATAAATTTTTTGGGAAAGATGCACTTTCATCCTCACATTTTAAAAACAATGCAAATTATATAATTTTAACACCTCAATATTTTTCTAGTTCAATTATAATACAAAAGTTCATTTTTGTTAATTTTTAGTCTCTAATTGAGAGACGAAAGAGAGAGGTCATCAAATTTTAGTGGTAAATAGAAAAAAGATATAGAATTTAAATAATATTCAAGTATTGAAATAAGATAAATAATTGAAATAGAAAAAACAGTCATGACAAACTTATAATCACGATAATTAGGGTCAAGCTAACACCCGCTAAACCTGTGGTCTAAATTATGATATTCTAATAACCTGATAAAAAAATAAAGATGATTTTGAAGTCTTAAAAAAAACATACTCATGACCCGGTTTATTAGATCCAAAGCTCCTAGTCTAAAAAAATAATTAAGTTCAATTTCTGATCAATCAAATATTAAAGGATGAAATTGAAAAAAGAAATTTAATTACACAAAAAGATTTTAAATAATAGCAATTAAAAGAATGAGGATCAAAATTGAAAAAAATAATTTTTTATTTGATTGAAGGGTGAAATTAAAAATAAAAATCAATTTAGCAAGAGGAAAAAAAAAACAAAAGAATGGGGATAAAAAATGACATAAGAAACAAAAACAATGTTTTGATTAAAGGGTGAATTTGAAAAGAATAATAACTTTTACAAAAGGGCTAAGGAAAAGGTTAGAAATCAAAACAATAAGGACCAAATTAAAAAATATAATACCATTAATTTGAATTAAATGAGGAAATTGAAAAACAATACAACTTTTACAAAAAGGCTAAAGAAAAAAATTAGAATGCACTATCAATTAAAACTTTTCTAGAGCCAAGTTGAAATTGAAATTAAATGATGAAGTAAAAAATAAATAAAACTTCTATAAAAGTTAAGACAAACAATTAGGAATTAAAAGAATAAAAATTAAAGTTGAATTACCAACAATATAAAGAGCAAAGTTGTACTTTTCTAGGGAGGGGAGATAAAAGAAGAGGAAAAAAAAAAGACAAGCTCACATGCAACAAACTAGACTACCAACGAAGACACACATCGTATCAACAAGAAGGAGAGATGAAGGCGCTTCCAACAACATGGTGGAAAGAGTTCTGCACATGCCGCTTGAAGGGCATGAGTGCCTCCAACGTGCCTATAGGTGTTGTACACGCGCACCGATTTTTTTTTTATTTAGTCAAATACAGAATTACTCTTGAGATGACCTTATAATTACAAAAAAAAAAAACCATTGTGAAAAACTGAGAAACATACTTTTATAATTTTACTATGCATTTTAATTGTTTATTACTTTTTATATTTGATCAAATACCAAAGTGTCTCCCAGCTTAAATTATAACAATGAAAAAACCATTTTAAAAATATATATAAAAATATCCCTTTAGGCTTAATTTTCTTACTTTCAATAATATTTTGGTTGTTTTACTATATAATTAAAATAGATACAACCAAAATAGAAAAAAATTTATTTATCTTTGATCAATTTAAAAATAATAAATAAGCCATATGAAAAGATTTTTATACCCTTGAAAACCTTTGCTAAGTTTTTTTAGGTAGAAAGTATATATATATATATATATATATATATAACCACTACACTATTCTAATAAAGAATATAAATATTTCTATTGCTTTAATGTTTTTCAAACACCACCAAGTAGCTCTTTTCAATTACAAGAAGAATAAAAGCCACAGACAAATGCCAATAACAATTATAAATTTTATCTGCATAACTCTTATAGTAATCATAACATAAAATTAAATATTAAAAAAACCTCAATTTAATCCTTAACTTACACACTTATTTTTAATTAGATATCAAACCTATAAATCTTATCAATTTGACCTCAAATTACTCAAACAATCTTGTTAATATTCATTAACTCTTATGTTGTTTTTTCTTCAAAATGACATCATTTCTTGGCATAAAATATAAACATTAGATGAAAAAAATTAACAAATACATTAAGAATGCACTTAAAAGAGAAATAAAAGATTAAAGAAATTAAGAACACGATGAATACTCGTGGTGATGAAGGAATGCACTAAGTAAGCGAGACTAACCAAAACACGGGTAAGCCAAGATACAAGGATCCTAACCTGAAAATTAGGATCAACACAAATTCACTCTTTATTTTTTATTTTTTTTTATTTTTTTTAATACTGGATTTATCATGAATTGAGTATTATAATTTTTTTTAAAAATAAGATGAATTTACTGTTTAACTCCTCATAAAATAATATATATTTTTTATTTTATCATTTAATATTATATTGATTAAAAATTAAACCTTATAATTTGTTTTAATTTTTTTTATAACTCTGTTTCATGATCTAGATCATATATTTGGTGAATTAATCCAGGTCGACCGAGATTTTTTAGTTTGTTTTTAATCAATTTACTTTTTAATTTTATCTTTTAATATTTGATTGATTAAAAGTTAAACTTTATAATTTTGTTTGATTTACTATCTATGATTTGTTTTAGTTTTATGATGTAGATAACAGGTTTAAAAGATTATCCTGAATTCATTCAAGTTATTTTTAATGTGTTTTTTTATTGATTTTTATTTTATAATTTTAAATTGATTGATAATTGAGTTTAATAAGTTTTTTTAACCTTTTTTTTTATATAAAATTAACTTAATTTTATAATACAAATCATAAATTTAACAACTTAATCAAAATTCTCGTATCATCCCAAACCCAATTTTATCGTCACCACTGTTACAATTATCACCAATACAGTATATTATAAATATTCTACAATTATCTAATTTTTTTCTTAAATCAGAGAATTTTTTTCCATGTAAAACACGTGTTGCTGACTGTTCTCTCTAACTCAGCATTCCCAGTCCAACGGCCCATAACGAAAATAACAAAATCAAGCTTAAAAGATCTATAAAAAATATAAAGAAAGAAAATAATAATTAAAAAAAAACCTTGCTTGTTGAGCAAAACCAGAATAAAACCTCTACAGTCGATCCTTTGAAGGAAAAAGAAAAAAAATCAAAGAGAGTGCAACAAAGAAAAGGAAAATGGCGTTGCAATGGATGATACTGACGTACGTGGTGGCAGCTGAGGCAGCTATAGCGGCACTCTTAACATTACCCTCGCCTAAGCTACTTAAGGACCGATTGGTTTCCCTCATCTCACTCCTACTCCAGCCGGCTCTCTTTATTGTTCCTTTTGCCGGATTTCAGCTCCTGGGTTTGTTTTTTCGTTTCTCTTTGAATCCTTTTGTTTTCTTTTCGGCTTTCTAAATTTTGGGTTTGGTTTTGTTTTTGTTGTGGATAGATATATATTGGAAGAATGAACATCGATTGATGTGTGCCGGTGAGAACTGCACTGCTTCTGAAAGAGATCGTTATGAGAAATCTGTAAGTTGTTTTGATCTGATTGCTGATTTCTTCTTCTTCCTCTTCTTTTTCCCCTCTCGGTGTAAGAAACATTTCATGGGTTTGTTGCGATTTGCGATTATTAATAAACTTTATCCAGGAACCGTTAAATTCATTAATGAATTAGAGAAAATGAATAGAACAGGGACCAGGGACCTGACAAATTACACTTTTTTTTTAGCTGGGATTGTGGAGGTTGTCTTAGATGGGGGGGGGGCAAATTGCTAAGAATCTTATGGTTTTTTGGGTGGCCAGGGATGTGTTGCTTTATGTTATGGTTATGAAGCGTTGGGATGATTTCTCTTTGTTTATTGAATACTTGAAGCATTTTTGGATGCTATTCGTAACATCTGTTATTGCCTACAAAGTTTTGTGTATATACAAGTTTACTCCATTGGGTTTTTGGCTGTTTACTCAAGTCTTGTACTGTTAGTTTATTGCAACCTCGCTTGAACAGTTAAATGAGCCATTACAAGATGTATCAAACTATCAGAATAGAACAAAAGGTGTTATTTGGATTAAGCGGTTTAGTTGTTTGTCTTTCTCATATGTAAAATGATTGTATGATTTGGAAGATGTAGATTATTATGTCTAGCATCATGAATGTCTAAACAGCTTGATTATCATTGACTGCAAAAAAGAGGTATTGCCTTGGAGTCTGAAAGTGGTTGGTACATGCCACTGTTTCTGGAAGAACAGAATTGAGCCAGTAATCTCTTCCATTTAGGACTCTCCACTATGTGTGTGTTAGGGATAGGGACCAATGGGCGGGGTGCAGTATTGTTGTCAATGCAGTTAGTGTAAGAAGAAATAACTGCATGCTCATTTGAAATGGAAGGAAGATATAAAACTCTCCCCTCAACCCACTTCCCCAAGTAGAACTTTGTCTCATAAAGTTAACTTTCAAATTAACCACTGGAGGTTTATTGCATTGCATCATTCTGAAAACTTCCAGTTCAAGTGGGGACATGCATCTCATGAGGCTCCATGTTAGGAGAATGTATTTGAATGAATGTTGCAAACTGCTATTCTTTATTATATTAGAATCTACATAATCTTATCATTGAGGTTTGCTGTGCAGATTTACAAAGCTCAAAGGAATGTGATTCTCTGTGTTTCAGCATGCCTTCTCTACTGGTATGTCTGGTTTGGAAAATGCTTGATTTATTTATTTGCATTCATGTCATGTGCCATTATATGTGCCTGCAGGTGTGTTTATCGTATATGCAAATACTACAAGGAGATTCAGAGTTTGGAGGCAGTGGAGAAGAGGTACAAGAACCAGTAGCCTTTCCTCAGCTATCCATCATTTCATTTCTAGGGGCAGAGAAGTAGTTATGCTGTGTTTTGTATTGAATATTGACATTACGTCTATAAATATGAAAATCATGTATTTGCAAGTTCCATCTCACATGCATGCGGGGCATGTATTTCTCCTAGCATTGGGCTACTGCATTTTCTCTTGGGAGTGGACAGTACGGACACTACTGGTTGGAAAAGTGCACTTTCTATTTTTGATATTCCTTTTGTTCTAATTTACCAGACGTTTTCCTTTTTGGTTTTCCATTCTCCTCTTGTGCAGTCAGGGAAATGACTTCCATTGTGTTTGTTTCAAAAATCATGAAAACCAAAGTTAAATAATCCTCCCCATCACTTTTTGTATTTTTTTTTTAAATGATTTTGGATATTCTTTCCGTGAGAAACATCTGACTTGAGTTGATGGTTAAAGAATTTTTGGGCAGAAGTTAAAAGACAAGATCTATAAAAAACTACCTATATATACTAATACCAGGTGGTCTCTCCATGAAGATTTGCCCCAAGGAATACCAAAAAGTATATCCTTCTACGAGAAGGAAAAAAAATAAAGGGGAACACAACCATGGATCAATGGGATACAAAACTGAAGTATCCATTATGGGGCAACAGTGAAATGACGAAAAAAATTCTAGCTAGCTTCTCAAGGATTGAGAAGTAGTTGAAACTGTTGCTTGGGCAGTTCGGAAGGCACAAAATAAGATGATCGACATGGATATGCTTCAAAACAACTGCAGCAGAACACTAGAAGATGGACCTGTGAGAAATCCAGAAGAGAAGTGGTAGATGGAAGCTAATGCAACAAGGCTATTACAGATTCAGTTCAGATGCTACAATGTTAGAAGATGAGCATAAAAGAGTTTGTATCGTTGTTAGACTCAGAGTGACAACCAATGGCTTCTGCATTTAAGAGAATACAGCCACAAAATCTGTGAATGAAGCTGAAGCAGCTGCAGGTGGCACCGATTCGAGAATGGGAAAATTTAGTGGCTGGAACTGACTGTAGCTCTACAAACTGTTAGCAAGTTAAGGTCTCTTTCATCGGACTTTTCTTTTCCAGACACCATAACTTCCGACCTTATAGGTATTGGGAATGAATCTCTTTATGCCATATTCTCAGATCATGTACATATGCTAGCTTGTGTCATCCTCACTCCACATGGCACCAATATCAACCATTAGCCAAAGCAGAGGCCATTTTATCTGAGGTGACCATTCTTTGCCATAATCGCGGATGCTTTGCAATTATATGAATTCTTTATTGGGATATTGCTATTAATGTGCAATAATTTGTGCACTTATCCTAAGAAGTAGAGTTGCCATTGTTAAAATGCTACAATGAAAGTTGCACTAACTATTAACAAAAATGATGCAACCCTTGTGCTGCCACCATTTGTGCCATAATTGATGGCCTCTTGTCTTACCATTGATGCCTACAAATAGAGGCGCTATTTAAGAGCAAGATGAGAGGATATAGAGCCAAAGATGTGAGGAAAATAGGAGAGAGTGAGCTCCCAAGGGCAGCAAGCAGTGGCTGCCATTGCAACACTGCTAAGAGAGAAGATAAGTGATAAGAGTGTAGAGAGAGTGAATGATTCCTCCTCCTCCATTGTTGTAAAATCTTGTTCTCTTTCTATATAAAAATGGCTTCTCCCGTGGATGTAGGTGGTTTTTCGAACCACGTTAAATATTGTGTCAATGTGCTTGGCCTCCAATGGGCAACTATCAGTACATCACCGATCGGATTCCCCCAACAATTGGTATCAGAGCATATGATTTAAAGTGGTTCTTGATTTTTTCTCAAAAATGAAAGTTGTCAAAATTGTGTTTTGACCATACCACCGTGTAGAGGAGGAAGAGACGAAGCCACTAGTGAAAACCGCGTTAAAATCAGACGTCGGACATGGCCGTACGCGACGGCAAGGTGTCTAGCCACGCGTCCAGACGCGTGCCATGCGTTGCACACGTCTTCTTCACCCAGGTGCATTGACCTGACCCGAATACCAAATGACCGACCCACGTGACTGACCCGAATAAGCATGATGTCATCATGGTGTCAGCATGCACAAGTGGCGTTCTATGCCAGGTACCAGTCAGCAGACACGGCAGCACAATGGGACTCACCTGCCACGTCATCAGCCTCGAGCCGAGCTGGATTGAGCCGAGCCGAGTGAAGCCGAGCTGAGGAAAAGGATCTAGTGTAGCTGATCCTACGTGCAACCAGATCTGAGATTGAATCTGAACCGTTGATGAGGCCAAAATTGTTTTGATCAAATCTTAGCAGTCCGAAATGCGATTTGGACGATTTCAGACTTGTTCCCAACTAATTTGATCATTTTGGATGCAATAGTATGGTCCGATCGTTGAGATTTGAGATCGAAAGTGGTGGTGGTGAGTTATTAAGAGAGATTGCCCGATCAGGAGGTATCTGTAGGTCTTGATGGTGGTTGATGGAGATGAAGAAGAAAAAGTTGCACATATTTGCCCAATTATGTGTTCTGAATTGTTTTGTGGGGAAATTTAATTGCCTTGATGTAAGGCAAAATTAGGACACTCTGGACACCTGATCATGTGGACGATTTGAGGTGGAGAGTGAAAATTGATGAAAACCAATCTTGACGAATCTAAGCACTAGTAGTCTCATTAGATGTTGAGAAATCATGTATATATATATATAAAATATTCCATATCAGTTGTAAAAAAAAGGCGTAACAAAGCTAGCAAATGGTTGTATATACGGAAAGACAGTACAATGGATAGATATGGCCTAAGAAGTTCTGGCTAGGAGATTGGATTTTAAGCGGGATCGTAGTGACCCCTCCAATATTTCCTGGGAACTTGCTTAGTTGAAGGATTATCCATACAATACTATTTTCGTATATATAACAGTTTGTAATGAAACTAGTGAAGACTAGCAGAATGACGGCACAAGAGGAACAATTGGGTTCCCTATGATCAAGGATTTGATGGAGTGGTGATTTCTCCAAAGAAGTTATATTCGGTGACTGTGATTTCTTATGAGGAGAATTGATGAAGACCCTGAAAGAGAAATACAACAAGGGGATAAAGATTGACACCTTATTTTGACTTTGATAGGTGTTGTGACAGAATGAGCTGATGTCAAACATAAGCAAGGAATAGGGAGAAATCTGGAGAACAGAAATTACACAAGGGCACACGGAGATTGTGCAAGAGTACTCATAGAATCCAACGAGGTACTGTAATGAGACAATAGGTGTAAAGAGAAGAAGAGTTCCTAGATAAAGCTTAGAGCAGATACTATGTGAAAAGTTGTACAACAGGAAGTCTCTTGTGCTCTTAATGAAGACAACACGCGAGGACCTTTCCAAAGCATGCAAATATGGAAAGATGAGTTATTGCAGAAGCACCTAATTGAGGGGGTGCGAACATCTGTGATAAAAGCGACCGCCTATAAAGGCGAAGACACTAAAGAGAATTGGTGTAAGTAGAGCTATCAAGCAGAAAGACGTAGAAACTCCAAACATAGAAATCGAGATGGAGGATTGCGATGAGTATACCACAACTTTCTCTTTCTATGTAATCAGTGACAGTAATCTCTTCCAAGTCCACATGGTGGTAGAGAATCTTGGAGCCACTAGAGTCATCCCAGATGAAAAAGGATGAGACCGCCCCATGACAACGAGCGAAGACATCTTAGAGAGAAAGTGTGAAGGCGATGATATGAGCCCAAGTTCAGACCGCTGCATGACGACGAGCGGAGACATCTTAGATGGAAGGTGTGTGGGCCATGATAAGAGCCCAGTTCAGACCGTCTTATGACAACAGGCGAAGACACCTTAAGAGAATGTGTGAGGGCTATGATATGAGCCCAGTTCAGAACGCCCTAGAGCCAATGTGATGGCTGGATATGAGTGGACAGGTGTATGGATAGACAATGAAATGGCTATGATGAGTATGAAGACGAATACAATATTGACTTTCATGGATACTACCCCCATGCTAAAGATCAATGAGCTAGAAGACATTTGCCTTAGACAATAAGTAGGTGACTTGTGGAGCATTAAGACGCGACTACTAGGAATGAGCAGAGGGCATGCGCAGGTTCCTGGAACAAGTTGACTCTTTTTAAGGTGGTGAGCTCGGTGATGGCATTGTAATACTCAGAGTATGAAGATAGATATGGATCAATCTTTAATGGGCTACCCCTATGGTTAAAGGTGGAGAGCTACCTGGACTCTTGAGACTAAGAGCAGTAGACTCACGGAGAAGTAAGGCGTGGTTCCTAGAGTGGAACAGAGGGCAGACGCAACTCCTGGATGAGGAGACTCTTGAAAGAGTGGTGAGCTTGTGATCATATTGAAATACTCAGATAATGACTGTCGCACTTGGAAATATCTGTTTGAGGGGGTGTTGTAAGCCTTAGTGTGAGGCTTGAAAAATCATTCCGGACCGAGTATGGTTAATATGCTCGAAGGGGAACGTTGTGTCCCAGAGACAAGCGTTAACACTCTTCAGATGTGATGTGACAAACCATCTGGTTGAAGTGATCCTTTGGTGTAAGCAAGGGTGTGCTTTGATGACTCTGGTGATTGAAAGGTTTGGCGAGTACCTATAAACTTGGCCACAAACGCTCTCAGAATGGTGCTTGGAAGAGCTGCTAAACCATTAAAAACTTGGCCAAGTCAACATAATTTTTCAAGTCAATATTTTATCCAATTCAACTAAAACACATAGCTCGAGTCTAGCTTTAAATTCTAAGTTTTCTGAGTTAATTCACTAGTCAAGCCGAGTTTAACAATTATAAGTTATATGAAAAAGAAGATTGTTGTTCCTTTTTAGTAGAGGAAGAACGTATAGTGAAAGTGAAAGAAGCAGTGTCATTTCCAAATCTCTTTTTATCATTAAAAGATTTATCTTGAGCAATAGTGGTATGAAGATGGGATTTATGTAGAGAATGACATGTTGAGTTTCCTGAAATGCATACATGTAGCGGAAACGGTAAATTTAAAATTTCTCAAGAGTCTCAGAGATCTCTTTAGATAGATCTAAAGTTGTTTAGGATTTATACAAAGATTACATGGAGATTAGATGTTCTTTTCGACCTTGAATAATTGCTTTAAGATTGGGTTTTCACAAATCACAAGTCATCCAAATGTCTGATCTCTAATGATAATCCACTTAAATTATAATTGAGAAATCTCCTAAACCCTTTTAGAAGAGAGAGATTGCTACACCTTTGAGTGTTAACTCTTTTTTTTGTGTTTAGGTGTTTGAGAGTGCCATCAACAGTCATAACAAGAATGAAAGGTGAAAGGGACACAAAGGTAAAAGATGAAGAATATAGAAACATATGATGTGAAGCACTATAATCTAAGACTCATTTAGAATATGACATACTTGAGAAACTATGAGGCAACTAACCTATAGAAGGAGAAAATGACATTGCTTGTGGCTGTAAGGAGAGAAACTTCTGAAATTGCTCAGTTAGAGTACTAGGATCGGTGATAGAGTCTGATGAAGTTACTGCTACAGTGTGATAGTTTATAACCCTGAGGTGGTCTATAAGCATTAGATTGCAACTGGTTATTATGCTTCTAGGCTTGATTCTGTTGTCTCAACTTGGGACACTGAGCCTTTCAATGACTTTTCTACTTACAGAAACTACACTCATCGAAGTCAACTCTTGTGTAATGCTTATTTTGATGATTATAGAATAGCTAGAAGGTACAACTAGTATAAAAGGATTCAAAATAAAAAGAATTCCCTTTACAGAATAAGACTGAAGATATATTTCTTCAGCTAATAACTCACTAACAACAGAGTCAACAAAAGGTAGCGCAAAACAATGCAAAATTGAACCTATAAGTCCTTCAAAATCACTGCAAAATGCTATTAAAAACTATACCAATCCCTGCTGCTCTTTACGCTCAATATAGGCACCACATACCTTTAATTATATCGATTCTATAAGAGCTAATTGATCCCAAAAATCTATCATAACAGAATAAAACTCCTGAATACTTATATTCTTCTGATGAAGAGCTTGTATGTCATTATTTAACTGATACTGCTTTGCAAAATTTAATTGCGGAATAACCTTTACAAATGATCCCAAACTTCTTTTGTCTCATACTTCGCCAACTGCATACCAATGAAATGCTCAATAGAATTGTTGATTCAAATAATAATCTTTTCATTGTTTGCTTCTCATGTATCTATCAAAACAGCACCCCTCCCTATTATTCTTGGGTATCACATTAATTCCACTAATACATCCCCACATCTTCTTATCCCTAAGAAAATTTCTCAATACATAAGTCCAGTACGAATAATTCTTTCCATCCAACCTCACACTCACAGACTGAAGCGAATCATCTCTTTTGGTAGCCATAATTAACAAACAAAAATAACCAGAACACAAAAGCAACGAAAGACAATACTAGATTGTAGAAACTGAACATATATCGCAGAAACCAAACAAATATCTTTTTAAAATTATACGATTACTCCAAAACACAATATAAATTGTAGAAACTGAATGCAAATATCAAATTACAGAAGCTGTAGGAAAGATGAAATACCAGATTTTGCAGATAAAATATCACACCAAATTTTTTTTTTAGATTAACAAAATATCATTCTAAGTTTATTTTTTCAGATTTTGGAAAAGTTGGATCTATGAAAGCTGTGTTTGGAATTAAGCCTTATTCTGATACCATGTTAAATTAATTTAGATTAACATAAAAGAAAAACGAACATAAAAGAGAAGGAAACTAGAATTCTCATTAATTTGTTTATTATAAAGTGCTTGAGTTAACCTAAATACAAAGAGATTATATATATGTTAAACTGAAAATATTATTTTACCCTTACTAAATAAAACAAAAGTAAATGTATTATTTAACAAAAGTAACATACTTTTTAAAAAATCATTTAAAAAAAACCGAACAAAATTGTTAATATCGATTAAGTGAAACTAAATCAGTTTTAAATTATTATTTATAAAAAAATCTAGCTTATATCATAAGTTAGGTCTATCAGTTAAACCCAACTTTAATAATTATATAATCAAATTTAATAATTATAACACAAGGTTAGATGAATAATAGCAGCAATTAACGAGTTTGGATAAATTAATTGTGACTAAGAAGGAGTGCTTATATTGGGTTTAATGGTAGTGAAAAATCTTGGTATTTTTTAAGCACATTTAAATTTTATATAATTTGATTTAAAAAATGCCAATTGGGTTATTTACATTTTAGATTTAGTATAAAGTTATCCCGTCCCTCTATTTCTATTGGCGCTAAAGGCAAAGTGACCATTGACCATTAATATTAATTTTAAGGGAAAATGGTAACTAAGCTAGGAGGAGAGATTAACTCGGTCACAAATCCAGATTGTCAATTACTTAATTGTCCTTTTTGAAACCACAAATGCTAACCACCTACATGGTATCTCTTCTGTATCAAATTATCCACGTTCACTCATATGCATTTATTCATGGACATGTTTTTTTTAATTTATTTTTTATGAGGTTATCTCAATCTCATTACCTGAACTGCAAGTTTGACCGGTTAACTCAATTGACTCGAGTCTTTCCTTTTTTTTTTAATTATTTTTCTTTTTTTTAATTTTATCCTTCAACATTGGATTGATTAGGAATTAGATTTCATGATTTATTTTGCTTTGTTTTTATGAGATTATCCTTATCTCATGATTCGGGTCATGAGTTTGGTGGGTTGATTAGAATTGTTTTTTGATGTCATTTTTTAATCGGTTTTTTAATTATAATTTCATCATTCAACATTAGGTTTATTGATGATTGAATTTTAATTTTTTTTAAAATTTAATTTTTATGAGGTTATCCCAGTCTCATGACCTAGACCTTGAGTTTAACGAGTTAACTCAGTTGATTTAAGTATTTTTTCCTTTTCCTAATTGATATTTTTTTTCTTCAATTTCTTCCTTCAATATGGGCTAATAGGGAATTAGGCTTCGTGATGTTTTTCAGTTTTCTTTCTATGATGTTATCCCCATCTCATAACGCGAATCACGAGTGATAGATTAACCCTAGTTGATTTAATTTGTTTTTTGTGCCTTTTTTTAAATTAATTTATAATTGTTTTTAACACCGGGCTAATTGAGAATTGAGATTCAAGATTTATCTCAATTTATTTTTTTTGAGTTGTTAACTTGAGTTAACTCGAGTAATTTTTTTTCAATTTCATTCTTCAACATTGAGTCTATTGGAAATTAGATTTCATAATTTATTTTGATTTGCTTTCTATAAAATTACCATAATCTCATGACCCGATATGTGAATTGACATTTTAATCCAGAATGACCTGATTCGATCCAATATATTACTGTCTTAATATTTATATAAAAAAAACATCTTAAATATTTATTTTAAATTAAACAAATTTTTACCAGTTATTTAAATTATCTTTATAACTGCCCAGTTATATCATATTAAAACAATTTGAATATGTTTTCTATTATAAAAACACATTAACAATATTTAAATATATATTTTAAGTTAATATTTTTTTAGACATGACCCGCAACGCAAAATAAAGCGGCCACGTTATACAGTTAATGACTAAGAGTCAACTTCTCTAGAACGTCGACAACCTTAATTTGAAACCACACAAGTCCCATTTCACTTTTGGAAAAAAAATAGAAAAAGAAGAAGAAGAAGAAGAATTTGGGCCCTACATTTGAATTTATACAGCATTTATTCAATCACGCAATACATCAATCATGTTTAATAACGTCTAATATGTAGTCAGGACTTTCTGCTTACATATGTGATGACGTGGTAACACAAGGCCCAGCCAATCAAATTATCCGCGAGAGGCGAGGTTTCTATCCTAGCGGTTCAGATTTCCTTGCTTCTACATTTTGGATTTGAAAGTGTGCATGTCTGTTATCTTTCTGTTATCTTTACAGTGTTTTACATATTTTTTAGACTTGTAAAATATTCAGTGGATCTAAAAATTAATTATAATATATATAAATTGACTCAAACATTCCAAATTATATATATAAAAAATTATCTGGGAGAGCTCGAAAAGGATTTGCAACCTCGTAGCTAGCTACAGAAGAATTAAAATAAAAAAATCATTGTAAACGTGTAACACGTTTTAAGTTTGGCACGTATTCACAAATGATGAAAATTCATACTAAAAGCACAATCCTCATTTGATAACACGTGTATATAATCTTGTAAGGAATAGTATCGTATATATTGACGCCCTGTTCCATATCGCGAGACAAGTATTAATACACATTATAATTATGATTTTTTTTTTAAAAAAAATCTTGTTTAAAAATTAAAAATTGATAATTTATGATTTTCTTAAAATTTATTTTATCAAATTGTAACCATAAAAATTATTATAATTTTATATAGCAAAATATAATTTCAATAATGCTGCACCGTACTCTCTCATACTAACCCTTAATGTGGTTCAATCCGTGAAGCGAGGTTAGTTAGTCAATGAAGTATGAAAAGCAAGGGGAGTCTAGAATTTCAATGCTCATAAGCATGGTAAAATATTATCTACCATAATTTTATATTATTTTGATATATTAATTAATTTTATTTTCTTGAAAAGATATTTTAAAAAATAATTTCCATCACATCAGAGTCATAAACACCCGTTTAAAAATAATAAAAACAAATTTATTTGATGGGTTGGTGACCTTTTCTAAGTTATTTACGTATTCAATGGCAAAACAAGTGGAATGCCTAGTCCCTCCATAGTTGTCTCCCTAGCTTCTAGCTAGCTGTGAATAAACTCACGATTTGACCCGTTAATTAGTTTGAACAGATCAAAAAATAGAAATTAGATGCCGTTTGAAATTGATTTATGTACATGACAATTTCAGAAAACAACAGTGAAATATTACACGCAGAATGATAAAGAAAAGAGAAGAAACTCCCCGTGAAAGAGTTGACGAGGAAAATAACATCCAAATTAATTTGATTGCGTCGAAAAGGTGGTATGGTGGCCTGCATTTCTTTATCCAGCTTACAATAATTTTCATTTTTTAATACATATACTTCAATATAATAATAAATGCATCCGTTTGTTACTGAAACGCATTTAAAATTTTTTAATACAACACGTTACATTAATAAATATATGTTTGGTTTGGAAGTATAATTACATCTTACAAAAATAAAAACATATGGTTTTTATATGAATCCCATAAAAAAAATCAACCATATCTACAAGACAAACACCCCCTAAATAAATAAATGTGACATGTATTTAAATTAGTGGCTATGTATATACTACGCACTATATTCTAGAAAAGGAGTAAGAGAAAAGATTCTGTTAATTATGAAGTCAAGTCCAATCATTCATACAATAAACAGGAAAAGAAACTATAGTGTATAATGTTGAATTTACCATTTCAAATTACAAAATTGTTAGAAGAGTTGAACAGGATATTCCTCCATCTTCAGTGTTTCAGAATGACCGTTTTAGATTTTTGAAATCTACTGAGTCAACGCATTCCAATCCAGCTCTGTAAGGATTCATCAGCTTCAAAAGTTCTGTCGCCTTCTCTTTCGTCTCGCCTCCACAGCCAAACTGTAAGAGCAACACTAGCTTCTGAAAGAGACCTACTTGAAGAGCCTCAACCAGGACATTCACTTCGTCTTCCTTTTCATGCTTGCTAAGCTTCCAAATGGCGGAGACTGAGAACCGGGTTGCCATTTCTGATACCCTCAAGATTTTCTTCACCAAGACTGGACATGTTAAAGCATTCCTAGATGCCTCTTCTTTACCTTCTTCACAGTCACAAAGTACGTCAAAGACACCTAATGCTGTCTCACTTGTGCTCTTTTCTGAGTCTACAGTAACTTCTAATAACACAGAGAGCAGGCCCATCTTGACGAATTCTGATTTGATGTTTGTGCTGGTGGAGGGAGGAGACGAGAGTAGATAGAATATTACCATAAGAGAAGCTTTGGTGATTGTAGGGCAAATTGGTTCCTTAATGAGCCTAAAGAGTACCTCATTCACCTCTTCAATGGTTGCCAGTGCTTCTGCATGCTTTTGGTCTAAAGAAGCAAGTTCTTTCAATGCAATCATGGAGTCTTGCTTCGCCGAAAGATCTCTACATTTCAAGAACCACACCAAGCAGCGTAAAGAATCTTGCGATCCTAAACGTGCTTGTGCTTCCGTATGATCAAGTGAAAGTTGGGAAAAAGGAAACATCCAATTCATGTTGGATAATATCTCCTCCAACAAAGTAGCATTGCTTTCAAAAGAATCCCTCGCAAACGCTTCAAATGCAGCTGCGAGCACACGAATTGCTCCGTTCTCTACGACACAACGCCTATTACGCTCGCTTTCACTGCCCCATTTCTTGATTTTGTGCACCAACTCTAGGCACCGCAGTCCATTCAAACTCTTCACTGAATCCTCCAAACTAAGAAGAGCCTCCGAGACCTGAATGCCCGAAACCGGAACTCTAGGTGTTGGGATTCGTTCGACGCCGTAGTTCCGATTCGCCACACCCCAATCTTGAATCATTCTCCTGAGACTATGATTAGGAATCTGATCCAAACTCCTTAGCACCTGATTTGTCACCGGGCACGTAAAACTCCCACCTTCAAGCCACGCTTCAATGCTCTCCCGATCATACGTTATCCCAGAAGACAATGTCACCGGATCTTTCATAAGATCTAGAGATATTGGGCAAAGAAACTGGTTTGGTATCACCAACTCGTCGCCTTTCTTCAGCTTTTCATGAGCAGCTCTCTTCCTGTTCCAGCTAAAAACCATTTCCCTTAGCTTGCAGAAGATGTGAAGCTCAGTTTCCTTGATGTTAAAGCTATTCAAAAGATGCCAAGGTTTTTCTTGACAGTTAAGAAAATAATGAGATGGGGGTTGGTTGAGTTGGGTTTTTAAGAAGCGAAGAAACACGGCATGAATGCGCAAAAAGTGTAGCTTTCAAGCCGCGTTTAAGGTTTTGCGTTCATATGGATGAATAGAGTACTGTAATGGTAAGTAAATGCGGATACTTAAATTATTTATTTGTGAAGGATATTTTGAATATTGAACGTTGACAAGAGTGGGGGAGACCACTGTTTGTCGTCTTTTATGTTAAAAAAAGGTTGAATATCTGTTCCAAGTAGGAAGCTAAAAAAGCTTTTGATGTTTGAGAGTGGAGACACATGACCCATAATGAGAAGCCATCTAGAATGAGAAAGGATGCTTGTAGCTCTTTTATCCCAGACTTATTACTCCTAAAAATAAGGGAAGATTTAGAATTCTACATCAATATATATATATATATATATATATATATGAATAATGACTTGATATTGGATTTCTTAAACCAAATGCATCAACCGACTATAATTGAATAGTTGGAATAATCAAATACATTTTACTCTATCAATATATGAACGGGTTTAGCCCAAATCAAGTAAAGAGTCTGAATAAGGTCACACAGTCGGAAGACGGAGGCATCTACATGAGTGAATTATTATAAAATATAAATACCTAACCACTTATCTTTCACAATATACAGCCTCTTCTATTTTTATTCATTTGTAAAACAAAAACTTTTTTAAAATTTAAATAAGAGAGGAAAATATTCAACCAAGTGAATGAAACATAAAAATATTCTAAGCTTGCAAAAACCCTTAACACTAAGGTTATGTTTATTTTTTAAAATATAATTATATTTTAAAAAAAATTAATTTTTTTTACTTCAAATTAATTTTTTAATATTTAATATATAAAATTTAAAAAATAAAAATAAAAATTTCTAAAAAAAACACGAGAAGTGGAAGGAAATAACAGTAAAGAATATACAAAATTAGTAAACAATTATTTGTAAAAGAAATAATAATTAAGTATTTTTTACTCAAAAATATATTAAAATAATATTTTATTATTTTTTTAAATATTATTTTTTATATTAACAAATAATCTAAAAACATAAAAAAAAAATTAAATTAAATTTTAAAACAACACGGTACGAAACACTGCCAAGTTCCCAGGCTATAGAAAGCCACAAACAGTCACATTATTCACAAAACTGGTTTTATTCGGAAACTATATACAAATGGGATAAAAGAAAAGAAAAAAAAAGAAAATTATCAGCTCCCCAAATCAGATTGTGGTTACTCATGAATCAAACAACCCTGATCCTAACCAAAAACATCACACTGCAACGTCAAATTCACCTCGTTGATCTCCTGGTTCAAACAGACAGTTGGCTTATTCCTGTCTGATAAATGGAGAAGAGCTCATTTCCGTGCTATAAAACGAGTCATCCCCAGTGATTCCATACATGTTATCATTCTTTTCCTCATCCCATTTGAGGACCTCCCTTATGTACTTGAATGCTTCATCCACTGAAGCACGTTCCCTGGCTCTGGTCTGCGATACAAACAGCTTTTGGCCACTAATTGAAGAATATAACTCCTTGAATTTTACTGCCACATAATAGTAAGCTTGCTGAGCCAGGGATTGGCTCTTGAGATGGGGCCTCAAAGGGCTGAAGTCCTCAAACCACTCACAGGTAGAAAGAGGGACCTGGCTGATCTTGTCCTCGAATGCATCATACTTGTTTAGCAAAAGCACAAATGGGGTGTCCCTGAAACAAGGATGCCTAACCAGGCTCTCAAACATGTCTCTGCTAGCAATCATTTTGTTACAGAGAGGACCTGCACCATGGGCCCACATCTGGTCGTAGTCGCTTAATGCAACGCAGAAGATAATTGCCCTCACATCTTCAAACATTTCCAGCCACTTGCAACCATCACGCAATCCCTTTGAATTTATGCGAATTAGTTGGTACCTGAGGCAATTGGGAAATTCCAAGAGAGATGACAGAAAATTACTCTAAGCAGCGGTGAAGGTAATAGATGATGCAGAAAGAAAGAAAGAGGATTTTTACTTGGTCAAGGGAGGTGGATAGTCAATGTTTTCATTGTATATCTCAGACATAGGGCTTCTATCATCAAATGAAAAATCCATAAATGCAAGACTGTTATTCTGTGTGACTCCTTCAGCATATAAAATGTCCTTCTCTGAAGGTTCGTACTCGTTGCTCGATATCTCAATGACCTGCAAGAAATAATATCATAATACATTACTTTAATATATTACTGAGTAATATATTTGACACAGCAAAACGTTGGGCATCTAATCTACAATGATTATACTCCCATTCCAAAAATTCCAGAAAGGATGAGATAGGGGGAAGAGACAATACAAGGAAGAGCTGCACCAAAAAGAACATGGACAACTTCTAACCCTTATAAATAAACGAAGCGAGAGTAGAGATGCTTGAGGCATACCCGGTCTAAGAAATATTTGGCAGCATCGAGATGATGATGCAATTCCTCCCTTCTCTTGTAAGTTTCCTGAATAGCATGGTCCTTCCAGATCTCATCCACAATAGGAGCATACTCACGTGTTGCAGCAGGAAAAAATGCATCCAAGTCTCCCGTAGCCATGATATCCAGTAACCAGTCAGAAAAATGCTTGAAGCGTTGGTTAATCGAGTAGATGCAGTTCTCTCCTGGTTCAACTTCTCCTTTACCTGAAATTATCCCAGGCTGAACCACTTACTAAGGTTTATTAAGGCTGAAGGCAGCACCTACTTGCATGTTATGCATATTATTATTATTATGGAAAGCAAGGATTTAACAATCTAGCATATTGTTCGCAATCAAATGAATAGTAACTGTTCACATATTTATTCAAAACTAGGAGAACTTCATGCAAAAGTGAACAGGGTTCTGTGTTTTATTATAAATTAGAAAGAATAAGATGACAAAATACTAGTATCAAGACCTGAAGCGCATTCTTCAGAATTGATTGTAGCAGTACTCTTCTCCAACAAAGCCTCCTCTTCAAACCTCTCTCGTCCTTCAAGCAATATGCTAAGATATCTATACATATTGCTTTGAATCATGAGTTTGATGTCCTGCAACTCTTTAGGAGTGAACTTATTCCCATATAAGAACTTGCCCTGTTCCATTGAAAGAGGAAATAATATCAAGAAACCAAGAGAAATACGATAAACATTAAACCAACACCCATCTCCATGCAATGAATTATCACAAGTAAAGCAGAAGTTCAGAAGAACAATGTGCCAAAGACCATTAGGAGTAACAACATATTTACTTTTTCTAAACAGCTATCACATTAATAGATCACTAAGGTTATCATCTGTGAGGCACCCCAATAGACAGTTAAAAAATAGCCCAAATAAAGATAATTGTTTTCAGTTTTGCACTGATAGCTTGTATCTATCTTAAAAATTCAAAAGTTAAGCAATGGCGTAATCACACCAACTACTCAAATTACATGAATACTGTGTTTTCCATAATAATAGCAGCAACATGAAATGATGAAAATAATAAATAAAACCTAATAAAATGGATGTTTGTGATAAAGAAAGTCAAAACAAAAGTGATAAAACATGAATGTACCTGCTTGAAAATGGTACTCGTTCCAGATCCTTCCAGCCCAAATAACAGAAGTTTCTGGATCCTTCCTTGTTCCAAATACTCGGGCATAGACCTTCCTGAAAATGTAGTTGGATCTTCTTTTGGCCTGTTAGGATTTCCAGGTGGCACAGGCAATGAAAATATTGAACAGATGAATCGAGTAGATGCCTGCCTACCAAAAATCAGATGACAATTGTATAAAATTCATTTCAAAACCATTGGTTGAATTGAAACTTAAAAACTGATGGGAGGGATATTATCCACGGATTAAGAGATAACCTTTCCCCATATGTTTCCCTTTATGTTATTCTGGCCTTCTTCCTCATAAGATCCATCATCATACACCCAGAAATGAGTATCCCTTGGGCACTGTACGTTTGCAAGCTGAAATGAATGTCATCAGTTTAAGCAATGAGACCAAAGCCTGACCTCAACCAAACTATCAGAATTGAATGATGCAGCCAATGAAGCATAGGCAAACGTATCATAAAACTGCAAACATATCACAACTGTATAGACATCAAGTATCTAAAACAGCATGTCATCAGTTTCCAATGTTGTGCCACTTTGGAAATGGACAAGAACTAAAACACCAACGGCATGTTTGCTTGTGCAAAATTCTCTAAATCTTCAGAAAATTTTCAAAGAAAAAAGAATTCTTTTAATAGTTAGGAATGTCAACAGTTTTTTGCTAGCCACCAACAAAGACTAACATCTCACTCTGTCTCCCCAACACACACACACACACACAACCATTTCTCCCATCCAACTCTCTCTTCATTGGTAGGGGAATATCAAAGTGGATTGTTTGATGCCCTAGAAGAGTGAAAGTCTTGAAAAAACACTATCACCGCACTTGGCACCAAATGAAAATAAAGGAAGTTCTAGCTCCATTACTATAATGTGCTGGCACATTAGCAGGTATTTGTTGGAGCAGGTTCTTCCCTGCAGTAGTTCATAGATGAAATTCTATCGTTAATTTTCTATTTCCACTCATGGATTCTATAATATCCTTCCTGATTTTTATGAACCCAGTCATCATCTATCTAAGATCAACTTGCTCCCAAGTTAAAAGCTATCTTCCATGTTAAACTTTATGTCAACTAGACTCATGAACGTCTATAAGACTATTCCTTGCATCACACTAAACTTCATGCTACAGTTTTCAGAACTCATACAAATCACGACTATAATTATGCATTTATAGAGTGGACTAGTTTCAAACACTAGATTCATATCAGTCATGTATAGTATTTGAATGTAGGATCCAGTCACCTCATCCCCAGCAAAAGCACTAGGCTTTCTAACTTGGTTTTGCCACAATTATTAAGTAACTTGTACACCATGATTACGAAATGACACACAAACAAGGAAATAAAGATACCTTCAACATTCTGAGCTCAATCGAGGTAATTTCACGGCCATTAATATAAACCTTCGTATTTCCATTACTAGCATCCGACCGAAGCTTACCACCAACATTCAATTTGGAACTGATAATCCTATCCGGTTTCTCTCCCTCCTGAAATCCAATATACAAAAACAATTAACATAATATAAACCCATTTCAAAAACCAAATAAACTTTAACAGTCTTTCTTTCACCTTCCCCCAAAGCCCCGAATCCTTATCATACCAATACTTTCCAGGCTTCAACTTCAGCGGCGGCAACGCACACCCCAAAACCTCAGCCAATTCCTCTTGTATCAACTGCCTCCCATTCACAATCAACTGCTCCGGCCTCAATTGATTAGCAGCACACTCCTTCTCCGCCTTCATTATCTGCCTAACCTCCAAAGGACTACAAACCCTCGCCAAAATCCTCGAACATTTACCTAAACTCGACCTCTTCGATTCCTCAATTGGTTTTCCAATACAACTCACACATTTCCTCCCTTCTGGCATTGATCCCATGGCTTTCAACAAACAATTGCTACAATACCTCTTCTCACAAGCCAAACATGTTTCCCTCTCCTTTAATCTATTCTTCTTACCACACCTACTACAAAATCCACCCTTCCTCTTCATTCCTTTACTCTCTTCCCTCCTTGTCGTTGTCAAATCAGATTGCGTGGAGGAATAGCCATCCTCCTCATCTTCTCCTTCCTCAGTCTCCGAATCTTTCGGCGTATTAAACGTAACAACATTCCCTCGCCTTCCTCCTTCACTCCTCCCATCATTTTCCTCTTCATAATTTCCTTCCTCTACTTCTACTCTCGCTGGATAAAATCTTCTAGCGTTTCCGTTGTGGTTGCTAAATCTGGTGAATCTTGAAACTGGAGAGGCGACAGGAATGCTTGGTCTTGATTTCGATTCTTCGGTAGAAGCGAGAGAGGAAGTACGAATCGATAACGAATTAAGATTTAACGGATCGACGCGAGGGACTTCGTAAGGAACTGGAGGGCCTTCGTATTCGATGGCGATTGAGTAATCGAGATGATCTTCGTCTGGTAATGGTGCTCCTGCTGGTAACATCCTCCGTATTACTTCTTCCCACGCGTTTTCTTCCCCTCCTTCTGGTTCTATCGTCGTTTCCATCAGAGATTTTGTTTGTTTGATTGCTGAGAAAATGAGAGAAAGTGGGAGAAAATTGAAGAGAAAAGGAGGAAGCGGTAAGTGTATCTACAGTGGAAGAAGAGTCAAAGAAAGAGAGAGAGGAGACGGAGTTGGGTAACGGAAGAAGAAGTCAAGTCAGGTGGTTGCTTGTTATTCCGTTAGATTTGACGTAACTAATGATGGATAAGTAAGAAATATTTTGGTGCAGGTATAAGTCTACAAGCTATGTTAAGGATTTCATATCAGTACCCACATTATAGATTCTGTCTAATTTACTATCTAATTTTCATAGACCTAGCAATTATATCCCTCGATCACGTTTTATTAAGAAAATCTTTAGGAACTTGGTTTTATTTAATAACATGCATTCAATCAATCCAAATAACGAATTAATTTGTATTTTAATTTGTTTACTTAATCATGTTGACGTAAAATCCCACAACTAATTTATTTCTTATATAGCCACAACTAAGCTCCAATTACAGCTAAACCACATCGCTAACTTGTTTCGAGAAAAATAATAATAATAATAATAATAATAACAAGGCTAAAATTGGAAGATTAGTAGTTCTAAGGGTAGGTTTGATATTTTATCATAGTTGGGGTATTGAATTGTAGTTAGCCCAAAAGTTTTGACTGAAGTTAACAGAGAGTTGGCAGCCCGAAAGTTTTGGTGCAATCTTGAAGCGAAAAGTCAAAAGTAGTTCAAATGTGAGCAAGTAACAAACTAACAAGTGTTCAAAACAAAAATGTTTTTTCGTCGGTTGACGTTTGCTGTTAACCCGCCGGCGTGTCGTTTTAGTGAAAAGTCAAGTCAGGTGCAATCTTCGTTGGGTTTATATACTAGTACTTGGCGTGTTTTAGAGCGCGACACGACATTTAACTATTCTATTTTATCCAACGACTCATAATTCACGGATAGTTTTAGTGTATTAATATTTTAAATATCAATGATTTATTGGCTTTTTTATCCTAAAAAAACATATTAAAAATAAGAGGACTGCTAAATTCATTATAAAAATTGTTATTCTAAGTTCTAACTACTTTTTCAAAATGACTAATATATATTTAATTATTAAACTCATCCCTACCTCTAAGATAATTTGAAAATTAAATGATTTAAAGCTTGATTGGTATTATAATAACAATTATTTTACAAAGTATATTTTTTTTAGAAATATATTAAAATAATATTTTTTAAAAAAATTATTTTAATATTGCACATTAAATAATGTAAAAAAATTAATTTAAAAAATAAAATAAAATATTTTTGTACAAAAATACTTTTCAATTATAACCTATAATCCCTAATCTAAGTTAAGATTTAGAAAAAATAAATAAATTTAAGATTAATTAGGTTTGACATGATCAACCAGGTTAAGATATAATTTGTTTTTTTAAAAAAAATTAAAATTAAAATAATATTATTATGATGGATAAAATAGATCATCAATGATTCAAAAAAATAAAAGAGAAAGAGAGGGACAAAAAAAAGATTCAATCTTAATTAGATCTTTCAAGTTCCATATGTGTCGACGGTAATCCTAAATCGTCGAATATTACTTGTGTTTTTTAAGTACCAAAACCCCTTCCTTAAATGCAAGTGACGACAAATGAGGCCTTATGTACAGGGGGAGGAGTCATGAATTATTGTTAGGGAGCCAAAAGCTAGGAAAAGTTTTTCGGAGGTCAAATTTTAAATTTTGCTGGTTTTATGGGAGGATATTATTATTTATTATTATTATTTATTTGCAGGGGTTAGGGCTCCACTGGCCTCTCATCTCCGCCGCTGCTTTTTATTTTTCTACATAAAATATTAAAATCTCTGTAGGCTTTGGTGGTATAAAAAATGTTAGTATTAGAACCAAAAAAAACATAAAATAATATAAACATTGTTTTAATTTTGAAAAATATAGATGCATGATGTATCTATCCTCACATTATCATATATACTCAAATTTTTAAATATAAAAGTTATGGGATGGTTAGTGCTGGCTAGCTCCTAAAAACTATAATAACTAAGATGTGATTGTTGGGTTAAGTTTAAATTGTTTTATAAGTAATTTTAAAGATTATTTTCTATTAGAAAACCACCACATCGCTCTATAGACCATCAAATCTTTCATAATCATGTTTTGAGCCCTTATGTGTTTTTTTATGACATACTTTTTTATTTTTCTTATATTTTTTAATTTTATATTTGAATTTTGAATTTTTGTTTATTTGCTTTATATTTTTTTTTTTTCTAATTGTTTCCTAATACAAACAAAGTTTTCTAACCTATTTATAAGTCTCATAAATCTCTTAAGGAGACAATTATCTTATATTTTATTTTTCAAAAAATAAAACAACAAACTTAAAATTTACATTTGCAACTCTCTTCACTCATTCAATCTTTTATGTGTTTCATGTGATTTTTGTGTTGTTGTTATCCTTACTTAGCTTCCATATGCACAAAAACGTAAAACAGACCATTGCTAACCATATAATAATATCATGAATAAATAGTTATTGTTTTTATACCTTATTTGTTATTTATCAAGTACAAAAATAAAAAAAAATTATAATATATTCATCGAACATTGATTAATTGAATTTTATTTATACGTTATTTGTTATTTATCAAGTAAAAAATTAAAAAATTATAATATATTCATCATTAATTGAATTTTATTCATTACTTCATATAAAATAATAGTATACATAGAGAGAGGATTAAAAAAACATAAATATTTTACACACACTTATATATAATACTGATGTATATATCTTGGATTGAGTTTGAATTAGATTTTTGATAGAATTCATATTATATTCACTATTAAAATATCTATTAAAAAAAAATCATCCACTTGAATTGGTTGGAGTCAATATTCATCTAGATGGGGGTTAAATTAAGCACTCTTAAATTGAAGAAAAAAAAGAAAAAAGAAGGAAATAATAAATGAAAGAAATTTAAAGCCACAAAAGGATGATAGACTCAAAATGAGACGCGTAAACTCATGACAAGGACATCTATGATGGGAGATCTATGATTTTGAGCTTTCACGGTCACCACAAGCACATTCCACAAGCAAAAATATATGTGTTAGGGACGGTGGACATCTAGCCCCAAATTGGGTCCCATATTTCAAACCCTAAATTGGCCTGCCCTTCTCACTTTTTTTTTTGTCTTCATCTAGTACATGGAAAAAAAAAAAATCTTTACACCCAAATTACCTAACAGCCCCTTTATTTAAAGATATATTATTAGCTATCCAACAAATACTGGGCAAATAAAATATAAGCAGAATGATTAGTGGGAGTATCCTCCATTTGCATGATTGATTCTCTTGACAAATCATTGTTTTTAAATATAATATAATAATGGACCTTCAATTATTTAGCGATATTTGCATATAGTTTGTACTTTGTAGATGGTTTTATTATAACACTATAAACATAGTTTTTGTTAGGTTTTGGAGTTTGGAACCGTTTGGAAACGTGGTATAAATGATGTTCTTAAAAAATTCAATTTTTTTATGTGTTTTGAATCGTTTTAATACGCTGATCTTAAAAATATTTTTTTTAAAATAAAAAAAATATTATTTTGATGTATCTCGACACGAAAAACACTTTAAAAAACAACTGCAACCACACTCTCAAACACGTTAATTGTTAAAATTTTATTTTTAAATATGATTTTCATAAAGATAATATCCGAAATGTGAAATGAAAAGAAAGTCTTTTCTTTTCATTTACATTTCTTTCTTATATAAAAAAAAATGTTTTTTTGGCAAAACTTTTTCTTGCCAAATTAATTTCTATATTTTAGATCTAATAAAAAAACATGACTTGCTGATTCATTAGCTAAAATGTTTCTTTATTATAAAAATAAGCAAATCATTGAAAAAATCTATTTAAAGATTGGATGTTTTGTTTGAATTCATTCACAAACAAATCATATGAAATCTAACTTATATATGTTTATAAAATCTTAATTGTATTTCTTATTTGAATTTTACTATTATAAAAAATCATAGTCACAAATAAATTATACAAAATAATCTATCAATTATTTTATTCATGATTAATTAATAATTTAAAGTGCATGAATTTCACAATCCACTATTTACCATAACTTATTATTTTTTAAAATAAAAATTTAGTAAAATTTGTTTATATAATTTGTCAACATTAAGTGAAATTGAAAAAGATTTTAACAATTTTTTAAGAAAACATCCCTTATCAACAAAGTTATTTTTTCCCAATTTTCTATTTTTTCTTAATAAAAGTTTCTAATTATCATAATAATTTATTTAAAAACAATGGTGTATCATTAAGGGGTATTTGAAAATAGTATTGTAATCGTTTTCAAAA
This sequence comes from Populus tremula, assembly GCA_964019445.1. NCBI lineage: Eukaryota > Viridiplantae > Streptophyta > Magnoliopsida > Malpighiales > Salicaceae > Populus > Populus tremula. The sequence continues at coordinate 10,465,854 of CAXHTJ010000007.1, read as the reverse complement.
TATTTTTTACTCTAAAATATATAAAACCAATACATTTTTTTTATTTTAAAAAAATTATTTTCAATATCAACAATTAAAAAATTTCAAAAACGTGTTTTATTATAAACCAAACCAATGGCAAAAGTGAAATTAACTAAAACTCAAGGGACTTTAACTTATCTTGTAACGTCAGCAACGTTTATCACAATCTTACTCTTATAAATTGGAGCTTTGCCCTTGATTACCTCTGTAACCTGCCAACCTCCACATCCACCAGTTCAAACAAACAACAATCACCTTCAATACATTCATTTCTCCCTCTCCCTCTCCCTCTCTCAAAAGAAAAGGCTCTCTTCCTTCTATCTTTCGACATATTCGTTTCAGCTACTTAAAAGGGTAAGTATACATCGTCAAATTCAAGCTAGAATCAACAATCTTCCTTGTTTTAAAGGGTTTTTGATGGAATCTAACAAAAGGCTTTTTGGGTTTTGTAGGGTGGTGTAAATGGAAGCAGCTACAGCTACTGTTATTGGATCTTCAATTGGGATCTCTCGACCTGCAAAATCTGTTACTGGATTGGGTCTTTCAGCTACCAATAAACAAGATTTTGTGCGTTTTCCTATTAAGGTATTACCGGTTAGCCTTATTTTGGGGTTTTGGATAATGGGTTTTTGGGTTTATGCATGAATTTTGTGTCGGAGGAGAGTATATGCCTAAATTATGCAAGCTACTGCATGCTTAAGAGCTATCAGTAAATGAAGTTTTATGTTTTATGCAAAAGATTTGTTCTAGGAGATGGATTCCTATGTGTTGTTGTGTTGGATTTTTTGTCAAAAAATGAAGCTTTTAAGAATTGTTTCACGTGAAATTTTGAGAAGTTTATAATTTCTTTGGGTTTATTTGGGACGTTTAAAGTTTGCTTTGTTGTTGGTTTTCTGTATTTTGAGATTATGTATGGAAAGCTGGTGTTTAATTCCTCATTCTTCTTGTGTTATCTGGATTCCAGCGTCATTCTTCAGTTTCATACTCAAAGCAGGGTCATAGGAGAGTGGCATATGGAAGTAGGAGATGTATGGCAGTGAGAGCATCTTCGTCATCATCTTCAGATTCTTCAGGGTCGATTGTGCCAATTGCTCCGCTTCAGCTTGAGTCTCCGATAGGGCAGTTCTTATCCCAGATTTTGGTTAGCCACCCTCATCTTGTGCCAGCAGCAGTTGAGCAGCAGCTTGAGCAACTTCAAACTGATCGTGATGCTGAGAAACAGAAGGAAGAGCCTTCTGCTAATGGCACCGACTTGGTATTGTATAGGTTAGTTTCACGATAGTGGTAGATAACTGTGTTTTATAGGTGCTACTATTGATGCCGAAAATTGAATCTAATGTTGGGTTTTTGAAATTATTAGGAGAATTGCTGAGGTGAAGGCTAATGAGAGGAGAAAAGCCCTAGAAGAGATTTTGTATGCATTGGTTGTGCAGAAGTTCATGGATGCCAATGTTTCTCTGATACCCACCATAGCCCCCTCTTCCATAGGGTCATCTGGTCAAGTGGACAAGTGGCCTAGCCAAGATGAGAAGCTTGAACAACTTCACTCGCCTGATGCATACGAAATGATTCAGAACCATCTAACTCTCATTTTAGGAAATCGGGTGGATGATTCAACTGCTGTTGCTCCGATAAGCAAACTCAGGGTTGGACAGGTCTATGCAGCATCCGTGATGTATGGATACTTCCTAAAGCGAGTTGATCAAAGGTTTCAGCTTGAAAAGACAATGAAAATCCTGCCAAATGGTGTGGATGAGAGAGAGAGTGATATTCACAAGGCTGTGGGTCAGGATGTGAAACCTGGTGGTCGAGGGTTATCCTATCAAGCTTTGTCTTCCCATCCTGAAGCCATTTCTGGTGGTATTAATCCTGGAGGATTTGGACAAGGATTAAAGGCTTCAAGATTGCGAAATTATGTGATGGCGTTTGATGGGGAAACACTTCAAAGCTATGCGACAATAAGATCAAAAGAGGCTGTTAGCATCATTGAGAAGCACACTGAGGCCTTGTTTGGAAGACCTGAGATTGTCATAACGCCTCAAGGGACTATTGATACTTCCAAGGATGAACTAGTAAAGATCAGCTTAGGTGGTTTGAAGAGACTTGCTTTGGAAGCTGTTACTTTTGGTTCTTTCCTCTGGGATGTAGAGAGTTATGTGGATTCGAGGTATCACTTTGTTCTCAATTAAATAATGTTCACGTGCGTGCAGGCCAAAAAAAAAAAAACATTTGTAGTAGACATACAACTGACCAAAGTTAAATGCTATCTATGTATGAGTGTAAAGCTGGTGGTAACTATAAATAGATTTGGGCTAATTTTTCTGTATACAGTTTTGATGTTCTGTTTTCCTGTCTCGATTTGCATCTGTGCATTACCACATGGAGTTATTCTGTGCAAAGCTCGTCCTTGGAACTCTTTTTTTGCGCTTTCATGCAAGAAACCATGTAGTCGTGATGCTTTGAATTATCTGTCACATACGTGAGTTTGATCGCAATAACAAAACTGCTAGATGTATATTTTTGCTCTAAATATAATGTCATTTTTTTCGTGTGTAACATATATAGTCACATTGAACTAAAAAGTGCACATCATGTATGTAGTGAATGTACAAGTGAAGAGAACCAAGAATTTAGAGCAATACTGGCTTGAGTTCACCTGGAAAGAAATAAGAAACAGAAAGCCCAGTCCTTGAGTTATAGTGGTTGTTTAGTGGGGAAAAATCATTGAGGAAACTTTAGCCATGAATTAACTGTATAGTTGTAAATGTTTCATAGGAAACCACTCTTTAAATGGTCTTTGATGGTTGCTAGCTGCAGCAACCAGAAGTAGATGTAGATGGTATTTAGTACTAGTGAAACATTGATTTTCTCTAGCTAATGGCCAAGGGAAGTTTAGATTGGATTCAGAAATTTGTTGGGTGTCTGTACCAACTTGTTCTGATATGGATTAATCTCAATCTATTTATCATTCATCTTGGTGGATTGATCTCAGCCTTTTGTCTCCCAATTGTCTTGTCGAACATGGCATGGTCATTCCACTAGTGTAACCAGATTCTGTGGGTTTTTGTAGTCAGATATACCACTTATGAGTTGTCATCACGAGGAGAAAATTAACATTGTTACCATCTATGTACGCATAATTTGCTTAGTTACATTTTGAAGTTCAACTATTTTTCTTTCGATAGGTTTCTGTAGTTACTCTCAAATGTAAATTTCCTGAACCTGGTTTGGCAAGAATGTGCTCGTGATGTGATAGTATTAGTATAGTTACGCAGCAAACAGTTGTATACTTTTTTTTTTAACCAAAAAAAAAAAAAGCTATAAAGAGAAATTTCGAGCCTGAATGGTAAACACAGGGTGATTTGCCATTGCTCATCGTTCTGTTCTCTTAGTGAAATATTAGCAGGGTTTAAATGTTTCACGGTAATTACTCCATTCATCTCCTGGTTGGGGTTCTTAGCGAACTGGATTAACATCCCCATTTTTAGAAAAGCCAAGATATATCATTTTTTGTTTCAAAATCGACAGAATGATTAATCACTGCATTATATTTTTGATGAACAGTGGAAAACACCTGTTATACATAATGCGGTCCTAGATGACAGGGTTGAGCTGCTTAAACAGGTTAAAATTGTACAGAACTTTGCCAAAAACATCATAGAATACTATCTTTCCATCTGTCTGTCTTAGTTCCAGAGACATGAAACCTTGCCCATCATAATAAAACTTGACTCCTTTGTTTAGTTTATCAATATCCCCTTTCCATGCCTTTGATCCACCTCCACTTGTTAAAAATTGGATTTGGCTGCATAAAGAGTCAAGTTCTTAAATCTTGGTGATTTTTGTTTCAATCCTTGATGTCAAATAATGTCAATCAATGTTTTTTTTAAACATACCTTGTGTTGCTGGTCATGTGTTCCAAGCAATGATCATGCCCATTTATGTACATTTCAACATTGTTTGCCTGGACATTCAAGACGTGGTTTGTTAGAGAAACGCTTTGTTTGTGACAATCTCAATCTCTTTAGTAAGATTAGCTACCTCAAGTAGCGGGAGAAGTTGCTTCTTTAGCTCCTCTGTTTCCCCATGATGGCCAATGCTTCTGATAGTATGATGCCCAACTACAATCTTCCAGTTAGCAGTGGAGTCCTGCAAAGCTGATTCCAAGTCCTGTTGCCAAACATGAAAAAGATGTAGGATTTGGGACAAAAAACAAAACGTCGACTGCACAGTACTTGCATAAATGTACGAGGATGAACAGAATGAATAACCTTCAAGAGGTTTGAAAGATAGTGCTGCCTTGGCATCACTCCTCTCCAATCATAATGATGGGGGTTTGGCTTCAGAAAGTACTTGTCCACAAATGGAGTGGTGTCGATGAAGAACAACTCCACAATTTCTAAGAGGATGTGAAGAGAAGTTTGAATTTAGTTAAGCGAGAGGCAGTGTTTCAGGACAAAAACCTCAGAGAGGTGTGAGGTTTGATATCTACTTGCTATAGAATGTTGAATAATTTACTGTTCATAGGTGGAGGTGTATCTTACCTGCGTTAAGAATGAAAGATCTCAGGCAAATCCATCGGCTATCTATATTCCTCAGGTTCGGACTTAATTGAGCCTTGACATTTCCCCGGTAGTCATGGTTGCCTAGAACTGAAACCAGAAAGCTTTTCAGAACACGTGATGGGGTAGGGCACCCGCATTAGCAAAAACAAAGGATTCATGTATTTGTGCATTCTTTTCATTATAAGAATTAGACCCAGTCTAGCTAGCAGATCAATCCAGTAAACTGTCAACCAAGACCAAGACTTGTGCTTCTTTCTTCTTTGGATGAAACGACATTGTTTTGAAAATAATGTTGTTTTTTTAGGATTGACCAAGTAGTACTTAATCATAATTATTAAATATAATTAGAGGATAGAATCATGAGTTAGGTGAGCTAATCTTTTTTTTTTTATAAAAGCATGGATAGATGTTTAACCACATTGCATGTTTTGATGTTTTTAACCAAAACATAGAGTCAACCTCTCTTTATTTTTTTATAAAACCCGGCTCAGGCTAGGTCCCGGGTTAACTTACCAGGCTGATCAGGTTTCTTAACAATTCTTTTGATTCCAGGACTTACCACTGTACCACTGCTTTTGAAGGCTCTTTGCAGTATAGATTTTGCTAAATGATTTCTCAAACACAGGGTCATTTATGCTTCTCAACCCGTCCTCGTAAAAGTTGTCTCCAGTAGAAACAACGAAATCAATGTTCAACTCTTCTCCTATTCTTCCCATCTGTAAGAAACTTGAGAAATCAAATGAATATTCTTGCATTGAATGAATTATCACCACTTAGTGCCTCCATCAATCCACAGCATCAGTTCATAATTAACAAGCATGAGACATCTATATATGTATATAACATGATACTGAGTGTTAAGACTTAAAAGATGGCTTAAAAAGTAAAAAAAACCTGAAATGCAACATTGGATTGATTATAGTTTCCTTTTCTTCCCCAGTCTCCAACCACCAAAAAGCTAATTGAGCCATCCTCCTTGGCAGGTTGCTCGAATCGTTGAAGCTCAGCTAAGGCACAAAGAACATACACATGGAAGCAGGCCATCCATACGAGGTGCATTGAACTGAAATGGTGACTGAAACTAGCCATGATATCCTGAAAAAGAGAACTTTTTAGTTAGCAGCTCTGGTTTGGAGTGCAAAAGATGTGAACTCAGGTAACCTCTTTGAAGAGCATATTATGTGGTGTACCTGGACACAAAAATGGTGGTGTCTCTAGAGATGTTCAAAATCGAAAAAGCAACCCGTTAGCTAGCTACAGATAGTATCCATGCAAATTCAGGATAAGAGATTCAATGAGGGCAAAGGAAACTTCATTCTATTAATGGCCTAAATTCATCCGCGGTCACCATCGAAGTCCACTTTCCTGGAAATTTCTTGTTTTGTCTTGTTCAATACCAGAAGAGACGTGAACTTATGAAAGAAAATCATAGATGAGCAAGGGAATTCAAGGAACGAAGATGGTTTGAAGGTGGTGGTGCTATATTGGCGCTTTGCTTGATGTCACAAGGCTGCTGTCCTTTTGCCCTGACCCTAACAATCCATACTAAAAAGTTGGCTCTGCAAGTCTATCAGCAATGGGTAAAGTTCTTGTGTTGAAGCACTGATTTACCAATTTTTTGGGTGCAATATTACTGCAAGGCCCATTTTTCCTTTTTTTTTTTGGTTTAATAAAAAATTCAGTGGGTTTGGTAATAGTAAAAGCTAGGGAATCCCATGAAGATTGCTAGAAGCTCTCCATCAATTTAATCATTCTCATGACATTATAGAACTCTTTTTTTTTTTGATGTGGCCCTAACTCACTATTATCACAGTGCTCGATGACAATGAAACATGAGCTCAATAATGATAGGAAAAAAAAAAAATTACAACAATGATAATCTGTTGGCTGTGGATCCCTAGGTTGATGAGTGGAGCAACTTTGTTGTAGTCCATCTATGCAAAACAGTGCCAGAAACATCATAAAATGCAATCTCTGCTTCATTCGTAGTCAACTGCACAGACATGAAACCTTGACCATCGTAGAAGAATTTGAGACCATCTTTGTTTTGTTCTTTAACGTCACCCCTCCATGCCTTAGACCCAGCTCCACTAGTTAGAAACTGTATTGGACTGCCAAAAAATTGCCTATCGTTAGTAATATTTTCGAAGAACCCTTTCCACTAAGCAACACAGTAATCACTTAAGTTGTACCTCTCTGTGTCACTGATGTGTTCAAGGCAATGGTCATGTCCGTTCATGTAAAAATCTACATTATTGGCCTGAATTTAATGAAACAGCACCGAAAGAGATTCAATCTTGTGTTCAAAATTACTTCTTCATCAAAAAGTAAAACAGAACTGCTTTTTAATGATTGTGTTTACCTTCAGGATTGGATGAAGCTTGCTGACAAGTTCCTCAGTGTCGCCATGGTGTCCTATGCTTCTAATTGCGTGATGACCCACAACAATTTTCCACTTTGCTTTTGATTCACTCAATGCTAACTTTAGATCCTGATCGAAAAAAGGGTATAATCCACTTCTTAATTATCCAGAGCTCTATCTAAACAGTTGACAGACCACTGATTTAGTGGCTATTAAAGTGCATATATTGTAAAGTCGATGCATTATTTTGGAAGTAAAACAATGAACATACCTTTATTAGGTTTGCAATATAAGATCTAGGAGATCCAATACCTCTCCAGTCATAAGTATGTCCCTCAGCTTTAGTAAAGTAAGATTGGACAAAAGGGGTTGTGTCCGCAAAGAAAATTTCAGCCAATTCTGCAGAGAAAAAAAGGATTTGAGCTATCAGATGAATAAATCCTAAATTAACATCTAGATTTCAAGTTTCAAGTGGTCATAGTTAGTATAGTCTTTATAGAAATATGAGATGAAGGAAGAACTTAAAATGTAGAAGCTGTTACCCACCAGCATTGACGATGAAAGATCTCAAACATAGCCACCTGCTATCAATTTTCCTAAGTTGTTGGCTCAATTGTGCCTCTGCATTCCCCCTATAGTCATGGTTTCCCAAGACTGCAGAAGAGAAGAGAAAGAAAATTAGAAAATTCAAATCAAGTAAGATCAACATGTAACTTCTCGTTTTTATCTGTGGAAAAAAATCGTTATCAGCCAGTCGCCAGGCTCCGTACTCACCACTGTACCACTGCTTTTGCAGGCTATTTGCAGTGTAGATTTGAGTAAATGATTCCACAAACGCTTTGTCTTGGTTTCCAGTCAATCCATTATCATAGAAATTATCACCTGTTGAAACTACAAAATCTATGTCGAGCTTCTCTCCAATCCTTCCCATCTGTATCCATGCAAATCAAAGGAAGATTAGCAGGTACGTGTTAGTTCATCAAGGAAAGTTCTTTAAGAGATGGAAATGTCAATTACATGTTGAATGATTCTCTCTCACACACGGAAACATGAAATAAATCACAAAAAGCAAAGAAGCTGGAAGAACCTGAACAGCAACTTCAGACTGGTTGAAAGCACCTTTTCTACCCCAATCTCCAAGCACCAAAAAGGAAAGAGTCCCCTCAGTTCTTGCAGGCTGCTCAAATCTTTGAAGCTCTGCATGTGTAGAGACGAAGCACAACCCAAAACTACATATCACCAAAACAAGGCATAGAGCCATGCTTTTGTTCTTGAGAATGAGACCTGCCATGTCTCTCTGGCTAGAGCTGAACGGAGAAGAAAAGAAGGATGGACAGAAGAGAATCTTGCTGGGGATAATTCTTTGTACCATATAGCAAGCAACTCGTGAACTTGTTCTCTACGCTGTAGCGAGTCCTGTCCACGTCCCTATTTTTTCTTGAGTCCGTTAACCTATTTTTATAGACCAAAATAGCTAGCTAATTATTAATTATGAAATAAGAAAACTATAGATTTGAAAAGTCGAGTTTGGCAAGGAAACTATGACATCTCTAATGATTTGTTTTTTATTGCGTTAATATAATTTAAAATTTTAAAAATAATTAAAAAAAAAAAATTTCAAAAATATCTTTTAAACAACAAAACAAACATTCTCGGAAACAACTTGTTAGTAGTTGTGGATTGAGATCCAAAATTAGCCAATCCGGTAGTCGGTCACCATGCATGCCTCATGCAGCACTAAAAAGTAGAGCTAAATATGACAAGGTTAATTGATGATATAAGCGTTAATTATTATTATAATTGTTTTTAATTCATGTTCGTTACCTTGACTTAATATTCAAATAAAATTCACTAAAGTCTCGATCTTAATTTTTTTCATGAATTTTATTTTAAGGTAATGTTTAATTACTATTTTAGAATAAAAAACATATAAAAAAACATTTTTTTATCTGTTTTTTTTTTAAGTTCAAGAATTCACTAAAAAAAATTCATTAGGATAAATTTATTTTCATATCTTTATTTTCGTTTTTTTAACTAAATACTTTTTTTTATATCTATTTTTCACACATTGAAACTAATTTATATTATTGAAAAAAAAATGTATATATATTTACGATTTAGCAAAGGACAAGAAGTCCATTACTTCACCACCACAAATTCATGAATACCAAGTGTTGAAGGTTTTCACAAATAATTCCTGCACATATCTCTACAACTTGTGAATAATTTGATCACATTGGCGGAATTGTGCCACAAAATATGGCATTATACATGGAAAAGCTGCCGGACTTGCTATATCTAAAATTGTGGTGTTTTGGTTTATTTCATCCACTAAATTTGAGGTTGGTGTTAGAAAAAAAATATCCTAGAATAACACGAGTATTGAATAATTATTATTGTTATTAGTAGTTATTTAATATAAAAGTTATATACAATAACAATTGTTTAGGGGTAATTATTTTTAGTTTGGTTTGTTTTTTATAAAAAAAGTAACAAAACTGAATTAAAAAAAAAATAGTAACCAAACTGAAACTAGTTCGAACCGGCTGGTTTCAGTTTGGTTTTTTAGGCTAAAAATGGTTCAAACTGGTTTGACTTGGTTTTTTTTTCTTTTTGGTTTTTTCAGTTTTAGGCTTATAAAACCGAAACCAAGCCGAACTGGTCGATTTTAAAAAAAAATTAATCTGTTTAATTGGTTTTTTTTCATGGTTTGGTTTTTTTTAATTATCTTTTTTTTTGTTTTCTCGGTTTAATTGGTTTTTTAGTTTTTTATTCACCCCTATAATTATTTAATATAATTGTTATTTTTATTAGCGGTTGAATAATAAAATTGTGATTCTTGGTAGCAGTTGAGTCAAAATTAATATGTTATTTCTCTAATATTGTTTTTTTTTTAATTATTATTATAAGCTTAAATGTTTTACTAAACTTAGGTAAAATATTTCTATACCTAATCTTTGTGGCATCACTTAAAATCCTACGACGTTAATTTTTTGGAATTTTCTTCATTATTTGAGTAAGTTTAAAGAATTAATTAGGCAGACAAAACACAGAAAAACTCAAGAGGTTTCTGTACAGGTAGTAATTAACAACGTGTAACAGGCACAAACGGTGGGCAGTTTTCAAGTTGAGAGACTGCAAAATAAAAATAAAAATAAAAATAAAGGAACAATGGATATGCGAATATGCCGTAGGATCGACATCCGAATAAGGAATTAGATCCTATAGAATATTCGGTGGTAAATAATTAAGATATTTGTTTTAAGAGTATTGAATTATTCATATCTATTAGCTATAGTTTGGGCAAATTGAGTGATGCATCAACAACCTGTAAAGAAAGAAACTCATATGCCGATAAAGGCAGACACACCATAAAGTCTCTGAACCTCCTCTTCCACCACCGTTTTTACTCAGAGTATGTTTATATTTTTAAATATATTTAATTATTTAAAAATTTTAAATTATTTTAATGTGCTATGTTAAAAATAAATTTAAAAAATAAAAAATATATTATTTTTATATATTTATAATAACAAACAGTGACCCACAGCTCCAAAAATTTTCAATATTTTTATTAATCAATACCATAAACACTGTAGGTTTCAATTTTTACTCCAAATTTTTTTATGTTACTGGATAATTAATATTTTTTATTAAAATAATATATTTTTTTATTTTTTATAAATAATATTTTAGTGTGTTGATCCAATTAATTAAGTTTCATAAAATCTATGTTTTTTTATTCATCTTGCAATTCAATTCAAATTAAATTTTGAATCGCAAATTTTTTTAAGTTCAGCAGCTATAATGAAGAACACTATTAATGTAGTCCATCGAGGAAGGAAGATACCTCTCTTGATTTTATTTATTTTTTAATTCAAGGTATAGTACTGATAATGCATCCTCGTGTTGCTTTGGCTTTTTGGAGTCCATCGAGGAAGAAGATACCACTCTTGATTTTATTTATTTTTTAATTCAAATTTTTTTTTTTAATTCAAGGTATAGTAATGATAATGCATCCTCGTGTTGCGTTGGCTTACTGTAATCCATAAGGAAAAAGATACCACTCTTGATTTTATTTATTTTTTAATTCAAGGTACAGTACTAATAATGCATCCTCGTGTTGCTTCGGCTTACTGCGATTCTTTTTTTTCAGTGAACAACTCTTTATTCTTTTAGATAATGTTTGGTATAATGATATTAGTAATTATAGATATTAAATTTGGATGGATTTAGTAGGTTAATCTGGGATTTAGTTAATTTGATGACTGGATCGATTTAGATAAAGTAAAATACTGAGATTAACAAAACCCTGATTTATCTGCCGAATTGACCTGTGACCGGCAAAACCCAGTTGAGAATTTTTTTTAAAAAATGTATTTTTTAATTGGTTATTAATCATTTTTAAAGTTTACTATATAAATACTAGAACAATATTTTTATTTTTTCAATGTGAAATTTGAAGCACTTTAGTATATTTATGTTCATAAAAAAAAGTTATGTTTTTTTAATATAAGATTAAAAAACTTTTTATTTAAATATTTTAATTTAAAATAATAACATACTACCATATTATTTTTTTAATGTAGAATAAAAAATCTTTTGAAATAATATTTTAAACTTTATTATTTATAATATGTATAGCCTATATTCACAAGGATTGTTTTATAATTTTTTCATATGAAATATTAAAACTTCAATTTTTTTTATTTTTTCAGGTTAACCAAGGTCAATCCGTGTAACCCGAGACTCGGCTGAGTCAACCTTCGGGTTTGATCTGATAACTATAGTAGTAATAGTTATTTTTTAAAAGTTTTTTTGTTTAAAAATATATTAAAATAATATTTTTTAAATTTATTTTTGATATAATATATTAAAAAAAATACAAAAACATAAAAAAATTAATTTAAAGTAAAAATAATAATTTGAAATTTTCACAGCTTTTAAAATATAAAAATAAATATACTCTTAATCTTCAATACAGTCGAATTCTTTGTATGATGAAAGTAGGAAAAATAATTGTATTATTTATAGAATTATTTTTTCATGCGTGATTTTAACAACCAGCCACAACCACTTCATGATCTTAATAATAATAATAAAAAAAATCTTATCATATATCTACAATGCGTAGAAACAAAATATATCAAATATAAATAAATATCCTCTTCGAGCTATCTTAAGATCATATCCTAACATCAACACGTTGCATTTAAAAAATAAAATAAAATTAAATGCTAGTCTGGATCGAAAAATCAAGAGAGAGGATACATGACCGACCATTTGGGGTTAATTTTCTCGAACATGTATTATATTTAACAAAAGAACTGAGCCCGAACAATGAATGACCTTTGCGATCATAGTGAGGCCCAGGGCCCAATAACCATGCCCATGTGGCTAAGCAATTGTGGGCTTAGCTTGAGACCATTCGGAAGACAACAAACGCAATAAATTTCCTTTCTTATTAACTTCCCAAATAACTGGGTTCATAATTTGGGCCACTACCAATCATTGGGCCTTCTGTGAATTTAAACAGCCTGGATCTACTTGTTAATGGGCCTTTAGTGTCTCCGTCAAGTGACACCCGATTTTAACCCAACCTGAAACCATGGCCCAAATCTCATCTGCTCTGTTTGCAGTTTCGATCTTAAACACCCCACATCCCTTTTATTTTTTTGCAAACCTAAAAAATATCATGTAGTTTTAATGTTATCACTAAATGTTTTTTATGTAATTTTTACTTATGATTTTTTAAGAGTTATCAATTAAATGCTTTCGTACAATATTAATAATTTGTTTTCACATTTCTATCCAAATTATAATGTTTTTTCTTTTCTTTTTTAACAAATGATGTCATTTTATAAGGACTTACTTAACGTGTTTTTAGTAATTGATTTTTTTAATATAAAAAAATAATTAAGAAATAAAAATGTTTTAGTGATAAAATTGATAAAAAAATTTGAGTGTAAAATTGATAATACTCCAATAAATTGGTAGTGCATTTGATGTTTATTATCCTTTATGTTTTATCATATAATTGACCATGTACCATGGTACATCTGAATTTCATGTGTTCAAAGGACGTCTATTTTATGATTTTTTTCCCATTTAAGTATACATGTTGTCAATTTCATACATAGCATGACATAAGATATCCATTTCTTAAATATAGTCTAAAGATTGTTAAAATATATGCAAAGGATAGCTCAATAATTAAGATTTGAGATTTTCATTAAAAAAAAAACCCAAGTTCAAATCTTAAACGAAGAAGAAGAGAATTAAGATGAGAAAAGACTACCTCCAATCTTATAACCTGGTATTCATTTGGATAATATTATGATGCTGAGGGAGTATTTAATAATATTATATTAGTTACTCCTTGATCCACATTAAAAAAAAAAAGATATAAAGAAATTAGAGAAATAAAATCTATAACTCATTAAACATGATAAAAGTATCTTCAAATATAATTTCATTCTCTTATTTGTATCTATTTTTTTCCATTAAAGTGGGCACAAGAAATAACCAATAGAATATTATTAATTATTCAATGAGCATCTTTAAATTTCCTGATTCATTAAATCTCTTGATAAACTATCAAATAAAACTAAAATGTAATCTAATTGTAAAAAACATATTATAGTTTTTAAACAATAAAATATGGATTTCATTTAGATGGGATGATCTCATGATACTTGTACTATCTAAACTAAAAATAGTCATAACCCCATATTTGATAAACTATCAAATAAAACTAAAATGTAATCTAATTGTAAAAAACATATTAGAGTTTTTAAAAAATAAAATATGGATTTCATTTAGATGGGATGATCTCATAATACTTGTATTATCTAAACTTAAAATAGTCATAACCTCATATTTAGTGCCTGTATTGTATTATAGTAGCGGTTGTATTTTAAAGTGTTTTTTTATTTAGAAATATATCGAAATAATATTTTTTTATTTTTTAAAAATTTATTTTTAATATTATCACATCAAAACGATTTGAAAATAATTTTTTTTTAATTTGAAGTGAAGAAAGAAATTAAAATAATATTTTTAAAAAACAATTTTAAAATGTAAAAATAAATGGGCTCTTAATGTGTGTTTATTATTGTAATTTAATTAACAAAAAATTAGATTGAGTTAACAAATAGCTGTTTGGCAACCCTTATAATTTAATCACGTGTATTGTTATATGCAAGTATTTTATTTTTAAAGATTGATGTTAATTGTTTTCATAAAATTAATAAAAAGTTAACAAAAATTAAAAAAACGCTAAAAATAACTTAGTTTTTTTAAATTATTATTTTTTAACTTTTTTTTAAATAAACTATACAATAATGCTAGGATATTTTTTGATATTGCAATAACATATAAAAATAAAATAAAATAAGTTATCAACTCTAAATTCCCATAAACACATTATATAAAAATTAAATTATAAAAAAACAATAACCAAAGGAAAAAAAATTGTCAAAATGAAAAATAATAATAATAATAATAAGAACACCATGGAATATTACTGAATTTCCATAAACACATTATTTAAGAGCTATATTAAAAAAAATCAATAACTAAAGGGAAAAAAGGTCAAATTAATAAAAAACAACAACATTATAGATTACTAAATGCTAATAAATATGGGGAAAGATTACCTTCCCCACATATTTTAACTTTATACTTGATTATTGGGTTTTTTTTTGGACACTTTTTTTGAACAGAAATTTGTTTTGTTCTGTTTGATATCCCTCGATAGAAGTTGGACAAGATGGACCAAACGCAATGTGAAATACAAGCAATTTAGTTGTTCTGTGTGAAGATTAAAACAAAAGTAATTAAAGGATACCACCAAAAGAGTGGAAAAGCATGGAGGGATTGTATCGATGGGTCTTTTCACGATCAGTATGGTTCATGCGATTTGGCCTCTACAAATCACTGGTACGTGTGGACCAATTTCAGAACTGAACTGGGTCCAGGAAACGAGCACTGGTTGTCAATCAATAAAGCCATAAAGTTGAAAAAAAAATGCTTCCAAGATTTTCTTCAGCAAAAAAAGAAAAAAAGAAAAAAAAATCGCTATTATGGTATCTGGGGAAGGCTAAGCATATGTTATAAGAGGTTTGATCTTGGGTTAATCACAGGTTATGGAAATCCTCGCCTGACCTAAATTAGCTCCGGCACTTTGTTGCTTTCTTGTAGCAAATCTCCACATATTTAGACCTTGGCAAATCGTTTTGGTCAAATTCATTTGCTGGTTTTCTTCTTTCTTCTTCTTCTTCACAATTTTCATTTGCATGAATCCTTGTTAAAAATAAAAAACGTAATCTTGATAAAATAAAAACCTAAAATATCCATATATATATATATATATATATATATTATAACTCAAGCCTATCTTGTTTCTTGAAATCCCTAATTTGCGATCCCTTATCTCCGTGACCATTAACTTTATCCATAAAATAAAGTGAGTAAGATGCTAACCATATGAGAAAAGAAACGTATGGGCTCCTGAGTATTTGACGTGGAAGGAAAGGATGGAAAAAGATGAGAAAAAAAAGGAAAGTGGGGGGAATAATTTATGGGTTTGCTTGCAGGGACATATTGGAAGAAATGATTGAAAGGGAAATTTGGGTTTCAAAATTGGAGGCTGAAAAGAAGAGAAGAAAAGGAAGATAGGTTTTTGGGAGAAGTGGAAAAAGGAAGTGAGTGATTGGGGAGAAGGAAAATGTGATCATGGAGGAAGTGAAGAAAGTGATGGGAAAGAAAACCTGGAACGAAATTTGAAATTCAAAAAAAAAAAAAGAAAAAAAAAATTTGAAATTAAAAAAAAAAAAACGAAATTGCGATTGATGGTGTGCATGAAACTTATGATATTGGTTTGGAAGGGAATTTGCTTCTGACTTTGAAAAGAGTTTGTTCATGTGTTTATAAGTATAGTAATTATTATTTTTTAAAATAATTTTTACTTAAAAATATATAAAAATAATTTTTTTTACTTTTTAAAAATTATTTTTTTATATCAACAAATCAAAATAATTTAAAAATATATAAAAAATAATTTCAAGTAAAAAAAAATCTAATTTTTATAAAAATATAATTTCAACCATTTTTTCAAACACACGCAATCTAATTAATAGGTTCATGTACATTCTTTTCCACCATTCCTTTTTGTCGTCATTTATTGAGAGCTTGGGTATTCTTTTTCTTACCGAATAATTGCTTAATTAATCAAATATTTATTGCTTGTTTAATTTTAGAAGAATATTGGATATAAAATTCAAAAGCAAATTAAGAAGACTTGATGCTTGCTTAATTTTATCATGGATTTGACAATAATAATAAAAACTTAAATGTAAAAAAAAATATGATTGGGAAGGAAGATAATACAAAAATAGTGTTATAAAGGTATTTTAGACATCAAATCAGTTAAAACATTATAGTACTTTTTCGTTGATTGAGTTGGCAAACTTTGACTTAATATATAAAGTGCTATCACCTGTATAGCACATCAAATATATATTTTTAAATATTAAAGATAAAGTGTTTATAATTTGACAAATTATAAGTATTTCTTTTCAAACACTAGAATGGATAAAGTATCCACTAAATTAACCACAAATTTAAGCTTTGTTGGGGTTAAGATAAAATGTTTTGCAAATTCAATTAGAAAATAGTAATGTTTGTATAATTAACTTGTGAATCATTTTATCAACAAATACTGAAAAAAGGGTAAAGGTTATAATAATTATTTATTTGATATATACACATATATTCAAACTGTTGAGAGTCACATCTTGCTCATATCGAGGATGGAATTGTATAGCCTAAACCTTAGTAGTCCTCCCAATTATAATCCCAAAAGGGAAAAATAAAATAAAATAAAATTAATAGCAGAATCTCCATGGCCAGGAAAGAGCCAATGTTAATATGTTATGCTAACATGCTCTCGTTGACCGCCAGTGGCAAAGCACATAGAGCATGGACAGTTCAATTCAGATTCAGACATTCAGTAATCAGTTCGGTCGAAGACTGATAGACCATGTAGTCGTATAGCTAGCTCTCCGAGGCAATGTCACAATCTATCTCCATAATCTATGTGACATCGAAAGCTCAGTCACAACCAGTTTAACCCCTGCTCAAAGCTTCCTAGCTCCTTGAATCCTGACCACCTATGGAGGGCAGTGATGTTTTTTATTTTGTTAGCTTCGGATTTCGAGGTGAAAAAGGAACCAAAAAAGTCAAAAAGAAACTCAAATCCGAAATAAAGGCGAGGCATTGAAATCCCACCAATTTTCACCCTAAAGCTCCGCCAAGGTCTATTCCATAGACTTTAGTCGCAACCACATTTCTTTCTTTTTTAGTGTCAAAAAGTTTAATGGGATTGTTGTGTTGAATATTACTATTATAAAGCTTCTCTTTCCTCCTCCTCATCTTCAATCATGAAGCACTCGATTGCAAAATCATTTCTCACCTGTCTCTTTCATTTCTGTATACATTACCCGTACATTCTTGGGACTTGCCCTCCTTTCTCTTTCTATGTGCACCCTAGCTACTAGTAAAATCAAAGCATTTAGTGGTTCGGATAGTAAAGGATGCGTGCAGAGCAGTTAGTTCTTCACTTGCAGGAAGGAAAACTTGATGTTTTGTCCCAAATTCTTCCGGTCTGGAGTTTGAAGGAAATTTTATCAATGGGTGGTGTGTTGAGGAAATCCAACATCTTATTTGCCCTACAATTTGAGCTTCAAACAAGCAATGAACAACGAGGTTACATAAAAAGATAGAAAATAATAGAATTATATTATAGGATCACTCGTAGTCCTCTTCTAATGGAAATATATAATACTACGATCAGAACGTATTTTTCGAATTTTATAATTAGTCTCGGAATTGTAAGTTCAGTTTTCTCAAGTTTATGGAATCAGGATTTCTTTTAATCTTTCTCCTTTTTGAGAGGATAGTTTTCCGTCTTGGAAACATTCTTGACATCAATACTTCATTAAGAACACAGGGCCCTAGCAGCATAAGTGCTGCTTAAAGTATTGCAGGTAGCAGATGGTTGCGGTGGCCTGCATGCATGCCCACCCTATAAACTCTGCAGCAAGAGCAACGAGAACCTCCTTTTATCATATCCACCACATAGTTGGTAAGCAATGGATCCTCTGTGTGCATGGGAAGAAAGATAATGTTAGCTGTAAGGCAATTATGACATGAGAGAGAGTGGGATGATCTTGACCACCACAGGCCATGAATTTCATGACTGTTGTTGTGTACTTCAAGATGCTGATGCTTAGAACCACCAAAATTATGAGGCACAGTACGTTTTCTAGCCCAAGCTTAAGAGCCCATTTGGAAAAATTTAAAGCCATCTCAGAAAATTGACACAGTGAAGTTAATTTCTTTGCAGATTGTAAAAAATCAGTTAAATTCACGTCTCCTCACTACAACCCAAATGAATTGTAAATTTCAATAAGTCAAATTGTGTGATTGAATAGTTACATCTTAGGATTTTACAGACTTTACAAAAATTCATCCAAGTGGATTAATTCAGATGATAAGCAATATATATATTCAATTTGAAGTTAATTTTACTTCTAGTTTCACTATTAGCTATTTTGAAAAATAAATTTTTCAATATTTGGCAAGCCTTAATAGTTGAAGTATTTGAAGCTTCTATCATGCAATAGATGTATTGAAATCCTCTTATATGAATCGAAGATAACACAAATGATTAACAAAAACTCTAAAACACATAGACAAATATTGTACACCCAAATATATTTTATTATTCATTGCTACAGTGTTGTTGTTATCTAATTTGAAACCCTAGATAAGTATACATAAAAATATACAAAGTACAATTTTTTTTTAAAAAAGTTGTAAAAATAAAAAAATACATCAGTAGGAAGAATATGAAAAATGTCCAAAAAATTATCAAAGACCAGTTAAGGAGGATCAAAATACTCAAATTTGAAAATTTGACTACATATTTTTAACTGTTGAAAACCCTATTGGCAAGAAAAATTCAATTTCAAAAGGAAAAATTAAAAATTAGTTTTTTTCAAGGTTTAATTTAATTTATTGAGGGCTTAATTGCAATAAAAAAAATTAATTTTTAAAGTTAATTTAGACTTCAATTGGAAGAAATTAAAGTCCAGAGGTCAAATTAGAATTTTAAAAGTTAATTTGATCAAATTAGGGGTTTAGTTGCTTAAATAATAAAGTTTGATGGACAATTAGGGACTTGATTGAAGAAATCCAAAACCAATGACCAAAATGAAAAAAGGTACATGTATGTAGGGGTTTGAAATTGATTAAATCATGGGCTAAATTGAAGAAATTGAAAGTTTGTTGATCAATTGATGGTGAAATGTATAATTTCATAACCAAGGACTACAATGAAACAAGCAGTCAACTTTGGGGCTGTCAATTGAGTTTAGAAGGGGTGGAATTGCATGAAATTAAAAGTTTAGGAGATAATTACAGGTGCAATTATTGGAAGAACAAGGACTAAATTGAAGTTTGCCAAATCTCAAATTAAAAAACCCTAATTTTTAGGGTTTAACCTAAACGACGCGTCGTTCGGCCACTATTTAGCTTTTCTTTAGAAGTTTTGACTGATCGAGTAGGTGCCTTTATATTAATGAATATGGCATCTCCAACCACATTAAAGATTGTAACCATAATCATTTGACTAAGAAACACACATTCTACAAAGATCAGCTATTCCCATAAAACATTCACATCCCATTTTCTTTGACAAACTCAATAAGAACTTGTCCCTGATTAGACATCATTGCATTGTTAGAATCTGAGCTAATTGAGTTGACACTTTAAAACAAATGGATGTGAAGCTATAAACCTCCAAATCAAGAAAGGTTTAATCTAAACAAAATGTATGCACTCAGGTGTTCTTCAATGATGATGTTAGAGTTGCTGAGACAAAACCTCGAAAGTGGGTAACTCAGTCATCGATGGTTATGATACTCATTTTACAAAACCACTAATCTTTTTCATGTGTTCACATTTCAAGTCTTTTCGATGGGTTCTTATCAAATGTTGTCTATGTTTCTTTTAAGATCAAAAGGCCAAAAATCAAGCTTTTTGATCTCCAGGTTTAAGAAAACCACTAAAATCTCTAAAAATCAAATTTGTTGCAAAACCACCATTGTAAAACTAGAATAGGTACAGAGCTCACAACTACAAAACATACCTAAAATTCTCTCATTCTAATTAGAGGGCCAAATATTGATGATGAATGAGGATCAATCTTTGATTAAATCTATAAAAATCCTAGCTTGAAACCCTATAAATACCTTTGCAAATCAAAACCAAATGAGGGGAAAAAAAGGGATAAAAAAGAAAAGAGGACGTGAAAATCCTGATAAGAAACCTAAATGTAAAGGTTCATGAGCCAAACATAAAGGTTTCGTAAGTTTTGAAAGGATAGTAAGTTGTTAGAGGCAAAAAACTTTCTAAAAGAGAGTAAAGAGGGAGTAAATGTTTTAGATATGTTTTCTAATCCAAAAGTAGAGTTTATATGGCCTACTTGAGGTGTTTGAGAGTATGCTTGTTTTTATAGCTGCTTCTCCTTTTGGAGCAGGCCACAAAAACAAGTCATTTGATTACATTCTAAACAAAAGTTTCTTTTTGTGTGACCCATTATAATTTGCATTTCAACTGTAAGATAACAAAAAGCAATATTAAGTTGTGTTTTTTTTTAGTTACAAACACATATTTTTCTTCACACAAAAAAGCCATTGTTTTCCAAACTTCTCAAAATACCCTGTCATCTTCCCAACTCTCTCTACCTTTACTAGCATCTGGTCATTTCACCTGTTGTTATTTTGCTTCTGTCCTCCTCTCATCTTCCTTTCTTTAGATCTGATCGCCTCAAGTAGGTTTTTAATTTCTTGTATCCGATATATGTTATCTGTTAAACCTCACCTTATTCTTTGTATGAAGAGAACTCAAACCCTATAAACAATCATAATTTTGTTTCAACGCAAAGATGAAATTTTGAATTGCAATTGTTGGCCATCATACACCAAAAAAATAGTTGACTGTTAGTTAACTTATAGCAATCCAAATTTTTTAGGCCAGTTAAAAAGATCGATCATTTTCAACCTTTCATTTAAAACTATCAATGCTCACTATTATAAATTAGTGTCCTCTTTGGTATTTTAACATTCACCAATAATTTCAACCACACTTTTAAATAAACACTTATAACTTGTTTTTTTTTTTAAATAAAAAAAACTTTTAAACCATAATTTGAACCAAACACTTATTTGAATCAAACACACCTGGAAATTAATTTTTGAAAATTAACTTTTTCCAAACCTCAACCACAAAAGCTACCACAAAACAAACACTCTTATTGTTTTTGGTTCATATTTATGTTCACAAGTATGAAAATAAGGTTTATAATGCTTAGCATGTAGTGTTATGCTTGCCTCTTTTGTTACTATAATAATTTGATTTTGTTTTCTAAAGTATTTTTTAGATGTTTTGGATGAAATAAGTCTTATTGTTGTAACCCATTTTTGGGTCCCCATGAAAAATAAAATAAATAGCCAAAAGAGGTTAGAAAAAATAACAGGAGGCAGAAGCGCTCAGGAAACAGTCAGAAAATTGGTCAAGGAATTTAAAAATACAAGGATTGAATTTTTGACAGTATATTCTTGAAGGATGAAAGCCCTATTGAGAAGGAAAATTTGAATTTTGAGGAGAAAAGCCCAAATTTGGATGTTTATGGACTTAATTGGATTTTTATTTGAATTTATAGAGGATTTGATTGCAAGGAAAATTAATTTTTAAGTCAATTTGGGCTTTAATTAGAAGAAATTTAAGTTCTAGGGCCAAAATATATTTTTTAGAAATTCATTAGGTCAAATCAGGGGCTTAAATGCATAAATATTGAAGTTTATTGATCAATTAGGGGTTTAATTGTGAAAATCAGAGGCTAAGGACCAAAGTGAAAAACGCGGCCAACTATAGGGGTAGGGACCGAATTTGGCAGGGACGCAATTGAATTTTATTCTTAAAATTGGAAGTCGTTGTGCATGCACCATTTCCTTGCATTTCACTGTTCAAGTGAAATATAATTCACGTGAACAGTGAAATGCTAAGTCACTGTGCATATCAAATATAATTCACGTGAACAGTGAAATGCTATTCACTGTTCACATCAGACATATTCACTGTTCATATGAGGCCCACCTGGACAGCTACTCCCCGACAACCGCTCCCCGACCCGCTCCTTGGCTCCACGGTGAAGCCACGTCCACTGGCTCTATAAATAGCGCCCAACCCAGCACACCGAAAGGGGGGGGGGAAGAAGAAAAAGAAGAGAGAATCGAAGGGGGGAGAAAAGGACACATAAAGTCAGACGAAAACCAGCCATTACTGTCCAGTTTTCCTGCAACCAACCTCTTTTTCTCTTTCCCTCTCCGCTGTTGGCCCTCATCAACCACCACCAGCATCTCCACGAAGCTACTGTAGAGATAGGAGAGCTTGGTTGACAAAAGGAGTAAAGGCAACCAAAGAGAAGAAGACAGGGGAGCTTGAAACAGAAGCAGAGAAGAACACAGAAGCAGAGAAGAGGAAGAGCCAACCTTCGGTCAGCAACCGCCAGCAAAACCACCACCAGCACCACTGTCAGCTCCTTTACCCAAGCTCATCGTCGCAGGTAACTCTTCTCCTTTATCCCGTATTCGTCTTCTTGCATGTAGAACGTGCACTGTGCACGTTCTGCAACTAAGAAATTAATTAGCTGGTTACTGTGCAGGGGCATAGTAACCAGCTAATTAATTCCCCGGTTACTATGCAGGTCTAATTAATTAACAGGTTACTGTGCAGGTGCACAGTAACCACCTAATTAACAAACGGGTACTGTGCTCATGTACTGTAACCCCGGTTACTATTTGTGTACAGTACCCCCGTTATTATTTGTGTACAGTAACCCGTTACTGTAGTCATATGCAGCCCTGATTCCTATTGTTTCGAGCTGGAATATCAGCCCAGCCCTGTAGAAAGTAGGCTTGTTTTATTTCGAGTCGATTTCGGCCCAGTCCCCTTTTGGGTCGGGTCCGGTCTAGTAAAAAATTTTAAATTCCAAAAAAAAAACTTTCAAAAAATATGTGATTTTCTGTAATTTTATTACTGGGTTTTGATCAATATCGGTTTGTATTTTTATACTGTAAAGATACAAATCCGGTATTAAAATACCCGGTTTTCGTCAAAATATCAAAGATTTTCAGAATAAAAAAGGTTTTTTGCTTTCAAAAAAATTTCTAAAAAGTCCCTAAAAATGTTGTTGATTTTTCTGCATATTTTTATCAAAGTGGATTAATATTGGGTTGTATTTTTATACCGTAAGGATACAAGCTCAGTATTAAAATACCTGATTTTCGTCAAAAGCATAAAAAATAATATTTTCCAAAAAAATTGTTTTTGTTTTAAAATACGGCCTAGTCTCTCCAATATATATATATATATATAAATATTATAACATCATATTTTCACACAACAAAGAAAATTTTCAAAACAATATATGTATTAACATGCATTTTGGCTTTAATAACTAGTTTATTCAAGCCATGAGAACTAGGCCAATATTTCAAAAATTCTAAAAAATCTTTTTGTTTTTTTTTAGTATTTGGGATTACGAATTTATACGTAAAATGTATTCCTAAATATTATTAATAAAGTTTTGGTAAAGACGTTAGAACGATTAGGATTTTACCCGATAAGATAAAAGACCTTCTTACCGAGGAGGATTTTTTTTTGAACCATAAACAGACCAACGACTAGAAGTATAATAACACCTTAGTTTTTATCAGACAATAAAACAATGCAGCTTACCTTAGGTAGGGCGTATTTGGGGTGCTAATACCTTCACTTTACGCAACCAGTCTCCGTACCCGATCTCTGAGACCAGTTAGGGTTCCTAGTGACCAAAATACTAGGTGGCGACTCCAAAGAACCAAATTAAACAAACCAAAATAAAAAAATATCGCCAGTCGAACCCGCAAGATGGATTTTTTTGGGGTGCGACACTTATATTGAAATTATTTCCCCCTAATAAAATAGTATTGTTTTAGTTTTTGTTTAACTTAAGCAATGCATGTTGAAGCAATAATGTTTATCTTGAGTTTGATAGGTCTATTCATGACCAAAAATAAGTTTAGAAAACCAATTTTAAATTCAAATTGCATGAACATGTAAGTTGTTTTAAGTTGGTAGTTTTTTTATTTGGAACCTTTTGCATAATTTTGATGTTTTTATGTTATTTTTTTTTCTGATTCAAACATATTTGGTTATGTTAATGTGACTTGTTAGAATTAAGAAAGCATGTTATAAAGGTAAAAAATGCCAATCTTGGAGGCTTGAAAATGGTTGGGTTTCTGGGTAGTGGCTGGGTTTTCTAATATAGTGGTATTCATGTTATTAGGAAGAACATTGTCTTAGTTCTATAATTTGAACTAGTTTTGGCCCATTCCTTTGCATTAAGCACTTTGCTAGACTTGATTAATTAATAATGTAAGGTTCATTTGCATCAATAACAAGTTTTATAGAGGGGTTTTAATCCTAAGATTTTGGTTTTGAACTAAAACCTATTTTGACTAAATCGTGATTATTAATTGATAATCATTGATGTTTGATGCTTGATTATTGTTAAGTGATTGATTTCCATCCTTTCTATGCTTTTGATTTCATGAAATATGGTTTAGATTAGAATTTATAATGCTGGAATTTAGGTTTGAATGTTCTTCGTGCTCCTTTTGTTTTGTGTTTGATATGCTTTTCTAGTTTTTTTGTGTTTTTGTATTTCCTTTTAATGTTTAATCTATTTTTTTTTTGGGTTGTTTTCAAGTCAAACCACGGTTTGTGGTTCAATTTATGGTCAAATCAAAGATTTCAGTCAACTTAGAGGGGTTAACTAAGTCAGGTTAAAATCAGGTCAATGGGTTAAAACCTTGGTTAGCTTGCAATTTTTTTGCTAAAGGGTTTTTTTTGTTTAAAAGTATGTTTGACAAACACCCTCTTAGGCCTGTTTCAATAATTTTATTATAAAAAAAATATGAGTTTTTTTCCAAAAAAAAAAACTAAAAGATAATAAAACAAATTTTTAATAAATAATAAATAATAATAATAAAATACTCTCTTTTTTTCCTTGCTTATGGGCAAAGATCATTAAAATTATTTGAGCATTTATTTTATAAAAAAATAAAGTACCTCAGCAAAATTTCAAAAAGATGTTATATGAATTTTACAACAAGTTTGTAAAATTTCAAATGATTTTAGCCTGTATTTCAAAAATATTAAAAATTTATTTTTGAAAAGATAATATATTATTCAATTTTAATATAAGAATAAAAAAAAACCTAAAAGATGTTGATATCCAAAATATTATTAGGGATAATGACTTATAACTTATTTTAATTAAATGATAAAAAAAACCTATATGAGGTCAATGTTTAAAATATGATTAGGAATAATACAACTCATTCACTCAGAATATAAAAAACAAAAAGTGAAATGAATTTTATCTGAAATATTATTTGAAATGACATAATATCCAAAAACTCTAATTTCACCATTTCAGACTAAGTCTTTGACCTAGGAAATCATGACTAGTTTATCATAACAAACTCGTCAAAATAAACTGATAGAAATAGAAATATCATCAGACCATAACAAATAAAAAGAAAAAAAAATAATATAGTTTATCTTAGTTAGGGTGTAATAAGGGTGCTAATATGTTCCCTTTATACAACCAGTTCATTGCCTAGAATCTTAAAAAAACTAGTTAGGGTTCTTAATAACCATAATACTAGAAGACGACTCTCTTATTCAATCAAAGACCAACAAGGACAATCTAGAAAGTGTCGCTGCAACATCGCTCCCCTGCGTGAAGCATATAACAACTGTAATTACTTTTTTCCCATTTTAAAAAAAGTGCCTAATAAGAGGGGAAGTTAAGTTTTTAGACATATTCACCAGGGGTATATGACTTTTTCCCATTTTTAGAAATAGTGTAATGACTTTATTACCATCCAAGTAGAAAACAATTAATGCTAATGACCGAGGGTATTTAAATATTTTTTCTTAAATACAATAAAAATATATTTTTGCCCCTGGAATCAAGAAAAAATAAACCATTATTTTAGGGGCTTTTTAATCTTTTTCATTTTTTTTTGTTAATTCCAAAACATGGAGGGAAATTTGGTCTTTTTAGGTTGATTAACTAATATTTAAATTTAAAAAGTTGTCGGTGCTATTAGTACACGTGCCACTATATGGGAGGTGTTCACACCTTTTCGGACAAGTGTGCGTCACTTTCCAGTGCTAATAATTGCCATTCCATCTGTTGCTACCCAATTTTTGACCCATGTTTTTGATATATTTTTAAAAAATCCAAAAATAGAGAAAAACAAAGAAAATCCAAAAAAAATATGTTTTTTAATATATTTTCGTCATTTTAGCATTTTCAACGTCGTCTAAATTTTTTTAAAAAATTTTTAAGGGTCTTTCGAACGCGTTCGACTTTTCATGCATCATTTTTAAAATAATTGATTTTCCGTATTTGAGTTGACGTTGATATTGCTCGTTTTAAAAAAAAAATACAAAAAACAAGAAAAATCAAATTTTACAAAAAAAGAAAATTAAGGGACCAATTTTGAGGTCGAAACAATATTTTTGCCTATGTATAAGGAATTTTGAATTTTGGAAGGGGGGGCAAGCTAAGAATTTTTTTCTCTTCACCCGAAACTAGCCGTTCCCCCTGGCCCAAGACCATTATTTAACCCCTCTCTTTCGGCTGAAAATTAAAAAACTCAGCCCCACCAGTGGGTCTTCTTTTCCTGGTTTCCAGCCGACCACAGACGCTCCCCCTCACAGTCATCAATATACAGCAGCTCCCCCTTCACCATTTTTTCTCCTCCCAGAGCAAAACACAGCCACTCTCTCACACACGGCAGCCCTCCCTTTCTCCTTTCTTTTGGAACCGGCCACCTTGCCCTGTAAACCGAACCAGCCCCTTCCCCGGTTTGAAATTTTTTTTACTCCCACAACCCCTTGATTTTCAGCTCAATTTCAGCCGGCTCCTGCCCCTCCACAGATCCTCCCTCTCAGCTGCTCCCTTTGCTCTTCGCAGCTCAAGAACCAGCCTCCCCGCTTGGGGAGGGGATTCGATTTTTTTTTTCTCTTCTTCCCTCTCAGCCCAAACTTCCCCCTGGGATTTTTTTTTCTTCCTTCAGCCGCTCTCCCCTGGCCGGCTCTCTTCTCTCCCACTTCCACAGCCCAGTCACCCATCTCCCCTCAAAAAAAAAAAAACGCAGCCGCTCCTTCATCCCCTCTCAGCCGGTTTTCTCTGTCAGCACCGAAGGCATCCCCGACCAAGGAGAAGCCGCCCCCCCCTCACATGTCTCCGCCGAACATCCTCCAGCGGCCACAACCCCTTCGTCTCCACCCAGTTCTTTCTCCTTCAATCGATCGCCATCAGCACCGTCCACCAACCAGCCTCCTCCCACCGAAGAACCCAGCGGCGGCCGACAACAGCAACACCATAGATCTTCCCATCTTCGGCCCCCTGCAACAGCTTTCCAGTCACCAGCAGCCGCTGAACCCAGAAGAAAGGAGAAACGAGGCAGATCAAGAAAAAAAAACGAAGCAGATTTTAAAATAAAGGAAAAAATTTAAAACAGACTGTTGCTGCGTTTTTTGTGTGTTTGCAGGTGATTTTTGTTTCCCACCGATGACAAGGAAGGAAAGAGGGAAGGAGATTAGCACAACCCCCTGCCCACGATTTTTTTTTGGGTGGCGCGTGCACCCACGCGCCGCCGGTGGCGGGGTGCGTGAGGTCCACACGCCGCCACTGTTCAGATGGCACCAAGACTGTGCAGCACTGTTCCCGAGGATTTCCTTTTGCCTTTTTGAAATTTCTAGATGCTGTGTGTATTTATATATTATTGTATTTGATTTGTTTTGAATTTGTGTTATTTGTTTTATTGTGTAAATGTGATGTAAAATAAAATAAAAAAGAAAAGAAAAAATAAATAATAAAAAAAAGTTGTGTGTGTGATTGTTTTTATTTATTTATTTATGTTATTGAATTATAAAAATAAAAAAAAACACAAAAAAATTATTTGTTAAATTTAAATATGGTTAAATATCTCAAGGACAAATAAAATCAAGTTGTATTTTCCACGAAAATGTAAGGACAAGTTTCTACATATATTCGGGGATTTAATAACTGATTTATTCAAGCCTTAGAATTTAATTAATATTGACAAAAAGAATTGATTGTTAATTTAAATATAGTTAAATATCTCAAGGACAAATAAAATCAAGTTGTATTTTTCACGAAAATGTAAGAACAAGTTTTTACATATATTCGGGGATTTAATAACTGATTTATTCAAGCCTTAGAATTTAATTAATATTTTAAATTTTCAAATCACATCAGAACACAAAGCAGCTTACCTCAGGTAGGGTGCGTTAGGGGTGCTAATACCTTCCCTAACCACAACCAGTCCCTTACCCGCGATCTCTGACAAGACCAGTACATCAGGTTTCCTAGTAGCCTTCAATGAATTACTAGGTGGCGACTCCCACGAACGAATTCAAAGCAAAACATAACAAACGAGAAAAATCGCCAGCCGATGCCGAGCGCCGGGATTTTTTGGGGTGCGACACCATCGTATCAATGGAAGTGTCGTCGTGTTCTCTTCCTTTTAATATGACGTGTGTCGATGAAGGTTGGCTGGTTTGTCTTTGGAGGACTTTACTTTTTTTTTTCTTTTTCTTTTATCTCTCATCCCATTAAAATTACAGGTTAGTCCCATTTGTTGTGGACATTTCAACTTCAACCTTTATTTTATTTTATTTTTTCTAATTTTTTTCCTTAACCCTTTTGTGAAAGTTTATTTATTTTAGATTTAGTCCTACAATTCCAATTTGTTATATATTATTTTTTCCATGCTTCTTTTGTAAATAGTTTATTAGCTTTCAAATTCATTCTTCAATCCGAGTTTATGGTGTTTTCACCCTTTTTTGTAAATGCTCTTTTTCTTTCAAATTTAACCATCTAATTGAAAATTTATGGTTACCCTCTAATTTATTTCTTATTTCAATTTTCACCCTCATTCATTTAATTTTTTTTTTAATTTTAGATTATTTTGCGTAATTGATTGTTTTTTCTTCGATTTCTTCCAAAACTATTTCATTTAATTTGACTTTTATATCAAATTGGGTCTCACTCATTTGATTTTTTTTTATCCTTTTACTATTCGAGGTTTTTTTTTTCAATTTCATCCCTAGCATTTGATTTCAATTTGTTTTTATATCGAATTTAGTCCCTATTCTTTTTATAGATATTTATTTTATTCAGGATCCTTTTTTTTATTGCATATTTGTTTTTTCAAGTTCATCGCTCAATATTTGTTTATAGAAGATTTTACTTCTTTTTTTCTTCACCTTCTATGGGGTTAGTTCCAGCTTCATGACTAGAATCACGGGTTTTGTAGATTGACTCGGGTTGACTTTGATCTTTTTTAGGTCCTTTTATAAAATTGATTTTTTTAGTTTGTACCTTCAACATTTGTTTTTTTTTTTTTTGGATTTGATCTTCAAGCCTTTGTTTTTTAATTTTTTTTTATGGGGTTATCTCAATCTTATATCAACGATCGTGGGGTTAGTAAATTAACCCAAGTTCACTCAGGTTTTTTTTTTCTTCCAGTTTCATTGCTCAGTATTTTTGTAATGCAAACTTTTTTATGTTTGCTTTCTATACGATCGGTCCTTGTTTTATGACCATGGTAATAAGTTTCAGAGTTTAACACGAGTTTACTTTGTTCTTAATATTGATCTTTATTTTTATTTTATTCTTCAATATGTTTTTTGAGAATTGATTTTCATGTTTTTTTTTTTTTACTTTCCTTTCACATGTAATATTTTGTTTTTTGTGATTAGAAAAAGCTTTTATAGTTATTTCTTACTGAAAACAAAATATTTTACAAGCAATAAAGAGCGGGTCAAATAGCTAGTTAAATATTACTGTTAAAAGGCGTGGCTTTTTCACTTTGCAAGGTTTCATTATTCATTATCTCACATATTATTATGGATAGGCTGTGCAAAATTTTATATTTTTTTAATTTGGTCCTTAAACTTTTTTTTTAGCAATTTAGTCCTAATTAAAGATCAATTGATTTTGATTTCTTATGAAAATGTCAGATTGAAATAAGAAGGATCAAAATGAGAAAGACGTCAAACATAGGTGGCATACTAGAAGTTTTGCAAAAAATGCATTTTGGTCCTTGAACTTTAAAAATCATGAAAATTATACAATTTCAGTGCCTCAATATTTTTATAATTCAATTTTGGTACAAAATTTTATTTGTTTGTTATTTTAGTCTCTAGTTGAGAGAAGATAGAGAGAAAAGTCGCTGCATTCTAGCGATAAAGAAAGAAAAGTGTCATTTACAATGATTTAGGCGGAAAAAATGGATGATATTTGGGTCAAATTGTTTAATTTGATGAGGAGAGTTTATATTAGATATTTTTTTTACCTTTAAATTTTATGAAAAAATAGATCTGAGCTGGGGTTGATTTTTGGATTAGGTTGATTTTGGTTTTGAGGGTGGTTTTTTGAGGTTATTGATAGGTTTATCTTGGCTCTTATGGTATATTATAGGTATTTTTGGGTAAAATATTGGTTGAAAAACAGGTTTTTGGGTAAAAACATTTAAGCTCTGAGTTTTTGGTTACCACAGTGGTCGGAATTTGGGTAAATCAAATGATGTGTCATCTGATTTCTTATTTCAAAAATATCTGGGGGCTGTTCGCTCTAGTTGCAAAAAAATGAAAATAACAACCTAGTCACGCGACTCCTGATAAAAGGCTCAAGCTTGCTAGGCCTCCCAATGCTTGGCCGTTGGTTTTTTTCCTATATTGTTTTCTATGTTTTTAAAATTAATGATTTTTATGGTTTTTTCTCTAAATGTTTTAAATTTATATTTAAATTAGTACCCATTCTCTCTTTTATTTTGTTTGGATAGACTATTTTAAATGATGATAATTTTTTTAGTTATGCATTTAATTTGAAGAGTTTTTATAATTCATCTATAATTTTTTTTTTGTATGGACGAACTTTATTTTTAAAAATAAAAAAAAATTATTTCAAATAATATTTCTAATATGTGTAGTCTTGCATGATGTTTTTTTTACTTATTATTTTATTTGATCAATTTAATTTGTGTCTCTATTTCTATTATCGTTTGCTTGAATAAAAAAATATTTTAATAAATAAATTTAGCAAACACAACCGGGTAAATGTCTTGTCTTTCTAGATTAATTATCTTGATCTATATCTGTCTCTTGATATTTTAAGTTTTATTTTTAGGTATCGTTAATGACTTTTTATTTATTTATTTGCACACAGTTCTTAATTTATTTGATTATATGTATGGATAAAGTTTTTTATTTGAACTTAAATTTTTTAAACTACATAAATGCATTAAAAAAACTAGTATATACAATTATTTTTATAGAAAATAAAAATATCTGATCCATGACGGAGTGGGAGTCACATAACTAGTATTTTCTATGTAGTGTTAAATTTTTTTTGTATATTCATTTATGTCAAGAGAAAAAGATCTACATAATAGATTTTTAATAAAAATGCTATAAATTGATTACATTAGTTGGAATCTAACCTTTTTGAATCTAATTATTGAAAGTTAGTTGTCGCTGGAGATCTTCATGTCAAAGAAATTGGGATTTGGGAGTGCTGATTATATTCTTCACACCTAAAAGAGAAGATAATTGTTATGCTGATCGGGTTGGAAATTATGGCTTTGCTTTAAGTCTTGGCAATCATTTATTTATATAATTAATGAAGGTTTTTCCAATTTCAACATCATTACCTAAAAATTTAAATGTCATGAGTGTTTTATTTCAATACCATAAATGTTTTACTGTAAATTAAGCTATAAAAATTACCTTTGTATCCTTTGATCCAAAAAATAAGCTTCTTCATAATAAAAGCATATATTTGCTCTTAGACTTAAAACATTATTGTGTTACTGAATAATGGTGTTTTGAGGTTTTTGAATTTAATGTTGCTTATGGTAGTCAGATTATAACCGGGGGTTGTTTGATTTTTTTTTCCTTCTTTTCTCTCTCCCAACAGGTTATATACACCATTGTCCTGTTTGTTTCTCACTTTTCAATTTTAGTCCTCATTATATTAATTTTTTGTTGGGCTCCTTTTTCATTTATAGAAGTTTTACTCTTTTTAATTTAGTCTTTCAATTGCAATTTTTTATATGTTTGATTTTTCATTTTGGTCCTTATTTTTTAAAATTTCTAATGTTGTCCTTAACACTTTTGTTGAATTGTTTTCTTATAATTTCATCCTTCAATCAAAATTTATGTTGTTTTATTTTTCAGTTTTCTCATTCTTTTGATTTTTTTTCTTTTATTAAAGCAATTTTTCAATTGAATTACACGCTCCAATTGAAAATTTTTATCACTCAAATTAATTTTTTTTTCTCACCCATATTTTTTTCGATTCTTTTGTGCAATTAAATTTTTTCCTGGTTTAATCTTTTGACATTTAATTTCTTGGGAATTCGGCTTCATGATATTATTGTTCTGCATTAGTTTTTTTTTTTTTCTTAATATTGGTTTTGTGATTTTTTTCAAGTTGTTTCTATAGATTTATTTCGGTCTCATGATCTAGGTCATAAGTTTTGCATGTATTTTTTTAATATAAGTTTTTCTTAGTTGTTTTGTTTCTATTTCATTTTTCAAGGTATTATTCTAATTCATCTATAACTTATTTATACAAATGAAGTTTATTTTTTAAAAATAAAAAATATCCATTTTTAAATTATATTGCTGATGTGTTCGGCTTTGCGTAATGTTTTTTATGGTGAAGGTTTATGCAGTTAGTTTCATTTGTGTTTATCCTTTAAGTCATGAGTTTTTAAGTTGTAGATTTATATTTTATTTATTTATTTAAATAAATAAGTTCAATAAACACAATCGAATGCATGTCTCATTTTATATTATGGAATATTTTGATCTTGCTTGCATAGTCTTTTCAATTTACATTTTTAATTTTTTTTATGTTAAAAAAACACGTTGAAGCAACTTGAATACATGATAATTTTTTTTTTAAAAAAATTTACAAGTCGCAACAAAGCACGGGTTAAATGGCTTGTGATTTTCTAGGTCATAAGTTTTGCATGCATTTGTTTCTATAGATTACTTTACACAAAATGCCAAAATAAAAACTTAAGCCCTTATGTTTTATTTTAAAATTATTTTAATATTTTTTTCAATTCAAATAATAGAATAAAATGGTGAGAAAACTCACTTATCCTATAAACTACAAAATTAACTAATACAACTAAAAGAATTAGAAAACATAATGGAGTTTCACTTTCTATTAAACAACAAGCTCCTCTTTTCTTTTCCTTCTATTTTTTCTTTCAATTTCATTTTTTTCCCTTTCCATTTCATTCTCATATCTTTTTTAACAATTATTCGAGTTGTTTTTGGGCCGATCAAGTCAAATGGATCACTTTAAAACAATTCTTAAATGATTTAATTTGAAAACTAAACTAAATAAGGAATCGAGTCGAGAGGTTAATTGAACAAATGATTTAATTTCAAGGAATTTTATCCTCAATTTTTTTTTGTTTGGTTGATCGAATTGTTGTTGTACAAATATAATTAAATAAGTCATATTTAAATAATTTTTGCATGATTTAATTTTAAATAGGGCTAGTAAAATAGTCAAATTAAAATGTTTGAAGATTAATTTATTAGGCAGAATTTAATAACACATCAAATAATCCTTTGTAACTTATATTTTTTATTACATTCAAAATTTTCTTTGATTGAATAGCAGCGTATCGCGAGAGTTAAAATAGTCAAAGCTATATGAGCTCGATGCCATTAGATACTAAATTTTATCGTTGTTTCTGCAGCAATTTCCACAAGCTTCTATCATTTTTAAAATGCAGCAATATTCGGTTTTACCTAGTTGAAAGGTTTGAGCTCGATGGTACTAAAAAAATGGGCATTTCCTACTCCCAAGTACGAAAAAGAACACTTGTGTTACAATATTATTTAACCTACAATTCTACTTTCATTGAATACATTAAAGAAAATGGAGGGTTACCTCTTGATGTAAGAGAAGATTTATATGATGCAATAAATATATCTTTGATTTAGATTTAGCCTAGGGTTTGGAAAAATTCAGTCAGGTTAAATAGTCAATGGGGCTCATGTGGGGATGATATAATGATAGACAAAGTTGTTGGAGGATTTGAAGGGAATATTTGGGAGAATGAAAAGGAATCAGAAACTTTACAAAGGTTTTTGTGGAGTTAGGGACTTAGGGTTTACAATGATGAAAGCAAACAAACAAGCCTTTAAGGGTTTCAATTCTCTACACACATTTCAGGTCAATGGGACCATCATGCTAATCAATATATTTTGACAATTTCACCCAAAAAATTCATGAGCCCCTTTCCTTCATCTACAGGGAACATGATCACTACGTACCCTAGGATTTATGGTTTTCCTTTCATGACTTCCATCCTTAGTACAGACGTGTCACAAGCTTAGCCTAATATTCATTTTGGACCCTTTTCTTTTTGTTTTTAACTAGGTTGATGCTTGTGTTTTGTTGCGGATGAGATGAAAATTCTTTAAAATTTTCTTCTACATATGATAAAATATTTAGAATGAGAATGAAAAACTTGACCAATAATGTATAAGATAAAATTAATCAACCATAATACATGAATAAATGAAACAAAAATATATTGGAATGTCGACCTAAGAAGCAAAGAGCAAATTGATTACTATTTTTAAATTATGATTTGTTTTTTTTTAAAAAAGATATCATCATTGCAAAATAACGAACAAATGTGAATGTGAAACAATGAATTGCCAAATGATTAAATTGTAAAAAAATCTAGGAGTGAAATGAAAATATAGAAACACTGTATTGACCCGTGCTAACCATGAAAGCTAACCCGTAAAATAGATGAATCGAGTAATGGACATAAAAATGAGTTAATCCAATTGGACAATTTGTCACTTTCTTTTTCCTTCTCTTATTCTCCTCCTGGATGGGCAGTGATCAGTTCTCAATTGATTTTATGTTCAATTAAAGAATAAAGATTATAATTTATAAATAAATAAATGTTGAAGAATAAAATAAAAAAATCATTTTCAAAAAATAAAAAAACAAAGCAAGCCTATGCAAATCTCCTAGATAGGAGTTAGTCATTCAAACCCATAACCCGTGAAATCATAGACCCTGGTTCAGTCCCGAAGATAAATTCCCAACCACCTTAATGTTGGAAAATGAAATCGTAACAAAAAAAATTCAAATTCAAAAAAGTTTTCAAATAAAAAAGATTTTTTTAAAAAAGAACAAATCACATTGGAAAAAAAATTGAGAGATAATGAAATTGTAAAAAAGCTTATATTCTAAAAATCATCTAAAACAAAATAAATAACAATTAAAATAATGGGGCCCAAATATGACAATAAAAAAAATTAGAGGATGAAACTAAAAAAAATAAATAAATATTGAATGATGAAATTGAACAAACATTAGCATAAAAAAAAACAAACTAAGCAAACCCATGTCAATATCTTAAATCTAGATCAATTCTTCAAACTCGCAACCAATAAAATTCTAAACTCAGATTTAATTAAAAAGCTCAATTTCTAATCAATTTAATATTGAATGATGAAATTGTAAAAAAAAATTAAAAAATTCCCCAAAGCAAAAAATAAGTTACAAGAAAAAAAAATTGGGATCAAATCATATAAGAAAAATTAAAGGGGGATGAAATAAAAAAAAATCCTCAAATTAAAATATTATGTAAAAAAAATAAAAGGAATATGAATTAAATCTAACACAAAAAAAATGATATAAAATTTTAAATAAAAATAATTATAAATTTATAAATTATTTTAAATAAAAAAATAATAATTAAAAGGTTATGAATCAAATTTGAATGAAAAACAAATTAAAAGTATGTTTGAAATTTTAAGGTGACATGCATAAAAGTCAAGGTGGGTTGAGAAAAGATAAATAAAAAAGAAGCCCACAATGTTACTGTGGAGACAAATGCAACTACTCTAAAGAAGCCGGCTGTTGATCGCAAGAATTTTTTGCACGTGTCACTCGAAGATGGAGAAGCATTTGATGTGTGCCATGCCAATGTCAGAGAATTTTTTAAAAATATTTTTAAATTCAGTACAAGACTAAATTTCCACTAAGTTAACATAAATATAACAAAAACCAAAGTTAAAAGATAGCCTACAATAACTAATAGACTATGTGCAAATATCAAATTACATTTAAAAACAAGTTCATTGATTTTTTTTTTGGGAAGGATACAAATATAATTACATTGTAGTGATGAATAATAAATTGAGTCCATGACCACAATGTTTCCCTTTCATTTTAGCTTTTTGTTACGTGGCCAAAGATAAGTTTGATGGGGCCATAGCGCCCCAATCTTTGAAAATTCTTCATTTTTGTCCTTATACTTAAGGATTTAATTTGTCACTCTAAACATTTATTCGGCCCTTCCAAATATATTTTTTTTTTTAAACCCTTCCTCGCTTAATTTCTTTTTTATCTCACATCCATCCTTCTATTTTCATAGTTC
This sequence comes from Populus tremula, assembly GCA_964019445.1. NCBI lineage: Eukaryota > Viridiplantae > Streptophyta > Magnoliopsida > Malpighiales > Salicaceae > Populus > Populus tremula. Next base: position 10,429,192 of record CAXHTJ010000007.1, on the reverse strand, counting down.
TCCCCGACTACAATATTAAAGTTCCTCCCATCCTTAGTGCTCCTAACTTAATTTTTCTCTTTTTCCTAACTATCTAGTCTTTGGCTTTGTCATTTGTAAAAGCCTATTATATTATTGAGTTTGAATATAATATTGACCTCACTTTTTTATATTATTTCAGGAGTATAAAGGTATCGACAAATAACAACGTACTTCCTTGCTCCTATCATCTATGTGTAACTAAAATAACTTGGTTGGTGTTCTCTTCTTCTTCCTTTTCTTATGGAAAACCATTTCCCTATCTTTTAACAAGAAATATTAATGCTTGTAAGGGAAACTTCTTATATATATAGACTGAATCTATGTGATTTTGGTTTACATAGATAATGCAATGGGGAAATTTTATGCTAGAAAAAAATTATGTGAAAATTCCATTCAAACAAGTGTGAGAGATGAGTATTTATTATAAGTGATGCATTACGGGTCACTAGAATATTAAATAATTGGTTAAACATGAAAAGAATAATCGTCATATCGAATTTTTTGCATGATAAATATTATTCTGTTTATAATTTTTGAGACTCACATCCCAATGCTCAAAGCTTTTCGAGAGTTAGAATATATATAATCTAGGAGTACAACTTAGACATCAATAATATAATAGTTACTTAGCCTAGCTAAGCCTCGCAGTTATGTTCTAGAAAAATTAAATTTCAAGGTTGATGAACCACCTTTTCAAAAGATATTTCCTCATTAATTCGTTCAACAGGTTTGAAGAATATTTGGATTGGAAGGCTTGGAAATCTATGATATGGATCATACTCTATATTATGTACAAACCAACCAAGTGTGTGTACCAAAAAAAGAAAAAAGAAAAACGAAGTATTGTCACTATTAAATAGCCTGTATACCTTAATTTTGTTAATTTGGTATCAACAAGAGCGGGTTTGGAATGAATTTGATCAATCAATTATTAAATGTGTTTTGATAAGTCAATTTCTTATATAATTCATTTAAAAACTTAGTTTAAATCCGACTTTAGATATTGAATTTTTGAATTAATCTTGAAGTTTAATATCTAATCTTTATTTAGTAATTGGACAAAGACACCTACAGAGATAATATCTCTATCCCTTTATTCCCTTTACAATAAGGAAAAAAAAATAAAAAAATGCTAGACTCTACAATCATATATCTTCTTGCTTTTTGACTAAGATTATCATTGAACGAAGACAAAAGACACATGATGTCTTGTTTAACTCCTAAGACTAGTTGGTCATTACATTATTGTCTTCTTCATTTTCCCTTTTTTACTTTTCTCTCATGTAATTAATAAGAGATAGAGAAAGATCAGAGGCCCAATAGGGTGGGGAAAAAAAGAATTGAAGAATATTTAGTACTCCATCCTCCGGCCCTTCCTTCCTTCTTTCCTCTCTATCTCTTTCATATGGTATATATCTTAAACCGTTGTCTACGGGGAATTTTCATATATAATATAATATGGAAAAAAGGGAGCAAAACCTTTACAGTTTTGCGTGTATATTTTGACTATGGGGAAAATGAGAGGTAATTAGCTTCTAGAGAGAGAGAGAGAGAGGAGAGAGAGAGAGAGAGATGATTTGTTGTAGAGTCATCTTCTTATATATACTCTCGAGGAAATAGGAAACAAAAACCCCAAATCCCTCTCCTTCTCTCAATATCCTTTCTCACATTTTTTTTCCCTATCTACGCTTCTTGCATCACCACACATCTCTCTCTGAGAAGCATGTCTGTTTCTTGAAGAGGACAAAAGGATTTTCTATTTTCTTTTTTGCCTTTAGGCACCCTCTACATACCAAACTTTTTCTTTCTTTCTTGCTTGCTTGCCATACTTTGGTTATGTGAAGTTAATAAAAGGGTTCTTCTTTCTTTTTCCTAGCCATCTACACTTCTAACCTACTAAAGATTGCTTTTTTAGTAAGTTTGGAAAAGATCCCACTTCAAAAATCTACTCTATTCTTTGTGTTCTTGAATTTTGAGTTCTCTTTTTTAATTATTGAAGAACAAGAACATCAGCCAGCTAGCCTGCAACCATTAATTTCTAAGGGAATATTAAAAATGTCCCAGAAAGGAATTTCTGATAAACAGTCTTTGAATCTGATTCCAGACCTTTCACTGCATATAAGCCTTCCAAACAGTGCTCCTTCTTCAATTTGCACTGGCACAAACGATGGTGATTCGGCTTTTGATATTTGGCGCAAAGATGATGGACTAATAAAATCACATAGTGATAGTTCTATAAGAGTTGGGTCTCAAGTATCAGACACTGAACTCTCTCTTGCAAATCCAACAAGCACTGCTGCTTTGGAGGCAGAGAGTCCTTGGAGAATAAACTACGGTGGAAGAGGGACTGGCAGTCTTGAGGATCATCACCATGATCAAGCAAGGCAAAGAAATCTTCTTCTTCAACGTTCTAGTAATGGCCAAATGAGTCATATAAACCATGGGATCTCAGTTCTTGATGTCACAGGATCGAAGCCTATAAAGGGGATTCCAGTTTACAATAGCTGGAATAGTTCAGGAGATCATAATATTGATCCTAGATTTAGCTTTAACCAAATGCCTTATTCACCATCTTGCACCCCCTACTCCTCTTCAAATTCTTCAGCTGATCACCATACCTCCACTTTGCAAGCTTACAGAATGGGTACTTCTGCACCAAGATTCAATGGAATTGCAATGGAGTCACTGAGAGTTCCACAATATCATCAATACCATCAATATGGAGCTGCTGCAGGAGGAGGGGGTGGCGGTGCGGAGCTATATGGTAGCAGTGGCATGATTCGATCAAGGTTTATGCCAAAGTTACATAGCAAGAGGAACATGAGAGCTCCAAGAATGCGTTGGACTAGCTCACTCCATTCTCGTTTTGTTCATGCTGTTGAGCTCCTCGGTGGCCATGAAAGTATGAGTCTTTTCTCCTTCTTAATTACCTAATCTCTCACTACATAATTGTTTATGGTGCAAGAACAAGAATATAATACTCTACACACTACTACTTGAGTTGAACAACTGGTTACTATCATGGACTTTGTTTTGCTCTAATCTCTGTAATAACTGGTTTCCTTAACCTTTCTTTTAGGGGCAACTCCAAAGTCAGTTCTAGAGCTCATGGATGTCAAAGATCTAACGCTTGCTCATGTTAAAAGTCATTTACAGGTCTGGCATGGAAAACCCAGTACTCTTTTCCTTTCTCCTCCTCCTCCTCCTCCTTCTTCTTCCATCCTTGACAGGAAACCAAAAGACCACTTCAATATCTGACTGTTTAATTTAGACGGGAGTCCTTCCCCTTGTCCCCGTGAGAGACCTGTGTCTTGGGTAGTGAAGGCGACTTTGGCTGAGGCTATCTAACAGGCACGAGAGCCGATGAGGACAGTGAGTGAATGAATGAACAGTTGAGTCTGCTGTTTTCTGATACAGGACAACTTCTACTTTTTGAGAGAGAGAGAGAGAGAGAGAAAAAAAGTAGCCATCATTTCTCAATAATACAAAGCAATTACTGACCTTACCAAACAACAACCTCGTGGTGAATAAACAAACCATGTAAAATCCAGAAAGAGAAGCATCTGATTTGATTTTTTTGACTGGGATTTTTCTTCTTCGTTTTAATTACTCAAATATTATATTGTATTTAATATAGTACTGCTATAGGAGGACAGGTCTACCTTGTTTTCTATTCATTTTCTTTGTCCCCTTTTGCCTATGCAGATGTACAGAACTGTTAAAAGCACTGACTGCAGACCTACAGCTTCCTCAGGTAACTCGTCGAGCTTTTCTTCAGTTTTAACATAAACTTATTATCTATTAATTTCCCTGCTCTCGGGTCTCCCATCTCACTTAAAAGGAAGTGTTGGGTCAGCGGGGATTGTAATAATTAAATATATTAAAATAATATTTTTTTATTTTTATATTAGTATATTAAAACGATTTAAAAGTACTAAAATAAATTAATTTTTTTTAAAAAATTAAGATTTACCTGCACATTCCCATTTGCCTTGTATTAATGAACCTGCAAAACCACATGTTACAAACACAGCCTGTGTTTGTACCTTCACTTAATCAATTACTCATAAAGGATTCATGTAACTTTTTTCAAAGATCATATGATCTGATACACTTGGCTGCTGACTTAAATCTTATTGATTGTCTGCTAGATGGATCTGGTGATGAAGATTTCGTTTCTGGAACACCTTGCATCAGCCAAAATGCTAGCTATTTACTCAACCAGAAAGGAGGTTCAAAGGTGCTTAATTTGCAGCATGATAATGGCTGCCCTAATTCTCCGACTACTCTATGGAGCAACTCTTCTAGGTAATACCCACAAGGCCACAATCTATCTCCCTCTCCCTCTCCCTCCCGCTCTCACACACTCACGAGCAATATAGCATTAATTGATGTTTATGAAGTTCGTATTATAAAGACTAAAGAATGCAGTGCTTTTCTCTTTTATGACTTCAACTTTAAAGCTGATTTTTTTATTTTTTACCTTTTCATGCATGGGTGATTTTAGCTTATATAGGCAATCCAAACCCACGTCGTCCTACTCCTAACTTTCCCTCAATCTAAAAGGAGCTGCATGCCATCTTTCTAGCAGCTTTTTCTTTTCATTTACTAGCCTTTTCTTCTTCTTATTTTTGTTTTTCTTTTTCTGTGTGTGTGCATGTATGCACCCTTTCACGGGTCATGAAAAAAGTATAGTAATTAAAAACTGAAAACAAGTGATGATAAACTAGATAAATTAAGCAAAGCATGATGAAACTAGATATCAAATATATTGTAATTAGCCAAGTTATTCACATGATCCTTAGGTTATTAATAGGGAATTCTTTCTTTTTTGCAACTTAATTCTAGAATGATGAAAAGTGAGAAACAAAGTTCTCTTATTTTAATTTTGAATTTAACACGACAAATTAATATATATCAGCTTAATCAACTAATTGACATTTTGTTTCAATAAAAGGTAAAATAGTACACGGGTATAAATTGATACGCAGTTTCATCACTTAATTTTGAGCCATAGATGGAGATGATTATTTTGAACACCTTTAAAAATTAAATTATTGTTTTTATAGGAAAAAAATACATTAATTGCACCTACACACCTCTCAGTGAAAAACCACATTTTGTAAATATAGTTTTTAGATTTAGATCCTCTTATATGAACATGATCGGTCTATATATGTTCGAAATTTTACCATTGATTTTGAATTTAATGATCTAGAATAAGTGAGAAAATTAAATAAAATATTCAGGAGTTAATCCTCTTTCATTTTTATCATGCATTAAATCATGATCATTTAATTTGAATTCAATTATTTATATTTAATGAACATGATAATTATATTCCTTTAAGAAATGGCTTAATTTTACAAGAACATGAAATTCATAGCAAATTCATACTATATTACATATAGTATGATATTTTTATTTTTAATGAATGAAGCCAAAGCTATATATATAAAAAAATACCAATGTAATTAAGCAAAAGTTGTGATTGTAATCTTAAAATGTATTAAAACATAGTGAAAAAATGAGAATGATTATATGCACGATAAGCCCTTTTTTGAGATGATGGTCAATAAAAGATTCCCATTGTCTTTGAGAATTTTACAGTCATTCAAGATGCCCATTTTCTGCCATTTTTGCTAGTTGTAGTTGCCTTCCTAGGGTTTCTTTTTATTTTGTGCACTTCAGGACTGAAAAGTTTCTATACCTTTGTGGTAGCATAAAACACCCTCATTCTCATTTGCTAGAATAACTAGTTTTCTAGCTCATTTCCACTAACATTTGTCCCATGAACACAATTTAACCTGTTTAGATACTGTTTTGTGTTTTATCATATATATATTTTTTTATTTTTTATTTTTTTAATTAATTTTTTTAATAATTTTGAATTGTTTTGATATATCTATGTTAAAAATAAAAAAATATTATTATAATATATTTTTAAATAAAAACTATTTTAAAAAATAGTCCGTCCTAAGAATATAGCCATCCTGTATACCCTAGGTAGCATTGTACTATGTGAAATAATGGTGGAGCTTCCTACAAGCATTTCACTTGTAACTAAATAGTGGCTTGTGAGTCATCACTTTATAAAGCACTAATTCTAGCAGATTATGTGATATAAAATCACATTATCATGGTTTGAAAAAAAAGAAAAGAAAGAATTCTCTAATTAAATAATCGCGACATCAGTTAGTAACTTTTCCTTTTCATTAATAAAAAAAGTGAGTGTTGTAGTAAAAGTCTTAGATTCGTAGCAGTACTATATATGTTAAAAGGGTATTGGAGAATAACTACTAGAGCTAAAATATCCAGTTTTTATGCATATTAATAACTAAATTAAGGTTTTATTTCTTCACAAGATCATGTGTTGGAAAGGGAGGAATATCTTATGGTCCGCCATGTTTCCGTCACAAAACTGTGGAACCAAGTGAAACTAGTGTTTGTGCGTGTGTGTGTAGGCAAAGACTTTTTGTCAAGTTCTTTTGTTCATAAACGTCAATCATTTTGAAACATTAGAGAGCAGCGTTTGAAGAGTAAAGAAATGGTGGCGAGGTCTGTCACGGACAGGTTTTGAACTGTTCAAAAATCTAATTATTTTGTTGTTTAGTGGCTGCGTGTGGAATCGAGGCGGCGAGGTCTCAGTGACACCGTTAATTTGACCATCTATCTTGATATAGCTACTAGGTCGATTGCATCCTTTAGCAACTGAATGCATTCTTTTGGGATTTCTGTTGATTAGCTTGATAGCACATCTTCAGACTCCACTGGTGTGGATGGAGGTATCAGCAATGGTGTCATCTTTTTTAGAGAGGAGAAGCTGAGTCCCCACTATTTTTTCTTCTGCCAGACTCTCTTCTCCACCTGTTTTCAATCTCTTCGCCTGTTCGTTTCTTCTGTTCTTTCTCCTTTCTTTTTCTGCTCTAGCTTTTATCTCCTAGGATATTCTCTTTTTCGCCATAATCTTAATATACTCTCGACTATTATCTATAAAAAACTGCGTCTTCTAAGGTTGGTTTGAGCAAGGTGACATATAATTACCTAGCAAATTGAAGGAATTTTTTTCTTCATTTGACTCCATGCATGGTTCAATCAATGAAATGTCAATAGTATTGGCTTAGGAAAGTATATTACTGTTTAACATTTTCTTTTCCATCAGAAAATTACAAGCAGGTCAATGGTTTAATGGTTAGTATTTCTTAATTGTTACAGCAAAGGAGGATGGATGCGTAGCAGCTCAAGAGATCTAGATGGGGTTAGGGTAGAAACCCTACCATCTCAACAAGCAGCAGGAAACAGATTGGAAGTGAGTGACTAACTAGACTTAGTAATTAGACAAATATACTAATCAACAAGCATCTCCATAATTATAACTCTATTGACTATCATATTAATGCAATTATTTCCACAAATAATTAATAATTTGCAGATAATTGCTGAATCAAGAAGCTTTCCAGGATACAACCAAGAACTCAAGAATCCAATCTTGGAGTTTTCCTTGGGAAGACCAGACGGGCAAAACAAAGAACATGACTGATTTAAGATAGAGTTGTGCTTAGATATATAACCATGGCGCTTTCATGCATCGTATTTAGATTTCCCTTTATCTCAACCAAAAAAAAAAAAAGAAAAAAAAAAAAAAAAAAGCATAGATAATATAGATTGATACAGGGTTTTGAAGGGGAGAAGAAGAAAGTCTTGGCTCTGTCAGTTCAATGCATGTCTGTCTGTGTGTCTGTATATTCTTTTTTGGGCCATTGTTGGACTATGTTTACGAGGTGATGTTAGTCGTTACATGGTGTAATCAATGAAGCAAAAAGTAGAAGAAAAGAAGGAATCGGTTTTTAATGGTGCATGATAAATATTCTCTCTTTTTTACTCCTTTTCTTACAACACCCTTTTCTATTGTCTCTTTAGTGGGGTCATTACAGAATTAGAGTGTGAAAGCATGACTTTCATTACCATCTCTTAGTTTAGCTTTGATTGAAGTTAGATGTGCTTGTCAAGAAAAGTTGATATATAAAGCAATAAGGCACTAATTGTTGTAAAGACATGGAGAAAATGTTGGGTTTTTTTTTTTTTTTTTTTACTTTTTTCAGGAATATAAAGAGCGAATAAAATTTAGATATTGGCTCTAATTGCGCTTACTAACACATAATTACATCTTGCATGTGTGATTCCACATTTTGTCCTTATTTTTTCACCATTAAAATGGGGTGTTGGGATTGTGGGTTGCATAATGTCCCACTAGTTGATCTTACTTTAGTCAATTCTAAATGCTTCAAATCTAGTTAATAGATTTGATGAAATGTCATCGTCAAGTAATCATACTTTTATTATGCTTTTTTAAAAAAATTCAATTTCGGTATTACTTTTTTAGTTTTTGTTTAATTCAATTTTAGAAAACATAAAAAAAAGTTTAATATGTATATGCTAACAATTTGGGACATTAGAAAAATGATAAAATTTAGCATAGTAGTGAAAATCTTGAAAATCAGCTATTAACAACAGAAAAAATGAAAAAAAATCATAAAAATAGTTTCTTCCCCTTGACATGGAGCACTAAAAAGGACATGTTGGATTGGACTAGTATAGATCCATCAGAAATTTATTGGATTGTGTCATTTGGAAAATGAACCAAGATAGCCTAGGTGTTGCAAAATCGTTGTTATTACATCCCAGTTCAACTAGGTGAGTTAGCTCAATGACACGACAATTTGAATCCTAACCTAAATGGGTTTCATTTTCAATCGTTTCTTGCATTGATTCGGCCAAACTCGGATGCCTCGAGTTCCAACTAGTTTTTAGCTTGTTCGATTAGTAATTACTCTAAAACATAGGCATCTTTACACAAACTTAGCTTCTTGAAATCCTCCCTCTTCCCCCATTTTCTTTATTTTCTTTTAAAATATCTACTATTGTCATTTATGTTGATCTTTCTTTGTTTTGGATGTGAATCACCTATAGTATGAAAAGGAAAGTGAAAGCGGTCAATCAATCACAATACAATCACAAAAAAAATATTAACATTGCTATCAAGGGTTTATCTTGCAAAGTGGAGTTTCATGAAGGTGGTCAAAAACTTTTATTTTGCAGAAATAAGTAGATCAAATTCCAATAATATATTTTATTCAATTTAATTTTAATTTTCTTACTGGTTGGAGGGTGTGTTGGGGTTCAAAATTGGTTGACTTGGATTACTAGAATATTATTTGTTTGTTTCCATATGAAAACAAGTTAACAACTTGATTTTTTAGATATATAAAAAAAAACACAAAACAAAATATTTAGCCACATAATGAGGCTACACACACAAACAATATACTAAAAAAGATTAGTGTTGCATTGTTTATCTTTTTGTTGTTTACCTAAACACAAATCACTATAGATTAAAGCAGTATAATAATGTAATCGTCCTTGTTAAAGAAACTTGCTAAGCATATAATTGAGGGTATGATTATCTTTTTCATGAGATATATTTGGCATTGAAAGAATGATTGAGGATAAAATGATCCGTTCAGGTCTTTTGGGTTGCAGTATAGAAACTACTTTGCTTTTCATGACATAAAAATTTAACTTTTGGGTTGGGCTTCTTTTATCTTTTTTAAATAAAAAAAAAACATTGAAGGTACAACCATGCCTCTAGGGGAGAATATGCATGTGTTGAGTGACTTCTCCTTCTTTTCTTGTTATTGAAACAATTCAAATATGAAATTACCCCTGGATTTCAACAAAAACAATGTTGTATATATGGATGTTTTCATTGTTTCCATATGTTTGTCAGGCCCTAACGTCTAGGTCTGACATGTTTGCCAGGCCTTAGCGCCCGAGTCTGGTATGGTTGACAAGTCCAAGCACGTGGATTTGGTATATTTACAGGACCTAATGCATGGGTTCTTCATGGTTGACAACCCCAAGCATGGGTATGGCACCCAAGAGTACTTAAGCTCTAGATTGGAAGGAAAGATGAAGAAAAAAAAGAAAGAAAGCTTAAAATCAAGTAGAAAAATATGAAAAACTGAGGTGAGGAAGAGTATGAATTCAAAAAAATATGTCCTAAAAGCTCTTTTTTATATCTTTTTTATAGTGGATTTTGAAATTAAAACTAAAATAGAATTAATTCAGGTAATTACTACAATAAAATCCCTTCATTATCAACCTTATTTAATTACCGGCTATAAAAATAGTATCAAAACCAGAAGTTTTTGCTTTAAATCAGACTTTTCTTGAATTGAATTTTTTTTTCAAAAAATTAACGTATTAGATTTTTATTCATGAGATGAACAAACTAATTAATATGCCAACAAAAAATAGTTCACACCAAGCCCAGGCTGAAGTCCAAGCATGAGCCACACATACATGTGACTTAAGCCAAATGTCTATCAAGGAGAAACATATGAAAAACAGAGGTGAAGAATGGTCTAAAAATATGAAAAGATCTATCCTAAAAACTCTTCATTCAAGCTCTTTTTATAGTAAATTTTAAAACTAAAACTAATATAAAATTAATTCAAATAATTGTCAGAATAAATTCCTTTTATTATCAACCTTAATTATCCACTATAAAATAGTATTAAAATTGATAATTTTAGCTTCAAATCTAATATTTTTTTTAACAGAAAAAATCGATCTTCCCACCATATAAATAACATGAAAACCTTGTTTTTTTTTTTTCTTATAAGATAAAGTTTTTGAGTTTCACAAAATCATGTAAATTAAGAATTCTTTGATATTAATTTTTTTCATTCACTAGCTCTCCCAATTTGTTTTAAACATGTTAATTTTTAATATTAAAAAGCTTTTGTTGACTAATAAATTCCAATAAAATCTTAATATTGGACCCACTTTAAAAATAAAATCTCCAACAGCTTTTGCATGATAGAAAAGGAATAACACATGTTCCACAGTTTCTCTATCAAAATTGAGATGTTATTTCGTGAGAACTCTGATTTGCTAGGCCCTTCACATAACATTGTTCCATTAGGGATTCAAATCCCTTTCCGCACCTGTCCCTATAAACCCTGTCTTGCCAAGAGTTTCAAATTAAGGTAGCGTTTTTTGTTTTTTTGTTTTTATAAAAAATTAATCTTAAAATAAAAAATAAAAACATTTCAACAGCACAAAACACTACCTAAATCCACCGACCTCTCTGCACATGCCATGAGGGAGCTAGAAAAATATAGAACTTTCTAGTCCCCCATCTTTTCCTCTATTTTCATTTTTCTCCTTATTTGTTTCTTATTGACAAACAAAGTCTTGAAGAAGTGAGTGAGCACAAACAAAAGAAGCTTCAATGAGGTTCCATACCAATGGATCACAGGTGTCAATAAATGGATCATCCTATCAATAAACGGTGGGCCACCTTCAATTATGCCCTCCGATCTCCAATCATTCTTCAGCTATCTTGTCTTGTTATATACATGAGATTGATTTTCTTTTTCCTTTTTAAGTTATAGAACCTCTCGACAATAATATATATTTTTAGATCAGTTTATCTATTGTATATTAATTAAGATTTTTTTTAAAAAAAATAACTTTGAAAACGTGACTTATGAAATTTTATATAAAATAATAAAAATATTCAATTCTTCTATGTTACATATTTCAATATAATTAAATTGCAATGAAAAACATAATTTTGTAATAAAAATCTCATCATTAAAAATAATATAAAATTATTTTTTAACACTTAGGTTTTTCTATACGTGTGTTAATAATATATCAAATTATTATTAGTTGTATTCCTTATTAATATAACTAACATTTCTTGTCTTTTTAGCATAGTTTTGCTCCACAAGTTGACTTGAAATTCAATAAATTCATAATTAAAATCAGATAAGCTTTTTAAAAAATAGTGACCTGATAAAAAATTCAAGTTGATTCGGTAATCTAGTTAATCTAATAATATATCATCAAAAATTCAATTATCACACATTAACTATTTATTTTTTAACAAAAATAATATAATTTTATTTTATAAAAAAAAAATTAAAGATCAACTTAAAATAACCGATAAAAATCCATAACTCAAGTCAACCACTAGGCTGCTAGGTACAAAATTTAAAATATTGTTCACATGTTACTATGCCAAAAACAAACATACAAAAATAAAGAATGGTCTTGTAAGAGACTTTGGTTATTCCACTCACTTCCATCCTGAGAAATCCTCTTCTGACATGATAGAAAATTCAAGTTGATTCAGTGATCTAGTTAATCTAATAATATTCTGTTAAAAATTTTGTTACTTATAGACTATTTATTTTTCAATAAAAAATAATATTATTTTAATTTATAAAAAAAATTAAAAATTAATCCATAATAACCCGATAAAAAACCATGAACATAATATTGTTCACGTGTACATGTTACTATGCTATAAACATACAAAAATAAAGAATGGTCTTGTAAGAGACTTTGGTTATTCCACTCATTTCCATCCTGAGAAATTCTCTTCTGACATGATAGAAAATTCAAGTTGATTCAGTGATCTAGTTAATCTAATAATATTCCGTTAAAATTTTTGTTACTTATAGACTATTTATTTTTCAATAAAAAATAATATCATTTTAATTTATAAAAAAAATTAAAAATTAATCCATAATAACCCGATAAAAAACCATGAACATAATATTGTTCACGTGTACATGTTACTATGCTATAAACATACAAAAATGAAGAATGGTCTTGTAAGAGACTCTGGTCATTCCACTCCCTTCCATCCTCTTCTGATCCATACGCCCTTACTTCCCTTTTCTTCTTGTTTGGTAAGTTTCTAGTCAATAACATTTTTTGAGGTTACCTCCAAATAAAGAAATTATACAGCCCACGAGATATTTAATATTTTCTCCTCAATGTTTTTTTATTATTTCTGTTTCCCCTCTCACTCTGGAAGGCACTTCTATCCATATATAAAGACATGGACAAGAAAGTACAAGAGGCTAGAAGAGAGGGGAGGAGGATGGCTAGCGGAGAGGTGGTGGAGAGAGCTGAGTGTGGGTGGTGTGGTGTGCGGGAAGAGTGCACAATGGGTGTGTGGTCTTTGTGAGGAAGCAATCAAGGGTGAGCAAGCAAGGTTAGGAGTAGGAGTTGAAGTTGGTTTGAGGATTCATGTCACATTCAGAGAGACTGCAAATGCTGATCCTCCCATTCACGTAGCTCAATCCATTCTCCAACTCATCAAGAAGATCATCTCCTCCACTTCTTCTTCACCCAACTAAGGTGCCTTTGCCATGATGCTTGCTAACTTTGATGAAGCTAGTGAGAAGGCTGAGGGAGAGTTGATTGATATAAGCTTGATGTTCCTTCCTGACTTGTATGATTGTATCTCTGTTATTTGATAGGTCCTTGCTTGTATCTGTAAGATTCAAGGTTTTGCTTCGCATTACTTGAATTTGCCAGAAGCCAAAACAGTAAGAACCTAAAGTGTACTAGATGGTGAAAGAATTCAAGATGCGAAGCCAAATGTTTAAGAAAATTGGAATGATTGAAACCAAATGTTCTGAGCATTGTCCAGGGTCGTCCCAGGCACCTCATCCATGCTTGTATGTTACAGATAAGGGCACAAAACTGGCCTAGTTCGGTGGCCAAGCCCATCCTCGCATTAAATTCTTGGGACAATTATCAAAATAGATTATCACCTGCCAAACACAGCATTGCAAAGTAAGAAGCATGATTAGATACACTAATAAATCCATTCAAACATATATATCCAAGAATACTTCTTCACAAATCAGTGTTTCAACTTTCATATTTACTCAATTCTAAGAAGTCAGCAAAGTGCCTAGAGTTGCATGATAAATCTCAATCCTTTGCACACCCACCAATCATGTCCACAGAAAATGCATTTGTACATGCACCAGTCATCTTCAGTTAATGGTTGGGCCCCAAAAGGGCAAGAAGGAAAGCCCGATAATGGCCTGAAGTTTCAGTGTGAACTGCGTCATTCAATGTCTTCTTGTACTTCTTCAGATATTCAGCTTTTATATAATGCATGTCAATCTCAGTCCTTGTCACAATTACCCTTATAAGTGCAGTGTCATTGGTTCCCATGCCTTTCATCGCCCTGTGCAGCACCTGTAAAGTTTTTGTGAAATGATAGGGTTTATCAACGACTTCAAGATAAATGATAATATCATACAAGTAAATAAAATGAACAATTTCACAAGAGACGGGATCAAATCTTGATTCCACCCAGAGGCTGGGAGGGTCAACCCTGTAGCATACTCCAACTACTGAAATAAGATGAATATTAGCATAACTGGGAAAAAAAAGGGGGGGGGTTTCAAATGGAGGTTCTTTTTAAGGTTTTGAGTACTCCAGGCCTGGTGTTATTCAAATGATAAAAAGTTATAATAACAGCTGTGGAATACCACAATCAGTTATGTGATGCATTATGCACGATGATCACGCCATGCATGATTGACTCATGAGATTGCTTATAAGGTCACTATTTCTGGATATCAGAAGACGCAGACTTGCTGGACAAATTAACTTCAATCTGTTTCAACTTTAGTTTTCACAATTTTGTTTTCTACATGATCTATACATTCTGAAAAATCTTTTTCTAAAGACTATCAAATAAAGAGTGTACCACGTTTATGTAACAAACTAGATTCCTATAATCTACACAAAGTTATTAGTTCACCACATCATACAAACACATTCAGTGACACCATGCTACTTAATATGCCTTCAAAACATGATTTGCCTGGATCCCTGACTTCATTTCATAAGAAAATGTTTTCACTGTAACCAGATGAAGCAGAGAGAGCCAAGTCGAAGATGTTAAGAATGTAGACGAATACCTTGGCAAAGTAATTTGCTGGATTCTCTGAGCATAGTAAAATTGTCTTCAAAGCATGCTCAAAATGTCCTGATGTTTCCTTCTTTATAACCTGGAATTGTTACAAATAAATTTGCCTCACAGAATAACCACAGACAAGAGAGAGAAAAGAGAACTTTAATAAATTTACCTTTTTCAAAGAGTTTCCATACATGTCATGGTAGGCAGAATCAACTGCAGCCAAATGTGCTGCACTTCGTTCACTGAATATGTGGATGAAAGTCTTCTCATCAGTTCCCCATTTTTTCTCACCTGCTTTATAAAGAGCCTTTGCATCCTTCACAACCATCTCTCTATCAACTTCCCGACCTTCGTACCGAGGCATACTTGCATATGCTAGCAGGAGCTAAATCAAGTATATTATAATAATACATCAGGAACTTGCGTTTCCTTTAATGAATATTAAATGAAAATGCTGACAAATGAACTTGGATGAAGAAAAAGAAAGGGTGGTGAACAGGGAAGGTCATGATAGGAAAATTAATAGCATAAAAATAGAGTGAACATAATTTTAAAATAAGGGCTAATATTGCTTCAACAAAAATCCCAATTATTGCAATTAACCTCCTATTGTGACAGCAGAATGAAATCTAATGGTGGGTCGGTCCAACTAAACTTTTAGGCAGCAGCCACGCTATTCCAAATCTTATAAAGGCAAGCAGCAACAGATTGTTCAGCACCAAACATCTGTTTTTGAAATTCCATGCTGGTTTATATATATATATATATATATAGTCATCTAACAAAATCTTACATCATGACAATAGACAAATGCTAAATTGGTGAACAGGATGAGACCGCAATTAAAGAGAAAATGAGATAGTTTACCTTTTTATGATCTCCAGATGCGCATGATTCAATGTCACGCTCAACGTGAATTCCAAACTTGGCATGGTAATGTTGTTTAAAAACTTGTATCTGGGATGGCGTACGAGAGCAGATCACTTCAGTTGCAGCTTCCAGATTCATTGTGTTCATCATCAGTGCCTGCCTGACAATTATAGCATCACGTCCAGGTAGATCGTGCATCCAAAACAAAACTGCTGTCTGAAATGCAAAAGGAACAAATATTAGATTAAAATATGCAGGAACAGAAAGTTCTTATTTGAATTATGAAGATCCAAAAGTATTTAAAGCTTTGAAAACCATGTGTGAGTAGATATAATACTATACCTCTAAATTGCCTGTAAGCTCTGAAGACAAGCGCTTAAAAAGATCCTCAGAGTACAATGTTCTGTACTCGTGTTGGATGAGGGAACGCTGTGCTGCATCTCGATGAGCCAGAATATTGATTACTGCGGATGTATCAGTTCCCAGTCCTATTATAAACAGAACACAACAAATTCAAAACAGGAAATTATACATTTGAATTTTTTTTTATTGTCCAATCAAATGACAATCATGTTTCGCATTTTTTTCATAACACTTCAGCAAATTTGGTTTATCACTGTGATAGTCAACTTCTATGAGCAAAACAGATGTCGCCTCGATTAACTGAAGATCTTTTAGCAAGGTGAATATCTAATTTTCCTAGAGTCCATATGCTAAGACTTGCCACAATTTTTACAAACTCGTTATTCATGAAGGTTAATTGGTATCTGTGACAACAAGACCTTGCCTGAATTATGAAAGTTAAAACAAGGGGCAAAAGCAAAATCAATCGCTGATTGAAAGATAGGTAAAAGTAGGTTATTTGACGTAGTATGGAGAGGAAACCTCAAGTCTCGATACACATTGCAGAATTTCACCAAAAGTTCCCTTTAGCTCATGTTCACAACCTCTTATACAAGAGAGCTCCTTTGTCACTAAGACAATTTAGCTATTAAGCAAAGGTGACTACCTAGTCATCAAGCAAAAACAAACATAAAATAATCTAAACCAATGCATCATCTCTTTAGTCATTAAGCAAAATAAATGTAACGTAATATTAGCAAGCTCCTGCATCATTATTATTTCCCAAAAATGATGTGGTTTTTCAAAGACACATAATGGAAGTTCAAAATAGGAAAGGACAATAAATGGTAATTTAACTATAAACAACAATAAAAGCATAGAACATGAGATGATTTAACAAGATTTAGTTAAGGAAACCTTATATGCCTATAGCCCTTCATTTATAACATTCATGGTTATATTCTAACCTGCAGAGCTACATGTACCTCTTTCCTAAATTCTGTGTTTTATTCATTGAAGAGCGCCCTACCACCACTTGACTAGTAAGGAAAAGCCCTTTACTATGTATATAAAGATAGCTACAATCAAATGCCTTGTCCTCAAAATGATGAGAAAGATAATATTGTCATACTGTTCTTTTCCTATCTGTTTCATCATTCTATACGGATATACTTGTAAAATGTATTACCTACTTGTGTAGACACCAAACCCACACCGCAGATTACATAAGTTAATGGACAAAGACAACGTAGGATGACCCAGCCTGTCACTATTTTGTTGGGAATCTGGGCTCATTTGAGCCTATTTCATTGTTTTGTTTTATTTATTTGAGTTATTTATGATAGACAATTTTAACTGATGAGTTAAGCCTAATAGTTGGATGTTTTAGGGTTATATTATTTATATGTTTGTCTTTCTGTTTGTAAGACAGTTTTTTATGATGAAATAAAAATGACAAACTTTTCCCTTCCTGAATTCACTTTTTCTTCATGGCTTTTCCCTTTCTTTGCTTCTAATTCTTAATTTCTTTCTTTAAAGCTTATTTCTTTCTTACTTTAATTATTTTTATTCATTGCTCCGCATCACCTACACTTGAATTAAGGTAAGTATAAGCAATTTAGTATATAGCCTTTCCAGGCTTCCCTGTTGGAATGTTTACTTCATGTGCGAAAAAGAAAAAAAGACAAAAACCCTATCCTCTTGTATTAGTTGGTGGCATATCAGTCAAGTAAGATTCAAAGGAAAATAAAGGAACACCTCAGGTCAAATAGAGAAGTTCTTTGTTTTAACATGTAAGATTTGTCATGAAGTGGGAAAGCCCACCAAGCATCATAAAGGTTAACTATTTAAGTAACAAGTATCAATTATTGCTCTTTCAACATGACCAATTAAATATTTTTTCTGTATATTATATATGTAAAGGGTTAAATAAAGATTCCAAATTTCTCTAAAATTTTCAAACTTTAACTGATGTCAAGATCAAATAATGAAAGAAACAATAAAAGGAGCATAAACCCACAAAAACCCATCAACAAAACAACCAAAAGAAGAGATTATTGACACAGATAAGAAGATTAGTACCTTTAAAGGCTCGGAAGAGTTGCATAGCATCATCTCTAGGGGATGAAAGCACAGGAGGAACACTTAAAGTTGCCATCTTTTTCCTTAAAAAATGACCACAATCTTTATTTCTCTTCTCTGTATCTCCTCCCCCTTTCTCCTCAGGGGTTGAAATCGAAAATCGACTGGGCAGTTGTGATGTAGTTGAAGTGGGATTAGGTTATTAATTGCAACTGACCAGTTATGTGGTGTTTGAAAAATCTCTCTCCTCCCTCCTTTTCGCTGAGCTCCAACTCTATCCATATTGTTTTTTTTTTTTTTTTTTTTTCTTCTGACAGTTGAATATGTCTTAAAGGGTTTGGCTCCTCCACAAGCCTAACACACATGCTCACACGTGAAATAAATTTTCGTTTTGTGCCATGTTGATAAAAAATTTAGAAAACCAGTTTTAATTCATAAGATTTGAACGAGACTATAAGAAATTTATAAGGAAGACTTAAAAGAGATGGAGTTAACTGTAGTTTATCAAAAATAATTAATTAATTCCCATAGTATTATAAATACATAGAGGTCTTTTTATTAGAGTTGATTTAATAATATTTTTAACTAAAAAAAATGTCTTATTTCCCAATTAAAATCTCTTGTCTTGCCCACTTCTCTTTTATTTATTCAATGCTTCAAATTAAAAAAAAAATAGAGAGCATGGAATTGATGGAGGGATTAAGTTATAAACAAACTTAAGAATATAGAGAGTAAATATATAGTTTATAAAATCGTGAGCACTAATTAGTTAGCTTAATTATGTTGCAAAGCTAAGTTATAAATAAATTTAAATATATGTGGATTAAATATATAGTTTTTTAAAACAATGAGGATTAATGAATTTTATTAAGACCTCGTTTATTTGACGGAAAGTGGTTTCCTGAAAATCATTTTCCAAACTTTCATGTGTTTGTTTATCATTAAAAAAATTGATCAACGAAAAACACTTTCTAGTTAAAGAAAAATTTGACTTGTTTTCAGAAAAGTGTTTTTTTTTTTTTTTGAATGGAAAACACTTTCTAGAAATTGTGAAAATTTTAAAAATATCATATTGTTTGTTGATTATATCAAATTTGATCCTCAAACTTTTGATTGCTATATATATATATATATATATATATATATATATATATATATATATTGTTTTGAATACTTTTTTTTTTAGTTTTATCCCTTAAAATTTTATTTTTATATTAACTTTATTCCTTATTTTTATAATTGTTATTTGTTTTTTCCTTATTATTTTTTAATTGAAATTTTTTATATCAAATTTGATCCCTTTTCTTTTGATAATTACTTATTTTATTTGAAATAATTTATGAAATGATAACTATTATTATTTTAATTTCTTCATCTTTCAATTTTTTTATTTGTTAGATTTGATCTCTATTATTTTGATTATTGTTTATTTTATTTGAGATAATTTATGAAATTATAATTTTTTTTCAATTTCATTCTCATTCAACTTTTTTATTTGTAAGATTTTGTTCCTCATTATTCCTACTTAATAAGTTATTTTCCTACTTATTTTCAATGACATAACTAAATACTGGAAAGTGTTTTTTAATTTATTTTTTATAATACTATTAAATATTAAAAAATAATTCACTTTAATGTAATTCACTATCAAAATTTATTTAAAACAAAAACTACTTTGGAGGAAATAAACCACCTAAATTAGAGCCAACATTTGACTGGATGGTAACTTATGCTCGGCCAAAACTTGCAAGCCTGACGCTTTCTATTGTTTAATAGGGGTAGATTATAAATTAATAATGATAGGAATATTAAAAAAAAAAAAAAAAAGAGTACTGGGGATATATTTTCTTAATCTTAAGAGGTTGATGGGCCTATTTAATTACAGGGAAAAAAGCGGTAACCTATTAAAGTGTCCTTAGAGCATCTGCAATCGGAAAAAGCTAAATTGATAAATTTAAAAGAGCTAAATATAGCTATTGAAGAGTTGAATTGATAAAATAATATTTTAAATAGTATAAATATTTTTTTTTTATTATATATATTCTAATAAAAAATCCTATTTAAAAGGATAATTACGTTGGAGTGTAAAAAATAAATGTTTTTTAAATAAATTTGATGTTTTTTTTTCCACAATATGATTGATTTATTTTTTTATTTTCCCTACTGTATTGGTTTTGATTTTTTTAAGAGATATATTTAAATAGTATTTAGAGGAGAAACAAGGCATTTTAATATTTTATTTAACACTCTTTTAAAGCATGTAAGAAAAAAAACTAAAATAATATATTTTTTTAATTTTAATTTTCCGTTTAGCACATCTAGAGTTGCTCTTAATCATAATCATTTTTTAAAAAAAAAAATGCTTCCAGTAAACGTTCTTTTCATAATTTATTAAAGAGAAACTTCCTCACACGAAACCATCAAAAAGAGACGTGCATTTTCTAATTGATGGCCTAATTTATACATTTCATATATTTTTAAGCAAACCTTTCAAAATTAGTTTTAATTTTGCTTTCAAATATTTTTTTATATAAATTTAATATTCAAATTTTCAAAAATTCTTGATTAAAGACCTATTTATTTTTAATGCTTTTCATTTATATTTTCATATTAAACCGAGTGAATGTTGATGTAGCTAAATTTTAGTCAATCCAATGAGTATATATGTAATCCAATCAAAACTTGGTTGATATATGATTTAACTTTTTAAAATAATATTTTTTAAAATTAAAAAAAAATCTTGAAACAATATTATTTAAAAATAATCATATCAATCTGAATTGACCCATATATCTTATGACACAAGACATAAACCCCACTAGTTTGTATAATTATGCCTTTGTGTGTGTGAATTGTTTTTAAAATATAAAATAAAAGAGCTAAGACCTGTTTCAATATAGTAATTGCCTGAAATCTAATTTTAAGTCTATTGGTTCAAGGCGTTGCTTTCACAACTAAAATATTGCATAACATCAAATGAATATTATGTCAGTTTTTAAACATTGATTCTGTTGGAAAAATTTTACTTATGGCATCATGGATGGAGAAATGTTATCGAAAAATATATCGTTGGTGATTAATATTTTGTCAATTATTTCATCAGTAATATAATTACCGATGGATTTATAAATAAAAAATTACATGTTAAATTAAAAAATCTACAAGCATTCATTCTATTAGTAAATTCATTTGTGATTATGGCATATTACTTATAAAATAGACCATTGGTAAATTCATCGATAACCATATGTATATTACCAACATAATTAAACTGTCAAATATTTATATTTAACATTGACAAGGCTTGTAATGTTTTCTCAACTCTCTAGAACTCTCTAAGGGACTTAGTTTGTTGGTCATTTTGTTGGTGATGTAAATTTCATTAGTAATTCTGCCAATATTGTATTTAATATTTTAAAAAAAACAAGAAAAGGAATTAAAAAAGAATTAACCTAAATAAAACCAATTTTTATTATTAATTTAAAAACAAATATAGAAAACAATTTATCTGGTGGATAGAAGCTGGAGGAGGATGAGGAATTGAATCTTTACCGAAACCAAGAAGGCAACGAGATTGACCACATGTACTAGTATGGGTTGCCAACAATTACTTGAGGACATTCATTTTATCCCTTAAGTTGGGTCGTCTCAACACTAATTTGGGTCATCTGAGCTTGAACTTATTATTGTACAATCGCCTGGACGGCTAGAAATTGTCAGCTCGATCCTAATTGTGAGGAACCAACATTCGACACACTACGGTCCATCCATAAATCCTTGAACATAGTGTTTAAGATACTGTAAACTTGATTTCTATTTGATACATTAGATGATCTAACCTTCAACCACAAATCTGAATTGCGTTTTGAATGGATCGAAATATCGACCTTGTATCTCTCATGCAATTGGATGTTATATGTTTCTTAAAAAAACAAGTTAGAAAAAATAATAATAACTTAAGAAAAAAACTTAAAATCCAACTTACTGCAAACTTTTGAGCTCGACTATCCACAAGTTATTGCACCCCTTTTCTATAGTTAGTCTTTAGTATGTGAGTTTCAATAAAAAGCTCCATCGATCTTGAATCGTGTCCAAGCACCATACTTTACAAAAGAAAGTTACAGTTAGTTAAATATTTTTATGTAATACAGTAATTAAAAAAAAACAAAATCTTATCTTATAAAATAGAATCTTACTATCTGTTTTGCATGTGAATGGAATGGATCTGTCAATGTGCATGGCCATAGAACCATAAATCTCCTTAGTCTAGTTCTCCATACCAGACATCAATTATTGTGGCGTATATAACGTCAAATGACGGATCTTCCTCTTGGATCGACAAGGTTTTGGTTATGTTGGAATTAATCATGAAATTATGATTTGAAGGGTTAAGGAATCACCACTTACTAATTATGATCACTAGAAAACCTACTAGTCTACAATATTCTAAGTAAGGGGATTAATAGTGCATGAAAAAGACGTATCACCCCTAGTGTACTTTACCTACGGTAACTTGCATTATTGATTGTTTTTTTCTAAGTCATGTTTCTATTCATTGGTTTTTTTAAAGTTCAACAAAGGTTTTCCTCGGGAAAAAAAGGTTTATATCTTATGGATTTGAGGTAAATCATTCTCAATAACAAGGTTTCTATCTCTAGAGGCTCAAGATAGATCGCTTTTAATAAGGAGATTTCTAT
The DNA here is from genome assembly GCA_964019445.1 of Populus tremula. NCBI lineage: Eukaryota > Viridiplantae > Streptophyta > Magnoliopsida > Malpighiales > Salicaceae > Populus > Populus tremula. The sequence goes on along the minus strand of CAXHTJ010000007.1, from coordinate 10,406,374 downwards.
CTTATCGGGTTAAAACCTATTTATTCTAAGGATAGTATATTTATTTTTATTTTGTATCCTTAATACCTTGGGATATACTTTATCGTGTAATTTAATACCCTTAAGTATTAAAGTCTATAATTAATTCTTAATATTTTATTTTTTTTCAATTCATTTAATTTAATATCGGGAATATGCATTACATTCTAAAATTCATACCCTAAATATTAATTAAACAAATTGATTTTTGTGGTGTTTGTTTGAAATTTTTGCCAAATCCTCGTAGATTTAATAAAATGGTTATTAAATCAAATATACATGCAAAATAAAAAAAAATAAAAAAACTAATTTTTGTGATTTCTTAGTATGATAAATTGTGCAAATATGATTTATTTTTTAGAAACTTGGCTATAAGCAATTTAAAATAATGTTGTATTTTTTTAAAGAAAGATTTTTGTTTTTTTTTTTACATAAAGAAACAAGTTTATTCAATATTAGAAAGATGTCTATCATGTAGGTTTCAATTTCAAATATTAAATATGAGGGGGTAAAAATAAATGTGAGGAACCCAAGTTTAATTGCAAAATAGTTCCTTGAAAAATCTGGAATTAAATTGAAAAGATAAGGTTGTGTTTGACAAACCTTTAAAAAATTAAAAAAATAAGGCTTCCAAATATTTGTTATGGCATGCTTGCCAAATACACCATAATAACCAAAAAATGCATTTTTTTTCTTTGTAAAATTTTGCACAACCAAACATTTTCTTAGGCCCGAAATGGAGTCTTACCACGTGGGCTGGGCTTCTTGGCCCAAAAACCAGATCCAGAAACAAAGAAATGAAGATTAAACAAGGTTTTTTGCTTGAACTTGACGAAGAACATTAAGAAATAGATGAGGAACCCAGAAATATGGATGAAAATATAGATTAGATCATGTTAAATTGAAGGTATAGAAGGGTTCAATATAGGAAGCTAATGCATAATCGGGTATCTAATAGCCAAACAATCCCTAATTATCAACAAATCAAACTTGACAACTAAGAGCCTTACCCGGATATTCAGTCCAAAACAAGGAAGAATAAGAAGAAATGGGGGAGGAAGAGAGAGGATCTAGCATGTTATAACTTAAAATATTATAAACGGATTCACCAACAGATATTAACTATATTTATATTTCATCGGTAATTATATATGTAATATTAACATGTTATTTTTTTTAATGGAAATAACAAGGGAATACCTGCTTAGTTTTTACTCTTTCTTTGATTTCTACCTATAATTCTCTTGATATTTTGATTTACTTTCTATAGAATTATACTGGTTTTATGATTCAGATCGTTAGTTTGATAAGTTAACCTGAATTGACTTTGTTTTTTTGTTCTTTTTATAATTGATTTTTTTTCATTTTAATCATTCACTATTGAGTTGAATATGAATTGAGTTTTATATTTTTTTTGATTTGTTTTTTTTAGGTTATCTTGGTTTTATAACCTAAATCACAGATTAAACAGGTTAACTTGAGTTGACTCAAGTCTATATAATACATTGTTGTTTCAACATTTTAGAAAAAAAAGATATTTTTTTGAATTTTTTTAATCAAACTATATATTTTAATGGTAATTTAAGTAATTTTTGAACTCACCAAATCAAACAATCATACCATATCAACCTTATATAATTTAAATTATTTCCTGCTAAAAACGCTTGCATGTTTTAAATAATTTTAATCCGATTAATAGCGTAACGTGACGTGAGAAAATGATATAGTTAATCACTAGATGTCCTCAATATTTGTTTTCTAGTTTTGTTGTTGATGATAGAGGTTTTGTAAACTGTCCATTAATAAAGTTTTTTCATATCAAGATCACGAAAGGGCACGCTTCCAAGAGTACTGGTGTGATTATTACTTCGGCTTCTAAAAATGTTGATTTTTATTTTCTTATCAATTCTTGGCAGCTTGACGTGTGGCGGCGACCAATTTCTGGTGGCAGAGATAGGGAGGACACCTGTATCAAGCTAGAGAAAGGTCTGAGAGAAGTTTGCTACTGATTTACAATTAACTCCTTTTTTTGTAAGATCCATCTTTCGAAGAACCGATCTCTTCAACCAGGCAGTTAATTAATGGGTTAAAAACACAAAAATGGTATAAATCCATGCCCTAAAAATTCTTCGCAGGCTTGCATCATTGGTGGTCATCACTGTCTTTGCTTTACGTTAGCAAGTGCAAAACTCAAACTTGAACTCTAAAGCTTACTTCTTTTTATAATAATAATAATAATAAGAAGAAACAGTATAGTATTTCATTTTTCTTTCTGTCCTCTAAAATTGGCAGAGCTGCACTCACTATACTCTAAATATAGCAAAAACCATAGCGGTTTCTCTTTTGGTTGTATTATCAGGGAAAAAGAGTTGTGAGTCTATTTGTTGCTAACTACCATATCCTTTTCTCTGTTTATGTTCTAGAAACAGCAACGAATGTTTTCTTAAGATTATCAAAAACCTCAAAATTCCAATCTTTTTTACGTTCAGAGAGAGAATCCCAAGACGAAAGCGAGCGCACACTTTAAGAATTCATAGGGCATTGGTTGTTGTCAAGAAATTTATAATCTATGGCAATGGTGCAATCTCCAAAGGCAGCCACATCATCATCGCCGTCGTTAATTCTAACGTCCGGAGCTAGTGGGAGAATTCGTGCATTATTTTCCGTTCAAGCCTTAAAAAGCTTGTTAATGCTGGTAAATGCGTTCTTTTTGCTGCTTTTAGTCCCTTTCGGTGGTCGGAGACAGACGGTGGTATCGGCAGGGGTGTCTGCGAGGGGGTCATCGTCATCTTCGTTCGGTGATCAGAAATCCAAGGATGATAGGTTGTTGCAGGAAAGTGGGGTCCACCGGACCAAGTTGCGGGTCCCGGCAACAGTAGTGCCATGGAAGAGTGGTGGCGGTAGTGGGGTGACGGCGGTGGTGGATTCGGAAGTTGGGGGCAGGAGGGCCATTGCAATAAAGAGGGCGTTACAGGAAGATGACCCCAATACGGTTAGAGAGTTTTCACTGTTTGTTTCTGCTCGGAGTGATACCATTTTTACCCAGTCGTGGACCTCAGTTTCAGTTAAAATCAGGTATATTTGCTGATTTTTTTGATGATTTATTATTATGATTCTGTCTTAATTAATTAATTTTAAGGGGTTTGAATTTTGATTAGTTGGTTGTATTTATTGGTGTTAAATTAATTAATTTGATGGAGATTGTGTTTTATTGTGATTCAAACAAGGCCATTTCCTCATTATTTTTGGTAATTCTTGTTCATGTTTTAATGGTTGATGAAAAAATCAGTTTCCTATTTGTTGTTAGCAGAAAATTCAAGGTTGAGAACATGAAAACCAAATTGCTTGCTAAATGGGAAGTGGGGGATAGGCTCCTTTTTGTTTTTCTTTCTTGTTTTGCAACACATTTGAGGAAAACAATTAGTGATGAAAAAGTTTCTGCAACAAAGCATGTTTTTTATGTTTCCTTTTTTGCACTAATTTTGGAGAAAATTTAAGAACATTTCAATGAATTTCCCAAAAGATAATTTTATGGTTTTTGCGAATGAATTCAACAATACCCTACATATCATATTTCCATTTATTTATTGTTTGAATTTTTTACTAGATTCTGTTTTCTTGTGTGTATTAATTTGAGTGATTTGAGTATTCCATCTTTTATAGCAGACAAACTTTTTTTTTTTTTTTTTTTCAGTTTGGCATAAGGAATCTGCAGATAGATTACCTACTTATTCTTCTTCCTTCTATCGCCAGCTAAATTCGAACCTGTTTTCTGGTTTGTTTTAGCTGAGTTATGTCACTGTTTGGAATGTGCAGACAGATTTTATGCTTGTTCTTGTTCATGTTGCCTCTTAAATTTTTGAATGCTACAACTCAGACAAGTTTCATGTTTAAAATATCTTGATGCATTGTTTTCACTCTGTCTGTTGATGGAGTTTCACATAAATGGCTGCATTTGGTAAACACTAAGGACACTACCATGCTGCTTTTGGAATATTTTGGCTCTAAATAGTTAGCTTTTGGAATATTAAGAAAATAGTAAAATTGAAAAGCAGAACCGTTAATAATACAGGACTATATTCAAATAGTTTATTTAAATGTTGGCTTTCGACACTCTTCTTAAATCCATGTATCCTCGTATCTTTACAGAAAATAGTACATCCTGTCCATATTCTGTAGCTTACTAATAACCATATGTAGGTGATTAAGCATATATTATTGTTCAAGTACTATATGCTAGATTGACGGAAGTGATATTGTTTTCTCCTTCTTTTCCCCTGATGTGACTATGAATGACTAGTGTCCTGATATAAGATGTTACTAATTTCAATTTGTCAGACTTGAAATTTCTACTTTTATGGATTAATCAAGGTGGTTTTTATTTGTTATAAGTTCACTCTTTTACCTTTTTCTGGAGGTGTTTATTGACTCATGCTTTCCCTAACATTATATTACATATCTCTTGTAGGGGGCTGGTTGTTCTTATGCATGGTCTGAATGAGCACAGGTTTGTGATCTGTGCCTAATGCTCTATTTGGAAGTCATGTTCTGCTGATTCTATTGTTTAATTATTATCTCACAATTCCATTCTTTACAAACAGTGGCAGATATAGTGACTTTGCGAAAAAACTGAATGCTAATGGGTTTAAGGTTTTTGGAATGGATTGGATTGGTAAGTTTGAAAGTGATTTTACCTGCTTGTTTGGATTTATCATTCTTGATAAGACAATAATCTCTTCTTGCTTTGCTTGAAATTGCTATCTTGCAATGTTGATGATAGTTGTTGTAGTGGAATTTGTGTTTATCTCATACTAGAAGTGTTTTTTATTTTTTTTTATTTTTCATGACAATTTCCTTTGGACATAACCTTCTAGGTTTCATTGTGGATATAACAGTGAAACATATATGATACTATGAACTCATTGCCTTGACAAATGTCTTGATAATTGACCACAAAAGTTTCATAATAAAGACTTTATGTTATTATGGGCACAGAGGAAAAACGATTCTAGAACATGTTGATTGATGTCTGGTTTTCCCTACTAGACTTGTCATTCCATTTGATTTTGTTCCCCTGGTATGACTATGATCTCAATCATTGACAAGTTCCTCTAGAGGCCATGATTTGTGGTTTGGTTTCTGATTCATTTCAAGGTACTGGAATCATATTCCATACAGACGTGATCTCAAAAGAGAGTTGAATTGTTGACTATAGGATTCCCCTGTGCTTATGCAGTGACATATGAAGATGTACAGACAAAAAAAATAAAAATTCTTTCATGTTAAGAGGAGTTATAACCACAGGCTGTTCTACAAACTTGGATAATTGAACCTTTACAACGATGGTCATGTTCTTTATCTGCTCAGGATGTTGCAGAGCCGCTCATTTGACTCCTGCTACTGCTTAAGGGGATCATGGAAATTCTCTGGGCTCCTATTTTCTGAAAATTTCATTCAAGGACTGTGAACCAGAAGATGGTATTAAATAAAAAAGAAAAAGGAAACTTCCTGCAGTCGCTTATTTTTTTAGTTTCCTCTGTTAAAAGTTCTCACTTCTCCCTGAATGGCCGCAGTGGAATCCAACTCCAAGTTGGAAATAATATTAACACTGATAATTGATGGGAAAAAAAGTATTCACGACTCTTGCTTTGATACTTTGTTTCTCTTTTGGTGTTTCATGGCCTAGCAATCTCTATTCTTCAACAATGCATCCATATTTGAGTGTTGCAGGAATTGGTCTGTCTGTCTGTTGGTGCAAAAAGTAACATATGAAGCTCCTCTTGATAAGTAAGCTTGTTATTTGCATGCATGTGTCTGACGTCCATTTTCCAAAAATCTAACAAGGGCAGATGAGCGCTTTTAAGTCAGGGTCTCATAATATGTTTTCCAGTTTTATGAGCTATAGAGGCAACAGAAAAAGTTACTGTGTGCTCTTAACCTTTGCAATCACATTGCAGAACAAGCCTCCATTTTGAAGGTGCATAATTGTGCTCATGTCATGATAGTTGAGTGACACCATTGAAACCTGAATTAAGACCTGGGATTCTATTGCAATTCAAATTATAGTATGAAGCTGAATGTCCCATTATTCTGTTATTTTGTTTTTGGCTTACGCCTAAAGACAACTAGGTTCTTTATTTTATGTGTTGTTGATTTTTGTTGTGCAGTCCAATTCACACCAACACTTGGTTTTTATTAAAATGACATTTTCTTAAGTTGCCCCTACCTTTTAGCTTCCAATTTCCTCTCTCTGTCTGCTATGGGTGCGAGGGCTGTTGATCCTTACTCGTATTGAAGGGCTTTGGCTGTGTAGTTTTCATCAGAAACTTGTTGCTTTGCTAATTAGATTTACATGGTGCTTTATCTTCTGATAATTAGCTCATGAAATTATGTTGGCTTGTATATATTTTTTGTAACCTATTTGATCCTTCTCTTCAAACCAGGACATGGTGGAAGTGATGGGCTACATGGATATGTTCATTCTCTTGATTATGCTGTTGATGATCTGGTATGTTTTGATTTGTATTTACAAGGCGCTGATGGTTTTATTTTGCATCCGATGAATCTAAGTGCACTCTATTTTTTCCAACATTTTACAGAAATCTTTTCTTGACAAGGTTTTGTCAGAAAATCCTGGGCTTCCATGTTTTTGCTTTGGGCACTCAACGGGTGCAGCCATTGTTCTCAAGGTGTGTTGGTATGCAATGATAGTTTCTTGCATTTCTTCGAATGAATCATTGAATTGAAGCTTCTTGTTAATGTAGATGCACAGGTTTATGCACTCATTCATTATTGCATGGCAGGATCCAATAACAATTTGTGGAATCTAGGTTCATCTAATAATTTCTCTAACAATTTTCACTTTGTTGCATGAGTAAATTTGCAGGCGGTGATGGATCCAAAAGTTGAAGACCGTGTTTCTGGTGTGGTATTTACTTCACCTGCAGTAGGAATTCAGCCATCCCATCCTTTTGTTGTGGTAAGAATTTCTATTATACCTGACTTCTAGTTCATAAACTATGAAGAACATGGGATGGTATTTTGGTGATGTGATAAAGGAAATCAAATCATTAAGCGGGATACTCTTATTTTGTGGTCATGGCAGCTACTAGCCCCAGTTATCTCATTTTTGTTGCCAACGTTCCAACTTAGTACTTCAAATAAGAAGGGCATGCCAGTTTCTCGGGACCCAGAGGCACTAGTGGCCAAATATTCGGACCCACTGGTCTACACTGGATTTATCAGGGTAAAGACTGGCTATGAGATTCTCCGAATTACAGCCTATTTACAGCAGAATCTGAAAAGACTGAGAGTTCCATTTCTCGTTCTTCATGGTGCTGCTGACACTGTAACCGACCCGGATGCTTCTCGCAAACTATACGAAGAAGCATCCTCAACAGACAAAACCATCAAACTATTACAAGGGTTCTTGCATGATCTCCTATTTGAACCAGAACGGGATGAAATCATGAAGGACATTATTGATTGGTTGAATTGTAGAGTATAAAAGGTTAGGTAGTGCAATGACAAATCATTGAGATCTTCACTAACCAAAAGACTACGGGATCAGAACGGTGTAGAAGACTTCACTTTGTCAGCATCATTTTTATGCCTTGCTGCTTGAAGCCTTCCATTTAATCATACGAGACAGGTTTCTTTCTTTCTTTTTCTTTTTTGTTTTTTTGGTGAATAAGATTCAGCATTTTTTATGATGTTGAAATTGGACAATGTTGTTTTAGTCTTTTTTTCATCTGACTGTAATATTGTGTGGAGTATTAAGGATTCATATAGAATCCAAATATAAATCCTACTTGTTGCCTGCGATGATGTCTTTGAAAAATGAGAATTGCTTGCTGCTCATGAGCATTTTCCCACCTTATAGTTGTAGGCATACCCATTGGCCACCACCCAAGGTTGACTGGAAGCCATAGCTTGACGAGTAGCTTTCCTTCATGATTGACTGGAAGCAGCACGCATAAGTTGACGAGTAGTTTGCTTGTTATAGAGCTTAAGCAAATAGCCGGCTGCACATGTCAAACTGGTTTACGAAAGCTCTATCACCCTACTGCCTTGGTGTATTTTCTCATCCAGGCAATATTTGCATGGCTTTTATTTAGATGCACTGCAAGAAAAAACATACTTACTGGTTTGCCTAGTCAATCAATCAATGATGTTATTTTGTTATATATTTTTTTTTAAAATTTATTGGCATTAGCTTAGCCGGGTCAATCAATTCATTAAAAACTTGAGAAGATTAATCAGGTTTTGCTATGTCAATATATTTCTCAATTCAACTTAAAATAACTCGGTCTAGATCAAGTTTTGAGTGGTAAGTTTTTTGAATTAACCAGTAAGTTAGGTTGAAGGCAAATCAAATTTAACAACTAAGAAAAAAATCTTGAACATGGCATTGAATCAGAAATTCAAAACACCGGTGTAATATGTTGAATTAAAAGGTAAACTTCTTCCATCTTGTATCATATAACACATTTTAATTTTCAATCTACCATTTTTCTTTTAAGATCATCTTTGAATTTTTCCACAAAGAAACAGAAAATTCAAAGCCAAATGCGGCACATATGTTGAGTGTATATGCATGGCTACTGATAGTATCGTATGTATTACGCAATTGTAAACCGATTCGGGCATTTGGTCATACTTTACTCACAAAGTCAGGAGCTGCCTTAAGCTAGACAAGCAGAAAGTTCAAATGAACAGATTCTTTTTCTTATTCGCAATATTCTATCCATCTGTCTATCATTTGAATCGTGATATTCATTTATTGTATCACTAGAGATTTCTTGTGTTTTCTAGGAAAAAGTTTGTAAAATTCCCAGAAGATGTTCTAACATTTGGATTTGGACCACCCTAGAAGATAATGTTCCACTACATTTGGGATTCCAATTCTTAACAGGTTGTCCCTTCCGTGTAATACTGATTTGAACAGAGCCTGCCTGATTTTGTTTTAGGTATCTATAAAGAATAAATACATAACCAAAGAAAAATTACGCTACATACTAAATAGTATCAACCTTTTATTCTACCTATCCGTAATGAAAAGCTGATTTTACTCTTGGTAGGCAAGCATGAGCTTAGGGGTTAGTAGGTAATTTCACATTTTTTTAGCTACGGTGTAATTACTAAACGACCCTTGAAGAAAAAAAACAAATCCCCTTGTGTTCAGGGGCTTTTCGAGTTTTATGTATTATTTTGAATTGATCAATTACTTGAATGCCTTTAAAAAATAATCTCTATTAACAATGGAGGTAGGGCCACTTTTGGTTTTTCCTCGTAGTTTTTTTTTTTTTTGTAATTCTTATGCGGAGTAGGGGTGATTGGATAATTTTATAAATATAAATTAATATTTTATTCAGGAGGTGGTTGACGCGTGCAGGCACTGCTCGCATCTTTCGAGTGGCACACGCATCTTTCGAGTGGCGTATGCAACATCCCGAAACCGCCTAACACGGCTTTTTGAGGTTGCATTAGATGTGCCACGCCACCCCCATCATGATAGTTTGGTGCATCTATGGCTAAGAGGCGTGGTGGAGTTCCGGCAACTGGTTTTTCCCTCCCCTCTTTCCTCTCTCCTCCTAAAAAATCATGCAAGCCATTGAAAAAAATACAAGAAAGTATGGCTATTTGTTTGTTAAGTTAAATTAGATCCTCATTTTTTTTATTGCAATATATTTGGTATTGAATCATTTATTAAGTGGATTTGTTTTTCAATTTCATCTCTTGACACATGATTTTTATATCACATATGGTCCTCATTCTTTTAATTGCAATATGTTTGGTCTTGAATCATTTATTAGGTTAATTTGTTTTTCAATTTCATCCCTTTACACTTGATTTTTATATTGGATTTGGTTCTTATTCTTTTGATTGTGATGTATTTGGTCTTGAATCCTTTATTGAATTAATATGTCTTTGAATTTTATCCCTTAACATTTTATTTTTATATCAAATATGTTCTTCATTCTTTTGATTGTTATTTTTAGTTGTTCTTATTCTTTTCTTAATTGAAATTGTTTTTCAATTGCATCCCTTATGATTTAGTTTTATTTTCTTTTTATGTCAATTTTGGTATTCTTTCTTTTCAAATCTATATTTTTTAAATCACTTTTGTTTTTTAAATTTATTTTATCAAGTTTATACCTAATTATTTTGGTTGGTTGGAAATTTTACATAATTATTTTTTCAAGTTTGCCTTTTATGCTGTGGTCTAGTCTCATTACCCGTGTCACAGGTTTTGAATGTTGGACCGGGTTGGCTCCAGTCATTTTTGATTATTTTTTAAAACTTTATCAATCATCATTGAGTTCATTACAAATTGATATTATTTGTTTATTTTTTTGTTTTGGATTCTTCTATGAATTTGATTTTTCTTTTCAATTTTGCCTTTCAATTCAATATTGGATGATATTATAGGTTTGGCCCTCAATGTTTTAATTTATGATTTTGATTCTTAGCTTTTTTATTAGACTTTAATTTGTTTTTGATTTCATCCTTAGATCTATAATCTTGATTTAAAAAAATAAATTAGTCCTCATTCTTTTAATTTTAATTTTAATTTTTGATTTTGTATTAATTTGTTAATTTGATTTTTTTTCCAGTTTTTTCTTACAATTCAAAATTTCAGTTTATCCTCTTAATTTTTTTTGAATGAGGTCCTTATTCTCTTAATTTTTTTTATTTATCATTTGACATTTTATTTATTTGGATTTGGTCTTGGTTTTTCCCATTTTTTCTAGGCCCTACCCAAGAGTTAATATAGGACAATTATCGAGTTACGGGTTAAGTGAGTTTATTCGAGTTAACCTAAGTTAACGAAATCTTTTTATTTTTATAAGAAAGTCAAAATAATACCATTTTGGGAAAAAAACAGTCATCGGGGTTTGGATGGATTTTCCCCGAGTTAACCGAAACATGGGTCAATCGGGATTTTAATCGTCTTACATTGGATCAATTCTCACCCATTTTCTTCTGAATTCGTTTTGTTTTTTTTTTCCTTTGAAGTTCAATTTTTTAAAAAATTAAAATTAAACTTTATTTTTTTTTCTATTTTGCCTTCTATTATATTATCGTGTATGCGTGATCCTACTTGCGGGTTTTGACAATCTCACTTGGTTTTTCTAATGTTTTGTTTTTTAATCATTTTTTTTGTTGATTTTTTTATTTCATCCTTCTATATTTTAATTCATGTGGATTGACATTTATTATTTTTTTAAGTTCTCTTTCTACGTTGTCGAGTGGTAATTTTTTTTTTCATTTTTTAAAATACAGTGATATCACTTGAGCATTGTTTGTTTAAGCTATAAAATAAATTGACCCGGCTCATGTCGAATCACAGAGTATTTATATAGTAAAGGCTATATTTTTTTTTTGAAAGATGTGTATATTATATAAGCGTCAAAGTCTGACGGGAATAGTACAAAAGCTACACAATATCTAAATATGGCATAAAGTCATATGAAGGATAAAGCGCAACTTAAGATAAACCAAAGCAAAGAAAACCATACAAAATCCATCCAAATGAGCTGAAGCTAAACATTCCTCAACAAAACAAAACAAAAAATACTCAAAGACATAATGGGAGAAGAAACAATAGCAAGCCCATAGAAAAATGGTGGATTCAAAGCCAGGCAACAAATTCACTTGATCTCCGCACTCCTTGTTTAGCCAAGCCATCTGCCATGCAATTACTTTCACGAAAGATATGAGAGAAGGTGATTGAACCAAAATATGCTTTCAGCCTATTAACATAGGAGAACAAATTATGATGCTTCCAGGGACGACTGAGAGGATTATTCATCCAGCGAATAACATTGACAGAGTCAAATTCGATGATGAGGTGTTGATGGTGTAAACGACAATTAGATGCTGATAGATCAATGGCTTTCACAATAGCCCTTAACTCAGCAATATTAGAGTCTAAAATACCAACTGGAACAGAGAACATACCGAACACATGGCCATGATGATTTCGCAGCACACCACCTATTCCAGAGGGGCCTGGCTTACCAAGAGAAGAGCCGTCCACATTCCATTTGAGCCTATTAATCATAGGAGGAGACCACATATTTTTAATCCTGAAAGAGTGAGCATTGGACCACCGAAGCAAGCCATCTGCCGATCTGATTAGATCTGTAAGGGAGTATGGAAAATCTGAATGGATAGCTTTTAGCCAAAGACATAGACGGGTGATAATAAGAAAAAAAATTGAGTCATAATCAGGTGTCTTCTGTTGGAAAATGAGATCATTTCGAAGGAGCCAAAGAGACCATGCCACGAGAAGAACAAACATCAACCATGCCTTCCTTTGAAAAATTACCAATGCACCATGGAAGACATTGAGACCACATATCTGAGAAGCTCTTTGGGCAACACCAAACTAAACCCCACCATTTAATGATTTTGGACCAAATGAGCCAATGCCTATGGCAGTGAAGCAGAATATGGTCCACCGATTCTGTTTCAGCAAGGCAGATAGGGCAATTTGATTCCGAGCTACTCAAGATACCTCTTCGAACCAACATACATCGGGTGTTGAGTCTGTTAATGATAGCCATCCAGCAAAAGATCTCTACCTTAGGAGGGACAATACCTTTCCAAAATCCAGCAAACGAGAAGGCATTGTTTGTGGAAGGCTTTGGACTCAACAATCCGCAGAGAGATTTCATTGAAAATCTTCCTGAATTATTGTCCTTCCAAATTAGTCTATCCTCTCCATCTTTGTCCATGAGTACTATTGATAGGATTGCATATAGATGATCAAGCAAGCCAATGTTGCGCCCCCGTAGTGCACGTATCCATGAAAAAAACCAAATCCACTCATACCCTTCCTACATTCCCATCTTAGCAATGGTGGTATCTTTGTCATTGGATAATTGGAAAAGAGTAGGGAAGTGATATGCTAATTAGTAAAGGCTATATGAAGTCAAGTACCCGGTGTAACCAAAAACCTGTAGGATCAAGCATGTTAGCAGTGTGGTCAACGCATGGTCTAACCATGCAGACAGACATTGCAGCCATGAATCGGCATTCTTAGTCTTCTTTTCCTTTTTTCTTTCAAAAGATGCAAATTTTCAAATTATTCCACCAGTCAAGCAAGTTCTGTTCCGAAGGCTCCTTTGTCGTAAGGACGACATGTTAAGGATTCAAATCTATAAACAGACACAGACGAGTAGAATAGTGATCATGCGATCCAATGATTAATCAGTCATTTGTGATTTCAAGTACATATTGGTTTGGGTACAAACTATGTCAAAAATTCAGCTGATAGCCTGATATACATTAAAGAAGGTGGCGAAAGAAAGTGTACTGAAATTCAATGGATGATATATCATTCTAAGAACACAAAAGATCAACATGAAAACATGTCAGGAATCACTTTCACCTGTGACATTTTTTTCAACATATTCGTTCACGGAAGTATAACTGGAAAATGATACAAAAAGCTTGCGGAACCTGCAGAATAAAGTCACACAAATGAAATACGAAATCTTATCAATTCCAAAGACAAAGCATTAAAAAAAAAAAAGGGAAGAAGATCGGGGAATAAGGGAGAGTCACAACATGATCACGATCACAAAGACAGCACGCATACCAAACCCACTGGCTTGAATGTTCTGCCATCGCATGGAAGCTCTTCTTGGGGTGCTCATTTAGCTGGCAATGCATCATCCCATCAGTGTATTTCATGGGTAATAACATGGACAACCAAATATCAATAGGTCCACCGCAAAATGCTGGGGAGAAGGGAAAATAGCACTTTTGGTAAACAGTAGCAGATCAGACTCGTCATAAACTACAAATAACATAAAAACATCGGGCTGTCTTGATCATGCATGTTTTTACATCGTTGGGTCCAGTCAAACAAATAGTCGAATCACAAAAATGGCATAAAATGAAACACTGGGGGTAATTAAAACAAGGCTAAAGAACATGTATACCTACAATTTCCCAGGTTTCAATACTTCTTTGTGAAACATTTTACAGGAGCTTGCTGCATATGCATCAAAAAGGGTAAAGTTAAAATAAATAATTCCAAGAAGAAATAGCAATTTGATCAGAAATAACAATAGCTAGGAATGGTCATGCAGAAATTGCCCATTTTCTTAATAGGGAAAGGTAAGATTCAAAGCAAGTATCGGATTTAAAAGGGACTTGAATGATGGACGTACATTCCAAATTCTTGTAATTAATTGGAGTAATTAATGTTAAACTATTTTAATAGCAGGAGTTCACATTAAAACAAAATGACAGACGTATCATGGCCAGAATTGGGAAAAGAGAAGTCTTTAAGCATATCCAGTCTTTAAGCATAACTGAAGCTCAAAGCATAATTAACTTACCGTACTTCATATATAGTGAACATCACGATGATTACAGTGGCCAGAAACCCCATAATATCAAAAGTAATAATCTGAAAAGTAAAGAAATTGACAAAATTTATCCTCAACTTAAGAGTATATGTTGAGATCTTTTAATGTTGATCAAATTATACAGTCAGATCTGTTACAGATGATGTCCGAGCCTTGGTATGGATTATGGAAAGAATTCAACAGAGGTTGTTGATGTTTGTTAATTTATTGCAGGATGGTAACTCGCCAAGAGATTATAAAAGATCTATCCTCTGCAGGGAGGGGAAACAGAGATATAGACTTTTACAAATGGCAAGAAGAGAGCCCTTTGAAAGATACTGCTTCACATGCACCAGCAGTATCGACTCAAGCAAGGCATGAAGAATCGACGGAGCCTCAAGTCAGACAGGCACCAAAGAAAACTAGGGATGTTCGATCGACCATGTCAGCCCCACAGGAACGAGCAAAGGAACCCCCTCAAACTACACCCACAGGGCCATCTGTTTCTTATGTTGATCTGATGCTCCTGGCCCAGCTAGTCAAATCAGTAATGAAAGGTATGACTAATGCTGCCACTCCTATGCTAGCATCCCCACCTGCACCTATCATACCAACTGTTTTAGAAGCAGCTACAACTACTAATAATGTGGTACATCTAGTTCGATTGGTGAAAAGTATGAGAGAAATGGGTTGTGAACCCTACTCAGGTGAACAAGATGCTGAAGTGGCGGGAAGATGGATTAAAAATGTAGAAAAAATGATGATTTAAATTAATATGCCAAATGATCTGCAGGTAGATTGTGCTACACAATTACTATCAGACAGTGCTATGACTTGGTGGGAGACGATTCAGTTGAGGAGGGCTACACAAAAACCCTATCCTGGGATAATTTCAAGACGGAGTTTGAGAATCAATATTACTCCAAATATCATTGAAAGATGAAGGAACATGAATTCCTAGCCTTGAGACAGGAGGGGGTGTTAGTACTAGAGTAAGAACGGTGATTTCATGACCTCTCACTATTCGCACCACATTATGTCCCATCAGAACAACACATGATAGAAAAGTTAAGTGATGGCTTCAAACAAGAATTGAAGCAAGGCTTAATTGCTTTACAATCCAAGATAGTAAGGGAACTGATTGAAAAGCAACACAAGCCTTGGGAGTTTTGCATAGAAGAAAGCCAATAGAGTCACAAGGGTGTAGGAAAATGAAATGATATGGAATTTTCAGGCAAGCCACCATTTCCAAACAAGGGTAAAGGCAAATAGTTCTTTCAATTCAAGAAAAGAGCGAGGACATTACTAGTTCCTGATAGAAAATCAGTGGGAAGTCAAGAGGTGGTCAGCCTGCTCTAGGAATGTTGCTTCGGGGGGTATTTATCAGAAATACATTGTCTACCCTTTTGTGCATTGTGCGAACAAAGATACCCTGGGAATTGCTTGGTTTCTAATTGATTATAGCCGATGAGAGATAGGAAAATAGTTATAATGATGAATATTCAAAGTGTGAGTTGATATATATGCATCGATGATCGGTTATAAAAGACTCGATGGTAGATGTTGACTTCGACCAAGGTTTGTTCTTTTGAATGATTTTGATATTTTAATTTGAGTTGTTTCTTAGTTATTTGTCGTAACCCATTTTTGGGTCCCCGCATAAAAAAGGAGAAAACAAATCAATCAAAAATATATATAAAAAAATAATAATAGTCAAAATTGGTTGAGGAGGTTCAAAAATGCAAAGATTGAAATTTGACAGTATATCGTTGACTAATGAGAGCCTTGTTGATGAAGAAAATTTGATTTGAGGAGGAAAAATCTAAAATCAAATGTTTATGGACTCAATTGAATTTATTGAAGGTTTAATTAAATTTATTGAGGGTTTGATTGCAAGAAAAATTGATTCTGAAGTCAATTTGGGTTTTAATTAGAAGAAATTAAAGTGCTAGGGTCAAATTATCATTTTTAAGAGTTGATTTGGTCAAATCAGAAGCTTAATTGGATAAATATAGAAGTTTGATGGCCGATTAGGGACTTGATTGAAGAAATCCAAAATCAAGGACCAAACTGAAAAGCACGCAAATTGAAGGACTGAATTGAAATCTGTCGCATTTTGGCGACAATTTCCATTTAAATGAAACGACGTCATTTCATGCATTTTCCACAAAAAAGAAGAAGAAAGGAAAACAAAATAGTGTCATTTTTAGGTGGCACTTTTTCTCCTTCTTCTTTCCCTAGACATGCAACAGGGGAAGATAAGTTTTTTGTTTTTTCTTCCTTGTTTCTTCCTTTCTCTCCCTCTCCACGTGCTCTGTTAAAGCCAAAACTGGACGCCACTCGTACCTCCTCATGATGAGAAAACGGAGAGGTCATGTCCTTTAAGTGACACCCCCATTAGATGTCTCACCCGGTGCCGTGACAAGGTGGAGCGGTGGCCTCACACCCCATGCAAATGATGGGATGGGGCAGATTAGATCACATTCTCTCTTCCCTTATAAATACTGCCCCAATAGAGGGAAGAGGGGGGGGGAAGAGAGTGAAAAAAGAAGAAGGGAAGAACAGAAAGAGAGAGACAGAGGATTGTTTGGAGAGAAACGGGTGAAGAAGAAGGAGCAAAAACATAGAGAGGGTGAAAAAATAGAGGGAGTTTTTTGTTAAAAGAGAGAAGAGACAGAAGAGAAGAAAAAAAAGAACATAAAACAGAGAGGGGGAGTTTGTGTTTGAGATAAGAGAAGCTCGGTCAAAACAGAAGAAAAAAAAGGAAGAGAAGGGGGGAAGAAGAGAGGAGAAGAGCAGTGACATAGAGGGAAGAAACAAAACCGAATAGGGAAGGAAAAAAAACAACAAAAAAGAAAACATAGGGGTTGTATTCTTTGCAGAGAAGAAGGAGGAGCAGCACAACAGCTGCCACTAGGCTTCCAACTGATATCTTTATAGAGAAGAAGGAGAAGCAGTACAACGGCTGCCACCGGATTTCAACCGCCGTCACCATGATTTTTTTTTCCGCTTCAAACCACCACCAACAACAGCGACCGTGCTTTCCCGCTCCAGGTAACTTTCTCCCATCCTTGTTGTTTTTTATTTGTTCATCTTCATTGCATGCAGAACGTGAGCAATTCACGTTCTGCGCTAGTTACTGTGTTGTGCACAGTAACTAGCTAATTATATTTGGCTAGTTACTGTGTTGTGCACAGTAACCAGCCCTTTTGTTCGTTTTGAGCTGGAACATTAGCCCAGCCCACGCGGCTAGGCTGAGTCCAGCCTTGCAGCTGGGCCAATACAAGCCCAACTCATATAATTGGGCTGGGTCCGACCCATTTTTATTTTTTTTTAAAATAAAAAAATAATAATGATATATTTTCAAAGAAATTACGATTGCCCCATGTATTTTCTTACGCCATTTTGATTAATATACTAGATTGTATTTTTATACTGTAAAGATATAAATCCGGTATTAAAATACCTGGTTTTCATGAAAATGTTGAGATTAAAAAAACTGTTTTTTTTATGTATTCGACCAGGTATCTCAAAGCTATAAAAAAATCATATTATGTTTTTTCACGCAACAACAAAGAAAACTTCAAAAAAATAAAAATATTTTAGCATGCATTTTGACTTTAATAATCAGTTTATTAAAGTCACAAGAACTTGACCAATATTTCAAATTCAAAAAAAAAAATTATTTTGTTTTCTTAATATCAGGAATTATGAATTTATACGTAAAACATACTCCTAATATTAAAAATGTAGTTTTCTTTTATAGACATTAGAACGGTTAGGCTTTGCCCCATTAGATAAGAATCTTCTTACTGAGGAGGGCTTTTCTTGAACCATAAACAAACTAACAATTAAAAAACATGACAAGACCTTAGATTTTCATCAAACAATAAAACAATGCAGCTTACCTTAGGTAGGGCGTATTTGGGGTGCTAATACCTTCCCTTTACGCAACCAATCTCCATACCCGATCTTTGAGACCAGTTGGGGTTTCTAGTGACCAGAATACTAGGTGGCGACTCCCATTTCATTTTTTTCACTAATAAAAGACAAGAATTCCTTGTCTTCCCATATTTGCCAAGATAGACATACCACACCTGATGAGTGTAGTGGGTGATCGCCGCGACACCGTACACGTGCGACATTATTTTTCTTTTTATACTCAAACACCTCATCTTTGTTTGTGTAGCACAATATTAGTTTAGATACTCTTTGTGGAAACGATACATAGTCACACTACTATAATTTTTTGTTCAAACTGAAAAGTATACACAATAAGATTAAAAAAAGCTCGGACCTTTATGAGATGTAAGGTGGATTTTTTGTATTGGTTGGAAATAAAGGGCAAAGGGTTGAGATAAATCCATACTTCTAGTAAAAAAATCTAGAAGTTATAATTAGTAAAGCAATCATGAAGCACAATTATATTTGGTTTATAATAAATTGAGATAAAAATAAATGTATCAAACTTCTACCATATTTATGGTATCAATGTAATTAGTTGTTTATTTCCTCCTGTCAAAGAACCAATTCAATTCAATAGCTTAAACTATTATGTGAGATCTCAACATATGATTTATATTATTCTCTAACACATCTCCTCAAGTGAAAGCCTTTTGGACTTGAAACTTGCACATGCCCACACTATCTTGTACTTAATTTTTATCAAATAAATGAGGATGCTGAGATTTGAACTCGTGACCATTTGGTCATCAAGGTTTTGATACCATGTCAAAGAACCAATTCAACCTAATAGCTTAAGTTGTTAGGTGAGGTCTTAAGATATAATTTATATTATTCTCTAACACTCCTCAACAATCTAAGCAGTTCATCAATTTCCAAACTATCAAGTTATCATTTTTTCATGATTGTCTCGTTTAATTACTAGGGAGCCTTTAGTTTATTATTT
The DNA here is from genome assembly GCA_964019445.1 of Populus tremula. NCBI lineage: Eukaryota > Viridiplantae > Streptophyta > Magnoliopsida > Malpighiales > Salicaceae > Populus > Populus tremula. The sequence continues at coordinate 10,387,081 of CAXHTJ010000007.1, read as the reverse complement.
GTTGTAATCTACTGTTAGGTTAGATATCAAATTCATAATTGTTTGATCTCTCTATTCTGCATAGAAACTAAAATTTAATGATTTGCTATGTTAGAAATTAGATCTTAGAAAGAACTTTCAACTAAATTAAATGTAATTACTTGTGCTTGCATTTTTTAGCTTCATCAATCTCTCTATTTTTTAAGGCTCTCTACTAGGATTAATTAGATTTCTTGTTTTCTAATTGACTACAATTGAGAGAGATAGGAAAATAGTTATAATGATAAATAATCAAAGTGCAAATTAATATATATATATATATATGCATTGATGATCAGTTATAAAAGACCCAATGATGGAAGTTGACTTAGACTAAGATTTGTTCTTTAGAATGATTTTGATATTTTAATTTGAGTTTTTTTCTTAGTTATTCTTTTTTAAACTGTTTTATATATATATATACTCAAAACCCCACCTTTGTTTGCATAGCACAATATTAGGCTAAATAGTACTCTTTGTGGAAACAATAAATACTCGCATTACTATATTTTTTTATTAAACAGTCTAGGTTTTATTTTTAGTTGCCTGCCACAACACACCAGCTATATATCAAACTAAAATAGAAAAAAAATACAATATAAGAAAAATAAGTCTCCTTATTCTATTAGAAAGTCTCCTTTGCTCCTCCTTAGCATAGGGCTATAATAGGCAGGCATTTGTTTCCTTTGTAATCGCAAGCGGAGATCGGCAACCTAGCAGCTATATAGGCACTGAATCTATAAGCAATGACGCAATATTGTTTTTCATTACTTCTCCAACATGGGTATACTGATCTTCCTCCTTGTAAATGACATCGATGACCCTCGAAAGATTGAGAATGCGTTCAAGCAGAGGCATTGGCACAGCGGTAGGTTTGAGACACTCTTCATTTATATCCTTCCAAGCATTGACGACTTGCATGTGAAACTCTTTATACACTTCTTGTTCCGAGAGACCATATTGCCTTATGTAACATTCAACTCCAGAGGCAGCATGTCCTCTCTCTTGTTCAAACTGAAAAGTATGCATAATAAGATTAAAAGAAGCTCAGACCTTTAGTTGTTTATTTCCTCCTCAACAATATTCCGAGCAGTTCATCCATTTGAAACTATCAAGTTATCCTAACTCCAACAGCTATTACTTTCAATGAATTTCAAACAATCTTTACTTAAATGTTTTTTAACAAATTAAAATAAGCTCATACCTTATGTGATCTTACATCATCTACGAGTCTGCAAATTGTTTCTGAGGCTCTAACAATTTTAGGGCGATTGAACACCCAGTCAAATGCTTGCTCGGTCACCATGTCGCCGGCCATGCCAATGAAAGACACGGTTGCGAGCATGGAATAAGCGGTCGTTACTAGAGCCACCTGCATATATTCTTCCATCGTTGGGATATGATTTTCATGGAACCATTTGGCTTCGTTAAAGTAGGCACGGACTTGAACTTTCATCTGTTATACATCGTACATATAAAAATCATTACTAAGTTAAACATATATAATAGAGTAATTTCTACAACATAGTATATTAGTATTTGATTTAAGGAGAGAGTCAAGAGTACTGCTTCTTTTCCAAAGTGGACTCTGTAGGACCATCCCTCCTTCGCCACTCTTTCCTCAATTTCACTATAAACATTCAATAGTGCCTCATAACATATTTTCATGTAATCTGGAAGCTGGTGCATGCTTTTAGTGTCCCACCTGAAAATTAAGTGTCTAGGTTTTTGTAATCGCACTGTAACCGTTATTTGTCTCTTAATTAAGCTCTACTTTTTTAAAAAAATAAAATAAAGGAGCCGTTTCCATGCAACAAACCTGTCAATTGCTTCTGTGAAAAGTTCCAGCTCTTCAAGGGTGCCATAAACATCATAGATGTCATCAATAATCGATGTCATGGCTATCACTTTGGTAAGTATTTTCCTCGCGAGGGAGTACTGAGGCTCAAAATATGCACCTACTATCCAAAAGAAGCACTCGACCACCCTGTCCCTTGCAAAAGGAAGCCTTCTAGCAAAGTCCAAACCCTTCCACCACCTGAAACCAATAAAATATTGAGCACTATCTGAAGAAGTAAATAGCTTCACAAGTAATCCTCAAAAAAAGAAAAAGAAGAAAAAGGCGCTGATGCACGCATTATAACTTGCTCTCTGCGTCAATATTCATTTTATCATGTCAACGTGCTTTCATTCTAAATCTGGATACAAGTATCACCTTGTAATTTCTGAAAGCTCTTCTTTATGTAATTCTTGCACGAGATTGAAATTCAACTTTGCAAGCCTTAGTAAAGTTTTGTTACATGACGGCTCGTCCTGATAGATAGAAATGTAGGGCCTGCTCTCCAGTCTTGGAACGCCCCTTCTGATGGGCTGCTTTAGGGCATGAGAAACTTTTGCTGTTAGTGGACAGTTTGGACTAGTTGCCATGGACTTGAGGTGGATGGTAGTGAAAGCTAGCGCCTCATCAAGAATATCTTCTCCATGCACCGCTAGATGTGCTGCTTCATAGAGACCTAGGATGCCTCGAACATCATTGGATTGCTTGAAATGACCTTTGTCATCTTTGAACTTGTTGAATATATCTGGATCAAATCACCAAAGAAATGGACTTGAAAATTTGTGTGAAGCTTATGTCATGCACATTTCTTATAACAAGTGGCCATAAATATACTAATTACCACATGAAACGTTGTAGCCATGTTGTCTTAGTAGTCGAAAACCAAGAGCAGTGTTGTAAAGGTCATCATCTTCCATATCAATACGGTTATTGAAGATATGCTGTAGTGCTTCTTCTATCTCTGTTTCAAAGTGGTAAGCCACACCTAGGCGCTGGATTGCATCTATAAGATCCAGCTTTTGTGATGAATTACTAGCCAAGAGTTCCCTCTTAAATTGTTCCCTCAGCTTTTCAATTTCTTGCAATTCAATGGCTTCTTGCACCTGCTTTAGTTACCATATTAAACGCATCATTAGATTTCCCAAAGGGAGAAGAAAATAACAAATTAAGAATCACACACACACACACAGTATTGTCCTTTTTGCCTGCAATGACCTTGTCTTTGGGGAGATGGGAAATGAATTGATCACCCCAAATGCTTGGATGATAATTGGCTGTCCGGCGAATAATCTCATTATCACGAGCTTGAAGAGTCTTGGGTACAACTTCTTTGGAGACTTCGGTAGACATGTTGCTTAGGATGTTCGTTAGATGGCAAATTTTTTATCGGTTAAGGAAATAGAGCAGTGGACAACATCTGCAGAGATCAGGTGTATTTATAGGCAGCTTTGGGGGGGGGGGGGGGGGGGGGGTGTTACTTTCGGTGTTTCTTAATCACGTAAGAATATATATAACATTTTACCTCAATTTTCAACTGTTTCTTAATCACGTAAGAATATATATATAATATTTTACCTCAATTTTCAACTGTTTTAATTACTTTTAATTTGATAAACAAAAACCTTACTTTCGGTGTTTCTTAATCACGTAAGAATATATATAATATTTTACCTCAATTTTCAACTGTTTCTTAATCACGTAAGAATATATATATAATATTTTACCTCAATTTTCAACAGTTTTAATTACTTTTAATTTGATAAACAAAAACCTTGTTATTATTATAGAATGTATAGCTTGTATATATTAGAATAGAAAATTAATATAGGATTAATTCAATGTTGTAAATAATTAACCTTCTTTTCTCATTGCCTCCCTTTTTCAATGGAACAGTCGCCGCATGCATCTTCTTCTTCTGCAGCACCAACAACCAAGCCTTCTTCTCCGGCAGTGCAACCTTCTTCTCTTGCAGCTGCTCCTCTGCTCTCCTTTGCTGCCTCACCACCTAGTTTCCCCTCTGCCATGGCTGGTGAACACCTCCTTTTGCAGCCCACGTCTAATGCAACTGATGTCTCTGCTGCCGTGATTAATACTTAAAAGTGCATTTTTATCAAGGTTTTATATCATCATTTTGCACTTGAAATATCAACAACTCCTTAACAAAATCATGTTTTATAATAACATACTTAATAATATAAGATACCTTTAATTTATGGTAAATATTCATCTTTAATGCAGGCCTATCACATAAATAAAAGGATTGATTGATGAGTTCAAGTATTGAAATTGAAAGGACAAAGAGAGGGTCAAACTTAGAAAAGAGATGTTGGTGCAGTCCAAACTGGAACACTGTTCGGTAATTGGGTCATATCTCGAGTTCTAGATGTCTAAATGATCTTAAAGTTTTACAAAGATTCAATAAGACATAGGCCTACAACTTTCATGTGGAGGCCAAGATCTAAGAAGGCCGTTTTCAAGTCCAAATTATAGGAACAACGAAGAAGTCCGAATCTGTCTTGCAGCCTAGACACTGTTCAGTGTTCAGCTTATATCTCGAGTTCTAGAAGTCCAAATGACCTCAATTTTTTTCCATGGAAAGCTAAGACAATTTCCTATAACTTTTATAGTATAGGTGGATTCAGTTCTGATGCTAGCAATGATGTTTTATTCAGACAAGAAGATAAGAATTTTCACCAAGTTAATAGTTGGCTACTCACTCAACAATTAGTCATCAAATCAATAGTTCCAAATTTTAGCCTATAAAAGGAGGCATTTGCCATGCATTTAGGGGCTTGGTTGTTCAGATCAAGAACTTGCTCTTGCTCTCTCTCTTTATATATATTTTTTAATCCTTAGTTTTTCTTTCACTAATATCTTGTTTATGTTTTTCATTTCCTTTCCTTTACTTAGTTAACTTGTATCTTATTTATGTTCTTGTTTTGTTTATTTATGTTTCTCTTCTTCATTATGTTTAGCTAAGTTGATTATGTCAAGGTGAAAAGGTAACACTAATGGTGTAAGAATAAGTATGGTGTAAACTCAACATGGACCTTAATGTTTAATATTAACATGTCTTATCTTTTTATCTTACTAATTCTTAATACCTTGCTTGTTAAATGGTTAATCTAGATTTGTGTTGTATAAAACTTGGTACAACAAATGTTTGGCACTCTCATAGCCCAACCGTATGGTATTACCTACACCTGTGCTATGAAAGGAACTTGATTTGTTGTTAACATAAGTAGCATCATGAATTCTTGATAATATTTAAAAGTTTGGTGTTACTTAAATAAGATAATTAATATGATCATGTTAATAATTTATAATGAGCTATTAATGACAAATCATCCGATTGGAACCTCCTTTGTGTGTGGTTTCCAGTTGAGTAAAAAACGTTTATACTATACTTGTTTGAAATACCATTAGTGGATCCTCTAACTTTGAGATTTGTTTTTATCATTGTTTAATCCTTACATTAATCTTCCATTTCAAAGTTCTCATCAACTTCTTCTTTATTATTATTATTATTATTATTATTATTATTATTATTATTATTATTATTATTATTACTATTACTATTATTATAGCTATTATTGTTATTATTGTTGTGATTATTGTTGTTGTAATATTGTTGTCTATAATTTATACAATTAACCTCCTTGTAGTTCGATCCCGGTCTTGCCAGGTTATTTATTACTTCGACACTCCTGCACTTGGGAGAAGACATCAATCTTTTGGTCGTGTCAAGTTTTTGGCGCCGTTGCCGGGGAGGTAAATTCTTGTACAAATTATAGTATTTATTTTGTTTTCTCTTTTCACTTTTCTTGTATCTAACTTTGTTTTTTTTTTTTTTCTTTTTTTTTTTTTCTTCTTCCTTTTATTCTCTTTCTACACGTGCATGAGTGTTTGGTCACGTACATTAAGTGGTAGACTTTGTAGGGTATCCTCATCATTTTCAGAAAATATGGCCGAAGAAGATAACCAGTCACTTCATAATGAGAATAATGAGAATAACCGTGTTAGGACACTTAGAGACCACATGAATCCCACAAGAACAAGTGCACCCTCATGCATAGTTTTCCCTCCTGATGCATCTCATTTTAATTTTAAGCCAGGCATTATTCAACTTTTACCTTCTTTTCATGGCTTAGATCTAGAAAATCCATACTTGCATTTGAGAGAATTTGAAGAAGTTTGTAACACCTATAATGACTTAAATTGTAGCATGAACACCATTAGATTAAAGCTTTTTCCTTTTTCATTAAAAGATAAAGCTAAAACATGGCTACAAAATCTTAGACCAGGATCCATTCGTGCTTGGGATGAAATGCAACAATTTTTAAAGAAGTTTTTTCCATCTCACAGAACAAATCTTTCAAAAGACAAATCACACTTTCACTCAAAAACCAGGAGAAACATTTTACCAATGTTGGGATAGGTATCGAGACTTGCTTAATACTTGCCTCATCATGGTTTTGAAACATGGAGATTGGTTTCACAATTTTATGAAGGGTTAACACCTAAAGATAGGCAAATGGTTGAATTGATGTGCAATGGAACTTTTGAAGATAAAGACCCTAATGAAGCAATGGAGTACCTAGACTTGCTAACTGAAAATGCTTAAAATTGGGACACTACAAGCACTTATGAGGCACCAAGTAAAACCAGCCTCATACATCTAGTGGAGGTATGTATAACCTTAGGGAAGATCATGACCTCCAAGCCAAGTTTGCATCTTTAGCTAGAAAAGTCAAGGCACTAGAATTGAAAAAGAGTGGTCAATTAAAATATGTTCAAGACATTGTGTCTCAAATATGTGAAACAAATGAACATGCAACCAATGATTGTCCAACTTTAGCTTTTTTCAAGCAATGCCTCCATGAACAAGCTCATGCTTTAAATAGTTTTCAAAGGCCCAATCATAACCCATACTTGCAAATATACAACGTTGGTTGGAGAAACCACCCAAATTTCAGTTGGAAGAGTGATAACAATAATGCACAAACTTCACAGCCACCGTTTCAAGCACACCATAATTTCCAAAATTCTCATGGATATGCACCTCCTTATGCTCCACCTCCTAGAAGAAATCTTGAGGAAACATTGCATGCATTCATTGAAAAGCAAGAGACAATCAACACTCAACTTGCTCAAAGCATGACAATTTTAAAGATGCTCTTGCAAAATTCAATCTGCTCTCAGTTTTCAAGAGAAAGGTAAGTTTCCATCTCAACCACAGCAAAATCCAAAGGGGCAATACAATGCAAATGCAAGTAGTTCTGGAAGCCAACACATGGATCAAGTCAAATCAGTCATCACTCTTCGTAGTGGTAAGGTTATTGAAAAACCCACTCTTGAACCTTGTGAGAAAGATGATGAGTCATCTCTGAGGGTAAGGAAGGGGTTGAACATTGCAAAGAAAAGACTGATTCTCCGCCAGCACTTCCATTTCCTCATGCCATGACCAAACAAAGGAAAGTCAATCACAATTCTGAAATCTTGAAATTTCAAACAGGTAAGGATCAATATACCTTTGTTGGATGCTATTAAACAGGTACCTTCCTATGCTAAATTTTTGAAAGATCTGTGCACTGTGAAGAGAAAACTGAATGTGAAAAAGAAAGCATTTTTAGCCGAACAAGTAAGTGCCATTCTTCAGAACAATAATGCTTTGAAATATAAAGACCCTGGTTGTCCTACAATTTCTTGCTTTATTGGAGAACATAAAATTGAAAGAGCTTTACTTGATCTTGGAGCTAGTGTGAATTTACTTCCATATTCGTTTTTCAAAGTCTCAATCTAGGTGAGTTAAAACCAACTTCTGTAACTCTTTTACTTGCTGATAGATCTGTAAAAGTGCCTAGAGGAATAGTTGAGATGTGTTAGTACAAGTTGATAAATTCATTTACCTGTATTTTTTGTCTTGGATACACAACCTGTTGAAGCATGTAATTCAATTCCTGTTATTTTAGGACGTCCATTTCTTGCAACTTCTAATGCATTGATTAATTGTAGGAATGGACTGATGAAGCTATCATTTGGAAACATGACATTGGAGATGAATATTTTCAACATTTACAAGCAACCTGGAGATGATAATGATTTACAGGAAGTGGACTTTATTGAAAAATTAGTTCATGATCAATTTCAAACCACTTCTAGTGAAACTGAGATTGATGAACTGACGAGTTGCAAATGGTCTATTTCAGGAAGAATCAAAGGCATGTAATTGGAGACCACAAATTGAAGAATTGCCACCACGATCAATTGAGTCCATACCTTCAAGTGTTCAACCACCAAAACCTGATTTGAAGCCGTTACCATTTAATCTCAAATACTCATTTTTGGGAGAAAATGAAACTTTTCCGGTAATAATCTCTTCCAAACTTAATGCACATCAAGAAGGTAAGTTATTACAGACTCTGAAAATGCACAAAAATGCATTAGGATGGACCATAGCTGACATAAAAGGAATTAGCCTTTGATTTGCACACACAGATTTATTTGGAGGAAAATGCTAAACCCTAGAGAAATGCAACGAAGACTTAATCCTAATATGAAAGAAGTAGTGAAAAATGAAGTCATTAAGCTTCTAGATAATGGAATCATTTATCCTATTTCTGACAGCAAATGGGTAAGTCCTACCCAAGTTGTACCCAAAAAGTCTGGAGTCACTGTGATAAAAAATGAGAAAAATGAGTTAATTCCAACTCGGACTATTACTGGTTGGCGCATGTGCATTGACTATAGGAAACTTAATTCAATGACTAGAAAAGATCATTTCCCTTTACCTTTCATGGATCAAATCCTAGAAAGAGTTGCAGGTCATGAATTTTATTGTTTCCTAGATGGCTATTCAGGTTACAATCAAATTGAAATTGCATTGGAAGATCAAGAGAAGACTACTTTCACATGTCCATTTGGTACTTTTGCATATCGAAGATGCCTTTTGGATTATGTAATGCACCAGCCACGTTTCAAAGATGCATGCTTAGCATATTCAGTGATATGGTTGAACGTTTTCTTGGATTTTTATGGATGATTTTTCTGTTTTTGGTGATTCATTTGATGATTGTTTAACTAACTTGAAAAGGTTTTGAACAGGTGTGAAGAGAAGAATCTTGTACTGAATTGGGAAAAATGTCACTTTATGGTAACAAACGGCATTGTACTTGGTCACATTGTTTCATCGAAAGGAATTGAGGTTGACAAATCTAAAATCGAGTTAATTGCCAACTTACCAACACCAAAATCTGTTAAAGATGTTAGATCATTCTTAGGACATGCTGGTTTTTACAGAAGGTTCATCAAAGATTTTAGTGTAATATCTAAGCCATTGTGTAACCTTCTAACAAAGGAAATATTTTTGAATGGACTGAACATGTGAAAAGCCTTTGTTAAACTTAAAAACTTGCTTACTTCTGCTCCTGTCATTCAACCTCCTGATTGGTCACTACCTTTTGAAATAATATGTGACGCTAGTGATTATGCCGTGGGTTCTATCTTGGGACAAAGAAAAGATAAGAAACCTTATGTGATTTACTATGCAAGTAAAACTTTAAAAAGTGCTCAAATGAATTACACTACCACTTAAAAGTAATTACTTGCAGTAGTATTTGCATCTGACAAGTTCAGATCTTATCTTGTTGGCTCACATGTTGTTGTTTTTAGTGATCATGCAACTTTGAAATATCTTCTTTCAAAAAAGGATTCTAAGGCTAGATTGGTACGATAAATTTTGTTACTTCAAGAATTTCATATCACAATCAAAGACAAAAAAGGCATCGAAAATGTTGTCACAGATCATTTGTCAAGATCGACAACCGATTCGAGATTTGTCATCACATCAATCAATGACTACTTTCCTGATGAATCTTTATTTTCTATCTTTACAATGCCTTGGTTTGCTAATATTGTTAATTTTCTTGTTTCAGGACAATTGCCAGCTCATTGGAGTACCTAAGACAAAAGAAAGTTCTTGAACGAAGTGAAGAACTTTTATTAGGATGACTCTTATTTATTCAAATATTGTGTTGTAACCCATTTTTGGGTCCCCCACACAAAAAAAAGTAAAAATAATAATAAGAAAAATAATAAATAATAAAATAAAATAAATAATAAAATAATAATAAATAATAATAATAAATAAATATATAGCTGGAAGAAATTAAAAATAATAATAATAATAATAAGAGGCAGGAGCGCTCAGAAATTGGTCAGAAAAATTGATTAAGGAGGATAAAAATACAAAGATTAAAATTTTTACAGTATATTCTTGAATGATGAGAGCCCTGTTGGAAAAAAAAATTAAATTTAAGGAGAAAAGTCCAAAATTGGATGTTTATGGACTTAATTGGATTATATTAAAGGTTTCATTGAATTTATAGAGGGTTTGATTGCAAGAAAAATGGATTTTTAAGTCAATTTGGGCTTTAATTGGAAGAAATTAAAGTTTTGGGGTCAAATTATAATTTTTAGGAGTTGATTTCATCAAATAAAGGGCTTAATTGCATAAATATTGAAGTTTAATGGGCAATTAGGGACTTAATTGAAGAAATCTGAAACTAAGGACCAAACTGGAAAATGTGCGGAAATATAGGGTTCAAATTGAAGTTGGGCAAGGGTGAAATTAAACAAAATTGAAAGTTTGAGGCCAATCAGGGGTGTAATTAGAGATAAATTACAAATTAAGGGACTAAACTGTAATTGGCAGAAATATTACTATTCATTACCTTCTTTAGAGAGGCTGCCCGAGGGGCCTCCTTCCCAAGGCGTTTGTTTCTTCCCTAAATTAAATGAAACCTGTACGAAAACGATACCCTAACACCTGACTACACCCTAGTATAAATAGTTTTGGCTGATCGAGGTTGTAGAGGTGGCGACACCGCCCCAAAGTGGCCAACCCGACCATCCATTTTCCTGCACAAAACTAGAATGTTCCTCTTCCACCACCTATAAATATATGTGATTTTCATGGTTCAACAGGGGGAGAAATTTGGGTCCAAAGACAGCCAAAAAACCAGCCTCCCTAACCCGGTTCCTACTGCCAGCAGAACCTGCCTCTCTCTCTCTCTCCATCACGGCGTTCAGCCGCCAACTTCGTCGCCACCGCCTTGAAAACCTCCATCTCCATCACAAGCAACTGCCCGAACACCTCATATAGTGAGAGCGTCGACGAGCCTCTCTCCTCTGCAACTTTTCTTCTTCCTTCACCAGCAACCGACAAAGACCACCATTCCTTCCACCGAAGCATGCTGAGCCACCGACAGAGCCTCCTCGTTGTAGCCAAGCTTCCATCGCAAGTCAGCCTCCTTCCCCTTCCCTTTCTTCTTCTTCTTCTTCCTTGGTAATATTGGTGTTTTTAAATTTTTTGGCACTATTCAATTTTGGCTGACCAAATTCAATTTTTTGAGAGTAATCCACTATTTAATTTTTTTAAAAAAAATTTTAAATTCCAAAAATCTTTTCTAAAAAATTTGTGTTTTTCTTGTGTATTTTTCTATCTATTTTGTGTAATATTGGTTTGTATTTTTATACCGTAAAGATACAAATCCGGTATTAAAATACATGGTTTTCGTCAATACATTGCAAAAAAAATTATAAAACCAAAAAATTATATTTTGTTTTCATGCATACGGCCAAGTCTTTGAAAGATAAAAAAAAATAAAAATCATCACATCCTATTTTCCTATAACAAAAAAAAAACTCATATTGTCTTTTTTACACATAAAACAAAAACATTCAAAAAAGGTTTTAGCATGCACTTTGGCTTTAATAACAAGTTTGTTAGAGCCATGAGAACATGGCCAATATTTCAAAAATTTTAAAAATTTATTTTTGTCTTCTTTAGTATCTAGGATTATGAATTTATACATAAAACATAATCCTGATATTAAAAATATAGATTTTTTTGTATAGACGTAAGAACGGTTAGGATTTTACCCGATAAGATAAGGACCTCCTTATTGAGGAGGATTTTTCTTGAACCCTAGACAGACCAATAGTTAAATAACACCTTAGCTTTTTATCAGACAATCAAACAATGCAACTTACCTTAGGTAAGATATATTTGGGGTGCTAATACCTTCCCTTTACGCAACCAGTCCCCGTACCCGATCTCTAAGACTAGTTAGGGTTCCTAGTGACCAAAATATTAGGTGACGACTCCTATTCCATTTTTCACTGATAAAAGACAAGAATTTCTTGTCTCCTTATATTTTCCAGATAGATAGATACATTTTAGATCTAAAGTGGAACTATTTTCGCAGCGACGCCGCACATGTGCGGCAGAATGGCGACTCCACTGGGGACTTTGTAATCTAAGCTTTGTATTTGTCTGATTTGTTTGTGTTTTGTATGTTTTATTGTTAATGTCTTTCCTTTCGTTATTTGCATATTTGCTTTATATTTTTACACGTACTGTTCATGCATTGTGCAAAATTGTCTAATGCATCACTTACTTTGATTTTGAGAAGCACACACAGGCCTTAAGTTAGGTGGGGGATTAGCAATTTGCCCTAGGACTTTTGGTCAGGGTTCAGATGCGTGAAACACCTAACTCATATCTGAGTGCCTGCTTAGTAATGGTGGGCATACGTGTCTTAACTGTTCCTTGTAACGCCCCCACGCTGTCTTTACGAAGAACGTCACTAGGCAGATATGAGGCCCTTTAAGACCAGATAGAAAACCTACCCATTCTCACTTAATAAATAGAGCTTGTCCTTAGGATGTGTATCCTACTTTCATTTGCATCAAGATTAATAATGTTAAACTCATCAATACAGGTTTTTGAGCTGAAATCATCTTTCTTTGTAAATGTGTTTTAGTAAGCTGCTATGATAAGTACTTGGCAAACCCTTTTTTACAGTAATCAGGTCGACTCAGAAATCTTGCCTAAAGGATTACAAAAGTCATGAATCAACTCTAAAACATACACATCACATGTGCATCATATCTTTATCACGCATTTTGTTTTTAATTTATCATATGCATTCCAGATCGTAAAACATAGGTCCCATATCCAAAGTCCACCACACCCAGTCTAGATCGAGGATGGAGAACAAAGAAAGAGCTCACTTAGAGTCACATTATCAGACCGAGTTGGAATCCATAAAAAACAAAGTTGCTCAGCTAACTGACCTACTCAAGCAACTTCTAAGAGCTAAGAATGGGGAAGGAACATCAGCACAATTGCCTGAAGGAGCGCCAACAGCTCACATCTCTCAAGCATCTCAAAACCAGGGGGCAAACTCGGCCAATGAACAACATTTTGTGCCTATCACCCCTATCCAACCAACTCATGCTCTGATTAATGTGGACTTAACAACGAAGGGAACCCCGGATAATAGATCTCCTAGTTTGATGGACCAGGACAAATTGTTTGCTTTAGAAGAAAGATTAAGAGCAGTTGAGGGTAATGACTGGTTTGACCCTACGCGAGCAGCCGAAGTATGTCTGGTACCAAACATTGTGGTGCCAAAGGATTTTAGGATACCAGATTTCATTAAGTACACCGGTTTGGAATGGCCAAACACTCACCTTCGATCCTACTGCAACAAAATGGAAGAAGTAATCTGTGATGATAAATTGCTTATCTATTTCTTTCAAGATAGCCTCACAGGATCTGCTTTAAGCTGGTATATGAGGTTAGACAGTGTTAGGATCAGGAGTTGGAGAGATTTGGTGAAGGTGTTCCTTAAGCAGTACAAGTTTAACCTGGAAATCGCTCTGGATCAAACAAGTCTAATGTCAATGGAGAAAAGTAGCGCAGAGTTAGTAAGGGCATATGCACAAAGGTGGAGGGATGAGGCCACACATGTCCAACCCCCTTTAATAGAAACAAAGATGGTTACTTTATTTGCCAATACCTTCAAGGCACCATATTATGAGCATCTAATGGGTAGCTCATCTCAGCATTTCTATGATGCTGTACACATAGCAGAAATAATAGAGCAAGGTATTAAAGTTGGACGCATAGTTGAGCCATTGGAGATGAAGGGTTTTATTGGAAGAAAACTGGAAGGTGACGTTAACAATTTGGAAGGTGGGTACAAGGGCAAGAGAGTGGATTCATATAACCCACAAGTACCTTCCTCTCATGTTGCCCACATAAACTTTAGCAAACATTTTCCCCTTAATCGAACAAATAACCAGTCAAACAACCAAAACAACAACCAAAGATGAAATACAAGATATATTTTAGAACAACTACCGCCATTACCCATGCCTTTGAAGGACATGTATGGCAAACTACTGAGCATTGGACAGATAGCTCCTATCCCCGCATTACCAGTACAACCACCATTCCCTATCTGGTACAAGCCCGAGTTAACTTACTAGTACCATGCTGGTATTCCTGGACATGGTCTTGAAACGTGCTACGCTTTCAAGAAAAGATTATTGGAGCTCATCAAGATAGGATGGGTGTCATTTGAAGACACACCCAATATCAATTCAAATCCATGGCCTAGTCATGACGCAAGTAATAGTGGATAAAGGAGTGGAAAACCTTGGTCAAGATTTGTCAATGATGAAGAAGGTTGGATCGAAGGAGATGACAAGAAAACACAAGCGGGGAAGGAAGATGAAGCACTGACACGACTGGCTGTCTACACACTAGAAGAAGTATCCACCAAGACCTTTGTGCGCAAGTTGGCTCAGGGGAAGAAGTTTCAGAACGGGGTGACCCAAAAAGCTCCAGTAGTTTTTTTCAAAATGTAAACCAACTTTGTTTGCCTTAGCATGTTTTTGTCATTGCTTTTGGTTTGCTTCTATTTTCTCTAGTTGACAATCAAGGCTCATGATGTCAGCTAGATTTTATGTTTGTCTTTGAGCCCACCTTTTCTTTAAATAAATGATGAGATTATGCACTTTTTAAACAAGGTTAAGTGGTTACAAGGAAGGTATCATAAATCCGTCAAAGATGAGATTTAAGAAAAGCTACCCCTGAAGTACAACCTTACCTTTGGATAGCATAATGAATTGATAAATCACCTGTAAATTTCTTTCAAGATAAAAACAAAGTTTATCAATCTTAACAATGTGCATTTTGAAATGAGAAAAATTCATTATCCCTTCACTCTCTAACGAGTTTATCGTTGGTGGTCTCGTTTGAGCCGGAATGAATTTATTCTTTATAAAAACCAAGACTAGGATCACACCCCATACTGGGGGCACTAAAAGATATTTCATGAAAAGTTTTACATGATTTTAAAATGGGATGAGAGCCCGTAGATTTGAAAAAGATAAGTTAAAACATTTGACAAAAGCATGACAAAGAAGGCAATGATAAGTCATACATTTTAAAAAAAGCTATTTGTAAAAAGTCGAAGACTTCTTCTCAAAGATATGATAGGTAAAAAGAGGCAGCATGAGAAATGAATCCAACATACGACTTCAAAAGCAGCTCATGTCAAGAGAGAGTTTCATGAAATAGAAGAAGATGATAGGACCTATGTTTCAAAACCAGGTAAGAATGCATGCATGACATCTAATCATAAATCGTTGCATGTATGTTTTTTGAATCGTTATAGGAGGAATCCTTAATGTAATCCAACAAGATTGTGGACGAAGAAAGAATCATTGAGTTGATGATAGCAATGAATCACGGTTTTGATTCAGGAACAACAATAAAGTGACAAGAACCTACTAGAAAATTTTCAAAAGAAAATGAAAGGTTCAAAACCTGCCATCAGGAAGAACGACATCGATATTAGCTTTGGTTAAAGGGAATCGCCATATGGGATTCCAAGTTGACCGAGCTACAAAAATAGAGTTTTTGGTTTTGGTTAAATGAGGTCACTAAAAGGGATATCAGATTAACCCAACCGCAACACCGATTTCAACTTTGGTTAAAGGGATTCGCCCGATAGGATTCCAGGTTGATCGAGCTACAAACATAGATTTTTGGTTTTGGTTAAATGAGATCGCCAAAAGGGATCTCAGGTTAACCCAAACATAATACCGATATCAGCTTTGGTTAAAGGAGGTAGCTAGAAGGGATCTCATGTTTCAGCTTTGGTCAAAGGAGGTCGCCAAAAGGGATCTCATGTTTCAGCTTTGGTTAAAGGGAATCGCTGGATGGGATTCCAGGTTGACCGAGCTATAAACATAGATTTTTGGTTTTGGTTAAAGGAGATCGCAAGAAGGGATCTCAGGTTAACCCAACCGCAATACTGATATCAGTTTTGGTTAAAGGAGGTCGCTAGAAGGGATCTCATGTTTTGGTCAAAGGAGGTCGCCATAAGGGATCTCATATTTCAGCTTTGGTTAAAGGGAATCGCTAGATGGGATTCCAGGTTGATCGAGCTATAAATATAGTTTTTTGGTTTTGCTTAAAGGAGGTCGCTAGAAGGGATCTCATATTTTGGTTTCGGTTAAAGGAGGTCGCCAGAAGGGATCTCATATTTCAGCTTTGGTTAAAGGGAATCACCAGATGGGATTCTAGGTTGACCGAGCTACAAATATAGTTTTTTGGTTTTGCTTAAAGGAGGTCGCCAAAAAGGATCTCATTTTCCTATTTTGGTTAAAGGAGGTCACCAGAAGGGATCTCATATTTCAGCTTTGGTTAAAGGAAATCACCAGATGGGATTCCAGGTTGATTAAGCTACAATTATAGATTTTTGATTTTGGTTAAAGGAGGTCTCTAGAAGGGATCTAAGGTTAACCCAACTATAACACCGATATTAGCTTTGGCTAAGGGAAATCACCAGATAGGATTTCAGGTTGGCCAAACTACAAATATAGATTTTTTAGTTAAAAGAGATCGCCAGAAGGGATCTTGGATGGAATTCCATGTTAATCAAACCGAAGTTAGAATTCAGAGGATCGCTAGATTGGGATCTTGAGATGACTAAGTTTCGATCATAGTTTTTGGGTTGAGGAGGATTGCTGTAAAGACAAAGTTTCAGATTGATCAAGCTTCGACAAGATCAGTTCGGAAGTTTAGTTTTGGTTTATCTTTATAAAACTTACTGCACAAAACCCCTGCTCTGTAAGTATTATAAAGAGGGGGCATTTGTTGTAACCCATTTTTGGGTCCCCCACACAAAAAAAAAAAAAATTAAAAATAAATAATAACAAAAAAATATAATAATAACAAAAAAAATAAATAATAAAATAATAATAAATAATAAATATATAGTCAGAAGAAATTAAAAAATAATAATAATAAAAGGCGGGAGTGCTCAGAAATGGGTCAGAAAAATTAATTAAGGAGGATACAAATACAAAGATTAAAATTTTGACAGTATATTCTTGAATGATGAGAGCCCTGTTAAAAAAAAATATTTTAATTTAAGGAGAAAAGTCCAAAATTGGATGTTTATGGACTTAATTGGATTATATTGAAGGTTTAATTGAATTTATAGAGGGTTTGATTGCAAGAAAAATGGATTTTAAGTCAATTTGGGCTTTAATTGGAAGAAATTAAAGTTCTGGGGTCAAATTATAATTTTTAGGAGTTGATTTGGTCAAATCAGGGGCTTAATTGCATAAATATTGAAGTTTAATAGGCAATTAGGGACTTAATTGAGGAAATTCGAAACCAAGGACCAAACTGGAAAAGGCGCAGAAATATGGGGTTCGAATAAAAGTTCGGTAGGGGTGAAATTAAACAAACTTGAAAGTTTGAGGCCAATCAGGGGTGTAATTAGAGATAAATCACAAATTAAGGGACTAAACTGTAATTGACAGAAACATTACTATTCATTACCTTCTTCAGAGAGGCTGCCCAAGGGGCCTCCTTCCCAAGGCGTTTGTTTCTTCCCCAAATGAAATAAAACCTGCACGAAAATGATACCCTGACACCTGACTAAACCATAATATAAATAGTTTTGGCTGATCGAGGTTGTAGAGGCAGCGACACCGCCCCAAAGTGGCCAACCCGACCAACCATTTTCCTGCACAAAACTGGCAGTTCATCATTGCTTCTTTGAAGCAGTGGTTGAAGTGTTTTTGGGCTGAACCAAGGGCTGCAATTTGGCACTAGAAGAGATGAAGTGTTCCTCTTCCACCACCTATAAATAGATGTGATTTTCATGCTTTAATGGGGGGGGGGGAATTTGGGTCCATAGACAGCAAAAAAACCAGCCTCCCTAACCTGGTTCCTACTGCTAGCAGAACCTGCCTCTCTCTCTCTCCATCGCGGCATTCAGCCGCCAACATTATCGCCACCGTCTTGAAAACCTCCATCTCCATCACAAGCAACCACCCGAACACCTCATATAGTGAGAGCGCCAACGAGCCTCTCTCCTCTGCAACTTTTCTTCTTCTTTAACCAGCAACCGACACCGACCACCATTCCTTCCACCAAAGCACACTGAGCCACCGGCAGAGCCTCCTCGTCGCATCCTAGCTTCCATCGCAGGTCAGCCTCCTTCCCCTTTCCTTTCTTCTTCTTCTTCTTCTTCTACTTCTTCTTCCTCGGTGGTCTCCACTGTTCACGTTACGTGAACAATGGAGAGTAATCCACTATTCACGTTACGTGAACAATGGAGAGTAATCCACTATTCAATTTTTTTTTAAAATTGTTTATTCCAAAAATCTTTTCTAAAAAAATGGTGTTTTTCTCGTGTATTTTTCTATCTATTTTGTGTAATATTGGTTTGTATTTTTATACCGTAAAGATACAAATCCGGTATTAAAATACATGGTTTTCGTCCAAACATTGCAAAAAAAATTATAAAACTAAAAAAATATATTTTGTTTTCATGCATACAGCCTAGTCTCTCAAAGATTAAAAAAATAAAAATCATCACATTGTATTTTCCTATAACAAAAAAAAATCATATTGTCTTTTTTACGCATAAAACAAAAACATTCAAAAAACGTTTTAGCATGCACTTTGGCTTTAATAACAAGTTTGTTAGAGCCATGAGAACATGGCCAATATTTCAAAAATTCTAAATATATATTTTTGTCTTCTTTAGTATTTGGAATTACGAATTTATACGTCAAACGTATTCCTGATATTAAAAATATAGTTTTTTTTGTATAGACGTTAGAACGGTTAGGATTTTACCCAATAAGATAAGGACCTCTTTATTGAGGAGGATTTTTCTTGAACCCTAGACAGACCAATAGTTAAATAACACTTTCGCTATTTATCAGACAATCAAACATTGCAGCTTACCTTAGGTAAGGCGTATTTGGGATGCTAATACCTTCCCTTTACGTAACCAGTCCTCGTACCCAATCTCTGAGACTAGTTAGGGTTCCTAGTGACCAAAATACTAGGTGGCGACCCCCATTCCATTTTCACTGATAAAAGACAAGAATTTCTTGTCTCCCCATATTTGCCAGATAGATAGATACATTTTAGATTTAAAGAGGAACTATTTTCGCCGCGACGCCACACACGTGCGACAGTCTTGCTCAAATATTTCAAAGATGCATTCCTGACAATGAGGTAAGTAGCGTCATGAAATTTTTTCATTTTGAGGCATATGGGGGTCATTTATCATCAATGAAACACAACAACAAAAATCTTACAAAGTGGATTTTAGTGGCCCACCATGTTCAAGGACTCACATGCATTTTGCAAGACTGTAAATCCTGTTCTTGTCATTGAGATCTTTGACTATTGGGGTATAGATTTCATGGGTCCATTTTCTCCATCATTTGGTTTCTTGTACATATTCATCGCAGTAGATTACGTTTCAAAATGGATAGAGGCAATTCCAAGTCGAAACAATGATCACAAAATAGTGATAAAGTTTTTAAAAGAAAATATTTTAAGTCGATTTGGAATCCCTCGAGCCATGATAAGTGATGGTGGAACACATTTTTGCAACAAGCCATTTGAGTCTTTAATGAAGAAATATGAAATTACACATAAAGTTGCCACCCCTTATCACCCTCAGATGAGTGGACAGGCAGAGACTTGCTAATAGGGAGATCAAACAGATCTTGGAGAAAACAGTGAACCCTAATCGAAAAGACTGGTCTTTAAGACTTAAGACTTAATGATGCACTTTGGGCTAATCGAACTGCTTATAAAACATCATTCGGTATGTCCCCTTATAGACTAGTCTATGGAAAACCTTGTCACTTGCTTATAGAACTTGAACATAAAGCTTATTGGGCTATTAAAGCTTTCAATTCAAACCTTGATGATGCTAGTCAGCTGCGAAAATTACAAATAAATGAGCTTGAGAAAATAAGAAATGATGCATATGAAAATTCAAGAATTTATAAAGCAAGAATCAAAGAGTTTCATGACAAGAAAATACTTAGAAAAACATTCAATATTGGTAAAAAAGTCTTACTTTATAATTCTCGACTCCATTTATTTCCTGAAAAACTAAGATCAAGATTGAGTGGTCCTTTTATTGTGAAACATGTGTATCCATATGGGGCCTGTGATATCGAAAATCCAAAGAATGGTAATGTTTTCAAGGTAAATGGCCATCGTTTGCAAGTATACTTTGACAATTTTTCAGTTGAATATGTCTCTATTGAATTGAGTGATCCTATATATAAAGATTGATTTATTTTTTCTTTCTCACATTGTTTTTCTGTTTCTTTTTTGTGTGACTTTTGTTTTGCTAGTCTCTTTCACCCCAGTCAAATGGCGGATAACGGTACTCTGTGACTCTTAAGCCGGTTCTTTAAGTTTCCCATGATAACTGATATCTGTGTATATATTTGTGCAATTCTTTGCTCTTTCTCCTTTCTTTGAATCTCTCCTCCAATTCTCATTTGAAAATGAACACCACTCTTGAAAAATTAAAAAAGTATTTTACCACTCTGCCTCAGAATGCGGTTACAAAAATTTACAGTGCTAGATGTGTAAGATTGAGGTTGTTAATGAATCATGGAATTCCTGAAGATATTCGTTGGCTAATTGAAGCAAAGGTACGATTATTAGGCGAGTCCTCCAATTCTTTCATTTCATACATGCCTGAAACATGTAAAAGCACTTTTGTGAAAAAAACATCGTGTAAAACGACTGAAAGAGTGTCACAGATGTGTTAGATGACTTGTAATGCAACATGTCATTCTTTAGGAATGGTATCTGTAAACCGTGAAGATAAAATACAATTCATTAAGGATGGCCTGAGTAAGGGGTCTTTAGATAATCTTCTATTGACTCTTAAGATGCACCCTAGTGGAGATGTGCATCGTGCAATTCATGATTTATGACCACAATTCCATAAAGAACATGCTCAACTTAGTCTTGGGAATCTTACTAAAAAAGACCCTGTTTGCCATTTTTTAAGAAAACTAGATGGGAAGCCTATCCCCGACCATTGAGGGCGTTTAAGCCATTCTTGGATGTAAAACCAAGGAGAGATGTGAGCCACAATCACAACTACCTGTACATATATATGCTTTTTCAAAATAAATAAATAAATAAAAAGAGAGTGTGAGACTACAACTAGCCTACATAAAGGTGGCATGATTGCATTTTCAATTTCTCATCTATAAATTCTTCTCTTCCTTCCCTTCATTTCTACTCAACCCATACATTCATCAAATATAGAAGTGTGTAGAAATGGCAGGTTCCTCAAGTCATCACATAAACAATATTTGTGTTTTCGGTGGATCCAGTCCTGGGAAAGAAAAAGAGTTTTTAGAATCAGCAAATCATCTTGGTCAAGTACTAGCTGAGCGAAAGATTCCTTTAGTGTATGGAGGAGGCAGCCTTGGGTTAATGGGGGGAGTGTCAAAAGCTGCATTTTTAGGAGGTAGTCAAATTTTGGGGGTTGTCCCCAAAGCTTTAGCACAAGGGGACATCATTGGAAAAATATTTGGAGGTCGACTGAATGCAATGTTTAACCATGTTGATGCCTTCATTGCCTTACCAGGTGTTCTGGGCACATTGGAAGAGATCTTTCATATTTCCTCTTGGGCCCAACTGCACATTCACCATAAACCCATAGGTTTGTTAAATGTTAATGGTTTTTATGATAAGTTGTTGTCTTTTCTTGATCATGCTGTGGAACAGGAATTTCGAACATCTTCGGCACGACAAATCATAATCTCTGCTGCTACTACTGAACAATTGATTGACCAAATACAATCTTTCATCCCTGAAATTGATCCCTCCATGAGTCGCATAAATTGGTCAACTAAGGAAAGCCGTAAAAAGCTTAGATTGGATTTGAGCCTTCGTTTGTAAAAACTTTATGTCTTTTGGTTTTATTATTGTGTTTTGTTGTTTCTTATATTTATTTAAGTGTGTTTTAGGTTTGGCAGTGTTTGTTATTTCAGGTGATGTCTTCTATACTCTATCTTTCTACCTTAGGACATTGAGGACAATGTCTCATTTTGGTTGGGGGGAAAGGGTAGTAGTTGATATTTTTTTAAACAAAAAATAACCGTGTTTTTCTATTTCATACACTATTTGCAAAACTGTTGTTACTTGGATGGCAGAGTAAAAGGAGTTCTTTTGTTAAAGTGACTCTTGAGATGCATCTTAGTAAACATTCTTAACAAGGTCTATCCGAATACTTCTAGAAATATTCAGGTTTACAAACTCTCATATTATTATCACTTGATTCTGCTTATATGCTCATTTAACAAGTATTCTTGATATTTCAAGTGCAAAATGATGATATAAAACCTTGATAACAATTATTGATTCTACTTATATGCTCATTTTGAGCACAAAAGAAAGGTTTATTAATATCTTGTTTAAGAGGTATTGAGCAGATATATGAATTTAATGAGAGTTGGTTTATCTAGATAGATTAATGGAAGTTGAATGATGAATGCCTTGCTTTATGGAATTTGCAAATTGTTTTTCTATTTTAACGCTTTGACTACTAGGGACTAGTAATAAGCTAGTTGAGGGTGTGTGATTAGTACTTAAAAGTGCATTTTTATCAAGGTTTTATATCATCATTTTGCAGTTGAAGTATCAATAACTGCTTAATTAAAGCATGTTTTATAATAACATACCAAATAATATAAGATACCTTTAATTTATGGTAAATTTTCTTCTTAAATGCAGGCCTATCACATAAATGAAAGGATTGATTGATGAGTAAGTATTGAAATTGAAAGGACAAAGAGAGAGTCAAACTTAGAAAAGAGATGTTGGTGTAGTCCAAACTAGAACATTGTTCGGTAATTGGGTCATTTCTCGAGTTCTAGATGTCCAAATGAGTTCACAATTTTGGATAGATTCGGTAAGACATAGGCCTACAACTTTCATGTGGAGTCCAAGATTTAAAAAGGCCGTTTTCAAGTCCAAATTTTAGCAACAACGGATAAGTCCGAATTTGTCCTGCAACCCAAATACTATTCAGTGTTCAACTCATATCTCGAGTTCTAGAAGTCCAAATGACCTTAAATTTTTTTCCTGGAAAGATAAGACAATTTCCTATAACTTTCATGGTATAGGTGGTTACAGTTTTAATGCTAGCAATGACATTTTATTCAGACAAGATGATAAGGATTTTCACCAAGTCAAGAGTTGGCCACCCACTCAACAATTAATCATCAAATCAATAGTTTCAAATTTTGGCCTATAAAAGGAGGCATTTGCCATGCATTTAGGAGCTTGGTTGTTCAGATCAAGAACTTGCTCTTGCTCTCTCTCTATATTTTTTTTGTAATTCTTAAGTTTTGCTTTCATTAATATCTTGACCATGACATTTTTTTTGTAACTTGTATCTTATTTATGTTCTTCTTTTGTTTATTTGTGTTTCTCTTCTTCATGATGTTTAACTAAGTTTATTATGTCAAGGTAAAAAAGTTACACTAATGGTGTAAGAAAAAGTATGGTGTAAACTCAACATGGACCTTAATGTTTAATATTAACATGTCTTATCTGTTTTGTCGCACGTGTACGGCGGCGCGGCGATCGTCCACCCTCAAGGAAAAAATTGGAAATATTTATTCCTTAAAAAAAGGAGAGACATGGAATTCTTGTCTCTACAAGTGAAAATATGGACTGGGAGTCGCCACCTAGTATTCTGGTTACTAGGAACCTTACCTGGTCTTTAGAGATCGGGTCAGGAGACTGGTTGCGTAAAGGGAAGGTATTAGCACCCCAACTACGCCCTAACTAAGGTAGGCTGCATTGTTTTATTGTTCGGAATACGCATTACATGTAATGTCATACCCCAGGTTCTATTGTCCAAAAAAAAAGAATTAAATATCCGGAATATGCATTACGTGTAAAGTCATACCCCGGATACTAAGAGACAAACAAAATAAAATTTTTGTTGTTTTTTTGAAATTTTGGCCAATATTCTCTTGACTTTAATAAACTGGTTATTAAAGCCAAAATGCATGCTAAAACATTTTTTTTGGTGTATGAAAAATACAAGATGAATTTTTAGCTTTGAGACACTTGGCCGTATGCACAAAAACATTTTTTTCTCTTGTTTTAATTTTTTTGTATTTTGTGGAAGTTTTTGACGAAAACCGGGTATTTTAATATCAGATTTTTGTATTTTTAACAACATAAAAAATACCACCAAATATTAATCAAAATGACATAAAAATTACGTGGAAAAATTATAAAATATTGAAACAAATATTTTTTATTTTTTTTCTTTAAAATGGGTCGGATTAGGCCCAAATATATGGGCGGGGCCGAACCTGGGCCAAAGCATGGGCTGGTTACTGTGCACATAGTAACCGGGTGCTGTGTGTACAGTAACTAGAGAATTAATCTGCGGGTTACTGTGCACACAGTCACCCGTGAATTAATTAGCGAGTTACTGTGCATAGCAGCACAATAACTAGCTAATTAATCTTCATCTGCTGCAGAACGTAAACGTTCTGCATGCAGATGAAGCTGAACAAAAAAAAAACGACGGGAAAGGCTACCTGGAGCGGTGGTGATGCTGACAACAGCTAATGTGGCAGTGGTGGTGGCGGCGGCGCCAGCGGTTTTCCTTCTCTTTCTCTCTCCTCTGTATTTTTTCTGTTTTCTTCTCTGCTTCTTCCTTTCTCTTATCTGCCTTCTCTCCTCTCTTCTCTCGGTCTTCTCCCTCTCTTCTCCTCTCTCTCGGGTTTTTCTCTTTCTTTTTTTTTCAGCAACCCTCCCCTGTATTTATAGGAAAACAGGGGAGGGAGAACGTGTTGGGGCGGCTACTGTTGGCCGCCCCCTCCACTACCTTCAACGGATAACAACGCCAGGCAAGTGGGGGAATTGTGGGCGTCTTATTGCGCCAAAACCGGGAAAGAAAGTAGGCGAAAAGAGAAGGAAAAAAAAAATTCTTCTCCCCTGTTCTCTGCGCGTCCAGGGGAAGAAGACGATGGTGCCGTTTCAAAACGGCACCGTTTTGAGCTTTCTCTGTTTTTTTTTTTGTATTTATTATTTTTTGTGGGGACCCAAAAATGGGTTACAACATGTTTATCTTACTAATTCTTAATACCTTGCTTGTTAAATGGTTAATCTAGATTTTTGTGGTATAACACTTGGTACAACAAATGCTTGGCACTCTTATAGCCCAACCGTATGGTATTACCTACACCTGTACTATGAAAGGAACTTGATTTGTGGTTAACATAAGTTAGCATCATGAATTCCTGACAATATTTAAAAGTTTGGTGTTATGTAAATAAGATAATTAATATGATCATGTTAACAATTTATAATGAGCTATTAATGATAAATCATCCAATTGGAACCTCATTTGTGTGTGGTTTCCAGTTGAATAATAAGA
Source organism: Populus tremula (assembly GCA_964019445.1). Taxonomy (NCBI): domain Eukaryota; kingdom Viridiplantae; phylum Streptophyta; class Magnoliopsida; order Malpighiales; family Salicaceae; genus Populus; species Populus tremula. Next base: position 10,361,599 of record CAXHTJ010000007.1, on the reverse strand, counting down.
GTTTATACTATATACTTGTTTAAAATACCATTAGTGGATCCTCTAACCTTGACATTTGTTTTTATAATTGTTTAATCCTTACATTAATCTTCCATCTCAAAGTTCTCATCAACTTCTTCTTCTTCTTATTTATTATTATTATTATTATTATTGTTGTTGTTGTTGTTGTTGTTGTTGTTATTGTCGTTGTATTATTATTATCTATAATTTATACAATTAACCTCCTTATGGTTCAACCCCGGTTTTGCCGTGTTATTTATTACTTCGACACTCTTACACTTGGGAGAAGAAATCAATCTTTTGGTCGTGTCATCCATCACTCCATCATTTACCCTTGTTGCGTAGCGCCAGACCTTTGGCAATTCTGGCCGCATCAAGGGCAGCTTTAATGGTGGCTGGCGTCGCAAACAGTCCAGCAGCAGAGGCAACCGGTTTGCTGGCTCCAGACCTGATCACTGTAGCTTCCAAAACTCCTCCTTCGGTGATAGTCAACTAGGCTCATAGCAGGGCTCTTGGTAGCGCAATAGGGGGTAGAATCCACATTGCCAACCGTGTCAAAATTTTAGCCATACAGCTCCCCACTATCCTCAATTCCAGTAGCGAGGTTATGGCCAACAACCTACTGCCAATATGGTGCAACGCAATCTCTCCTCAACCGGTTCTGTTGATTGGTTTCCGGATACAGGGGCCAATCAACACATCGCATCTAATCTTGCCACTTTGACTGCTTTAGAACCGTATGTTGGTAATGATAATTTGCATGTTGGTGATGGTAAGGGCCTCCCTATATCTCATCTCAGTTATACAAAAATATATACACCACATCGTTCTTTCACCTTATCTAATGTGCTTCATATTCTTGCAATCACGAAACCTCTGCTCTCTGTTAAGAAATTTTGTCTTGATAATAATGTTTTATGTCAAGGATCTCAACACCCATGAAGTCCTTCTCTCAGGTCAGAGTAAAGATGGTCTTTATGCCCTGACCAAGTCTTCTGTCATGTCAGTTCCTCAAGCCTATTAGTCTCCCTGCACTTCTACCTCTCCTGATTTATGGCATCGTCGACTAGGTCATCCTACTTCACATATTTTTCAATTGTTAATCTCGAAAAATAAGATCATTTGTAACAACAAACATCTTAATTTTCAAAGTCAAAGTTGTTCTTTAGGAAAATCATCACGTTTGTTTTTAGGACCTACGGGGCACAAAACTTCTGCTCCGCTTGAATTAAATTTTAGTGATGTATGGGGCCCTGCTCCTCTCTTTTCTTCAGATGGCTATATTATTTTGTTATCTTTGTTGATGTTTATACTAAATATGTATGGTATTATCCTCTCGTTGCCAAGTCTGATGTTTACTCTTTTTTTCATCAATTTCAAACTCTCGTTGAACGTCAATTTTCATTTAAAATAAAATCTGTTCAAACTGATTGGGGCATTGAATACTGAAAATTATCCATATTTTTTTAGACTGTTGGTATTCATCATCATCTAATTTGTCCTCACACTCATGAACAAAATAGCACGGTAAAACGTCGTCATAGGCATATTGTGGAAACAGGTCTTACTCTTTTAGGGTAATGTAAAACACCTTTTTGATTTTGGAATTATGCATTTGAAACCTCTGTTTATCTTATAAATTGCATGCCTACTTCTGTTCTTACTCATCGCTCTCTATTTGATTGTTTATTTCAACATTCTCCTGATTATCATTTTTTATGTACTTTTGAGTGTCTCTGTTTTCCTTTTCTGCGTCCATATAATAATCATAAATTGGATTTTCGTTCCTCTTCATGTGTGTTCTTTGGATATAGTTCCTCGCATCTTGGTTATCGATGTTTTGACATTGCATCCCACTGTATTTATATTTCCCGTCATGTTCGTTTCCACGAACATGTGTTTTTCATTTGATAATTCTTAACAGATTGCAAAGGTCTCGACCACAACCCCCACCCCACTCGCTACTGTCACCCTCCCAAATCTGCTCCACCACCCACCACCATTCACTTCCACCAGCCACCCAAACAACCAACAACCCGCAGCTCTGCCAGTTCAAATAGCCACCCAACCACAGCCTTCACCCATAATTTAGCCATCTTCTCATGCTTGTTTATCTAACCCTTATGATGCAGGTTCAGATCATTAATTGGTCTTGTCGCACGTGTGCGGCAGCGCGGCGATCGTCCACCCTCAAGGAAAAATCGGAATAATTTATTCCTGGAAAATAGGGAGAGACAAGGAATTCTTGTCTCTACAAGTGAAAATATGGACTGGGAGTCGCCACCTAGTATTCTGGTTACTAGGAACCTTAACTGGTCTTTAGAGATCGGGTACGGAGACTGGTTGCGTAAAGGGAAGGTATTAGCACCCCAACTACGCCCTACCTAAGGTAGGCTGCATTGTTTTAATGTCTGATAAAATATAAGATTGTGTTGTGGTTTATTATTGTTCGGAATACGCATTACATGTAATGTCATACCCCGGGTTCTATTGTCCGAAAAAGAATTAAATATCCAGAATATGCATTACGTGTAATGTCATACCCCGGATACTAAGAGACAAACAAAATAAAATTTTTGTTGTTTTTGAAATTTTGGCCAATATTCTCTTGACTTTAATAAACTGGTTATTAAAGCCAAAATGCATGCTAAATATTGTTTTTTTGACATATGAAAAATACGATATGATTTTTTAGATTTGAGACACTTGGCCGTATGCACAAAAATGTTTTTTTTAATTTTTTTTTAATTTTTTGGAAGTTTGTGACAAAAACCGGATATTGTAATACCCGATTTGTATTTTTACGACATAAAAATACTACCCGATATTAATAAAAATAACATAAATAAAAAATGGGAACATCATAAATATTTTTTAAAACAATAATATTTTTTTCTTTTTTTATGGGCCGGATCAGGCCCAATTGCATGGGCTGGGCCAAACCTGGCCCTTTTATATGGGCTGGGCCGAACATGGCCCAAATGCATGGGCTGGTTACTGTGCACATAGTAACCGGGTTACTGTGTGTACAGTATTAGAGAATTAATCTACGGGTTACTGTGCACATCCACAGTAACCGTTAATTAATTAGCATGCAGAACAAAAAAAACGACGGGAAAGGCTACCTGCGGTGGTGATGTTGGACTCTCTTCTCTGCTTCTTCTTCTTCTGCTTTCTCCTCTCTGTCTCTCCCTTCTCTTCTCTTCTCCTCTCCTTTTTCTGTTTTTTTTTTTTTAGCAGCCCTCCCCTGTATTTATAGGAAAAAACAGGGGAGACGTCATGGTGGTGGCCGCCGCCCCCTCCACTATCGATCCGTGGATAAAAAGGAGGAGGCAAGTGGGTGATTGCGGGCGTCTTATTTCGCCAAATCCGGGTGAGAAATTAGGTGAAAAGGGGAAGAAAAAATCTTCTTCTTCCCCTGCCTCGCGCGTCCAGGGGAAGAAGAAGAGCTACAGTGCCGTCAAAACGGCACCGTTTTGGGCTTCTGTTTTTTTTTTTTTATAGCAACAGTGAATGAAACGGCGCCGTTTTGGTCAAAACGCGCCGTTTCATTTAAAAGGAAAAGGCGCCAAAAGCATCAGATTCAAATTTCGGCCCTCCATTGCGCGCGTTTTACAATTTAGTCCTTGGTCTCGGATTTCTTCAATTCAGTCCCTAATTGGCCATTAAACCTCAATATTTATGCAATTAAGCCCCTGATTTGACCAAAATTAACTTCCAAAAATTATAATTTGACCCTAGAAAATTAATTCTCCTAATTAAAGCCCAAATTAACTCCAAAATCAATTTTTCTTGCAATTAAAATCTTCATAAATGCAATTAAACCTTTAATAAAATTTCATTGAGTCCATAAACTTCTGATTTTGCATTTTTCTTCCACAAATTGGAATTTCTTTATCATCGGGGCTCTCATCAGTCAATGATATACTGCAAAAATTTTTTGATTTTTGAACATCTCAAATCAATTTTTGAGCATTTTTAGGGCGCTCTGCATTTTTCAACACTGTTATATTTTTTGATATATATTTTTGAATTTTTTTGAATTTTATTATTTTTTATGTGGGACCCAAAAATGGGTTACACAGTTGCCCCCTCTTTAAGCTTACGGAGCAAAGATTTGTGCATAGTAAGTGTTGTAAAGATAAAATAAAATTGGTCTTCCGAAACTGGTCGTCTCAAAATTTGATTGACCTAAAACTTCAACCGGACCCAAAGTCCTGTGTGTGGTTGAGCTAAACTGAGATTCCTTTCGCCAATCCCCTTTAACCGAAACCAAAACCTGCGTGGTTAGGATAGACTGAAATTCCTTTCGGCAATCCCCTCTAACTAGAACCAAAATCCTGTGTGTGGTTGGGATAGACTGAGATTTCTTTCGGCAATCCCCTCTAACCAGAACCAAAAGCCTGTGCGTGGTTGGGATAGACTGAGATTCCTTTCGGCAATCCCCTCTAACCAGAACCAAAATCCTGTGTGGTTGGGATAAACTGAGATTCCTTTCGGCAATCCCCTCTAACCAGAACCAAAATCCTGTGTGTGTAGCTCGGTCAACCTGAAATCCTATATGGAGATTCCCTTTAACCAAAGCTACATGAGATCCCATCTGGCAACCTCATTTAACCAAAACAAAAGAAAATATGAAAAAAAAAATAATAATAAACGGTCTCATTGTAATGGGTGACCCACCTAGATGAAAAAAAGAAGAGTGGTCGTGTTGTAATGGGTGACCTACCCAGGTGGAGGAATGGTCTCATTGTAATGGGTGACCTACCCAAGTAAAAAAACATGGAGAAGTGGATGACGAGGGCTCAAAGGCGCACTCGAAAAGAGGTAGGGTTAGAAAACGCACTACCAAAGGATAAGGGCTCAAAGGCGCACTCAAAATGGAGGTGAGGGCTCAAAGGCGCACTCAAAAGGAGGTAGGGTTAGAAAACGCACTACCAAGGGATGAGGGCTCAAAGGCGCACTCAAAATGGAGGTGAGGGCTCAAAGGCGCACTCAAAAGGAGTAGGGTTAGAAAACGTACTACCAAGGGATGAGGGCTCAAAGGCGCACTCAAAAGGCGGTGAGGGCTCAAAGGCGCACTCAAAAGGAGGTAGGGTTAGAAAACGCACTACCAAGGGATGAGGGCTCAAAGGCGCACTCAAAATGGAGGTGAGGGCTCAAAGGCGCACTCAAAAGGAGGTAGGTTAGAAAACGCACTACCAAAGGGATGAGGGCTCAAAGGCGCGCTCAAAATGGAGGTGAGGGCTCAAAGGCGCACTCAAAAGGAGGTAGGGTTAGAAAACGCACTACCAAAGGGATGAGGGCTCAAAGGCGCACTCAAAAGGTGGTGAGGGCTCAAAGGCGCACTCAAAGGAGGTGAGGGCTCAAAGGCGCACTCAAAGGAGTGAGGGCTAAAGGCGCACTCAAAATGGAGGTGAGGGCTCAAAGGCGCACTCAAAAGGAGGTAGGGTTAAAAACGCACTACCCAAGGGATGAGGGCTCAAAGGCGCACTCAAAATGGAGGTGAGGGATCAAAGGCGCACTCAAAAGGAGGTAGGGTTAGAAAACGCACTACCCAAAAGATGATGTTGAAACAATGATTGTCAATGTTGAAAAGCAAATGCATTATGATTGATATGCATGTATACTTACCTGAGAAATATAGGCCCCTTTTCTTCATGGTGTCTTTGTTTTCTCTCAAAAGTTGTAGTGTTGGTAGTAAACTTCGATGGCTTTTCCACTTTTGCTTACTCGGGTTACATTTGATCTTGACCTCTGGGAAGGGTTTGATGTCATCATACATCTTTGTCCTTCACCCTTTATCTCAAGAGTTCCAATTTTGCCCACATTTTCCTTAGAAAAGGAATCATGGAGCAGCCCTACCATGTGTTTTGATTGCCCCCAGCTTGATCATGCCCCCCAAGTGTTCAACTTGGGTTTAGGGGTGAGGATATGTGAAAGTAAGTTTGGGTTTTTTTGTACAATGAAATGTTTTCATGCAAAATTTTTGGAACTTCCAAGTTATTCCAATCATAAAAATGATTTTGATATTGGTTCAAAATAAACTTGTTCTCAAAAATTCAAGTGATTCCTATGGACAGGTTTTTGAAGTGATGAAAGCTTTTTGCTTTTGTTTAAAGATGAAGGTGACATCTGGTTGGTCACAAAAGGTTTAAATTCAATTTGAGGGTTATTGAGAACCGAATTGATTCAAAGCATTTATTTTATTTGCATGAATAATGATTTGACTCGCACGAGAAAGCACTGCATACCGATCCAGATTGCTTGCCTTTGATCAGAAAGGGCTTTATCAGGTATGTAATGTAGGCTTTGGCTATTGGTTATGAAGAAAATGGATATGTTGCAGGCTCAAAAGGTGTTTAAGGGATTTCAAGACTAAGGATCACTTGTGCTTGTTTCCTGACCTTTTGTCTTTTGGATTTGTTGTTTTCAAAATAGTCTTCATGCCCCCCAGTTTCGGGTTTGGGCTTTTCTCTTTGTTTTCTTCGTTTTTGTTTCGTTGAGCACAATCATATCAGTTGTTTTTATGAGAAGCTCAAATCTTTTAACCAATCGCAGTATTTATCTTCACTGTTTCATTTGGATGATAATGAAAGATTACATTACATGATCAATTCCAGCACCCATCTTCACTGCTTTGTCTGGATGGTAAAAACAAACAAACTCTCTTATTTTGCCCCCCAGTGTGGGGTGTGATCCTAGTTAAGGTTATTTCCAAAAAAAAACATTACTAGGCTCAAAATGGGATTGCAACGGATATATTTCAGTCTTGTGAAAGGATTATCAAAGATGGCCTTTCCTCATCTCAAATGCACTGCAGTTAGGATCGATAGGTCTTGCTTTCATGCGCGTATGCAAAGTGATTTATTCAGTCAAATAAAACTCAGCTTTTTGAGTCACCTCATAGTGTTGTTTATCTTTGTTGTTTTTTTTTCTTTCAAGTTTTTTAGGTATATGTGTACCTATTTAAGGAATCACTTGAATTTTCAAAATGCATTTGTTTTGGACAAATATCAACACGATTTTTGTTTTTTTGTACTCACTTTGGAGGTCCCAAAAAATATCCTTGAAAACATATGAGATTAATGTATGGGTTTGGAAGAAAGGAACACCAAAGGATTCTTCATGTTGTAGTGTTGTGAGCAAAGTTGCGCTCAAAATGTTATTTACATGTAATAACAACAAAGAAGAGTGTGATGTGAACACAAGAAAACACATGATCTTATTTCACAAGAAAAGCTCATTAACAGAGAAAGTCTTATTCAAAAGCATTAACAAAAGGCAATAACAAGGTAGGCTTCATTCCTCTATTTTGGCGAATCTGTTCATAGGCTAACCTCCTCTCAAAAGCTCTGCGTAGAGGACTCAAAGACAATGCGAAACAACACCACGGTCCAAGGTTGAGTTCCAAAAAATTCAAGCTATCATGCTGGACCATTGATGCTTTCCAATTCCCCAAACATTTCATTCTAATCTGCTTCAAGCATGATTAGGCAACGAGTTTGTATTCACATTGGGGGCATCTTCCAATTCTATCCACCCAGCCTTGATTAATTGCAGAAGCTTTCTCTTGAAGGCATTGCAGGTATAGATGCTATGCCCAGTAATACCGGCATGGTATTCACAATTGAGTTCTGGCTTGTACCAATTAGGATAAGGTGGCTGCAGAGGTGTCAGAGGTTCTGGAGCTATTTGCCCGATGCTCAATAGCTTTTGATACATCTCATTCAGGGGTAACGGTAGTGGAGGTATTTTCTTGAACCCTTTGGAAATTTCCAATTTGGCTTTTGGCTTGAAAGTTTTGGGGTTCAGGTTTTTTGATGTTGGCAATTTGGGATGGAGTATGGTAATTTGGGATGTATTTGTTTTACCCTGTAGCCATCTTCAACATGGTGAACCTCTTTTCTTTCGACGCCTCTTTTCTCGGTTGGCACAATTCTACCACTCTTGACACCTTGCTCTATGCGTTCACACACTATCACAGCATCAGTGAATTGTTGGGCTGAACTACCCATCATATGTTCGTAATATGGTGCTTTGAGTGTGTTGGCAAATAAAGAGACCATCTCTTTGTCCAGAAGTGGGGGATGTACTTGAGCAGCTAATTCTCGCCATCTTTGAGCATATTCCCTTATGCTTTCTTTATCCTTTTTCTCTATATTGGACAAACTGGTTCTGTCGGGCGCAATGTCCATGTTGTATTTGTATTGCTTGACGAAAGCATCCACAAGATCTTTCCAGTTGCGAATTTTTGTGTTATCCAATCTCATGTACCAACTCAAAGTTGCCCCACTTAAACTGTCTTGGAAAAAGTGCATTAATAGTTTTTCATCATGTACTACCTCAGCCATTTTATTGCAGTAGGACCTGAGATGAGTCATGGGGCATTGTGTTCCACTGTATTTGATGAATTCAGGAACACGAAATTTCTTTGGGACAACCACATTTGGGACCAAACACATCTCTGCTGCCCGTACCGGGTCATATAAGTCTATCCCTTCAATGGCTTTGAGTCTGGCTTCCAACGCCTCTATCTTAGCTTGATCAATGCTATCAGATGACTTAGCCTTGTGGGACTCATTAGCAGATGCCTTCACGACTGTTGGGGATGGTGCAGGTGTCGTTGACTGCACAAATGTTGGATTTTGTTGAGGTTCTTGACCATGTTCGCTCATTCTTTCCTCAGGCTGAACTGTAGTAGGAGCCGGATCAAAGGTGATCGGTCGATTAGAAGGACCTTCATCAGAGGTATTTCTTAGTGTTTGCTTGAGTAAGCTAGTGAGGTGAGCCACACTTATTTTCAGAGACTCCAACTCGTCGTGCAAATAGGCCTCACGTTGAGCACGCTCTTCATCTTCCATGTTTCTTGCTCGAAGTCGGGTGTTGTAGACTTTTTGGGGACCTATATTTCAATCTGCCATGTATGCATGTTAAATGTATGAACATGTAATTTATGTGATGCACTTGCCCTTCAAGGGGTGACATGGTTTTTTTTTTATTATTATTTTTTTTTTTGTATGACATGTTCTGTAAAGAAAGATAGCGCATACAAACTAAAGACAGGGTCTATTCATGAATAGGTTTTCTACCTGGTCTCAAAAGGGTCTCATATTTGCCCAGTGACGTCCTTCGTAAAGGCAGTATGGGGGCGTTGCAAAGAACAATTAAGGCACGTATGCCCACCATTACCAAGCAGGCTCTCAGATATGAGTTGGGTGTTTCACGCATCTGAACCCGACCAATAGTCAAGGGCAGATCGTTAATTCCCCACTTAACTTAGAAGCTTGTGTGTGCTTGAAAAATAAAGCATGTGATGCATGAGGCAGTTCAATACAATGCATGAACAAATATGTACAGAAATTAAAGCGCGTAAGAAATAAATAAAGAAAATGCATATTTAAAAATAAACACGCAAACCACAACAAAAAACACAATAAATCAGACAATAACAAAGCTTAGTCCACAAGGTCCCTAGTGGAGTCGCTATTCTGTCGCACGTGTGCGGCGGCGCGGCGATCGTCCACCCTCAAGGAAAAATCGGAATAATTTATTCCTGGAAAATAGGGAGAGACAAGGAATTCTTGTCTCTACAAGTGAAAATATGGACTGGGAGTCGTCACCTAGTATTCTGGTTACTAGGAACCTTAACTGGTCTTTAGAGATCGGGTACGGAGACTGGTTGCGTAAAGGGAAGGTATTAGCACCCCAACTACGCCCTACCTAAGGTAGGCTGCATTGTTTTAATGTCTGATAAAATATAAGATCGTGTTGTGGTTTATTATTGTTCGGAATACGCATTACATGTAATGTCATACCCCGGGTTCTATTGTCCGAAAAAGAATTAAATATCCAGAAATATGCATTACGTGTAATGTCATACCCGGATACTAAGAGACAACAAATAAAATTTTTGTTGTTTTTGAAATTTTGGCCAATATTCTCTTGACTTTAATAAACTGGTTATTAAAGCCAAAATGCATGCTAAATATTGTTTTTTTTGACATATGAAAAATACTATATGATTTTTAGATTTGAGACACTTGGCCGTATGCACAAAATTTTTTTTTAATTTTTTTTTAATTTTTTGGAAGTTTGTGACAAAAACTGGATATTGTAATACCGATTTGTATTTTTACACATAAAAATACTACCCGATATTAATAAAAATAACATAAATAAAAAATGGGAACATCATAAATTTTTTTAAAACAATAATATTTTTTCTTTTTTTATGGGCCGGATCAGGCCCAATTGCATGGGCTGGGCCAAACCTGGCCCTTTTACATGGGCTGGGCCGAACATGGCCCAAATGCATGGGCTGGTTACTGTGCACATAGTAACCGGGTTACTGTGTGTACAGTATTAGAGAATTAATCTACGGGTTACTGTGCACATCCACAGTAACCGTTAATTAATTAGCATGCAGAACAAAAAAAACGACGGGAAAGGCTACCTGCGGTGGTGATGTTGGACTCTCTTCTCTGCTTCTTCTTCTTCTGCTTTCTCCTCTCTGTCTCTCCCTTCTCTTCTCTTCTCCTCTCCTTTTTCTGTTTTTTTTTTTTAGCAGCCCTCCCCTGTATTTATAGGAAAAAACAGGGGAGACGTCATGGTGGTGGCCGCCGCCCCCTCCACTATCGATCCGTGGATAAAAAGGAGGAGGCAAGTGGGTGATTGCGGGCGTCTTATTTCGCCAAATCCGGGTGAGAAATCAGGTGAAAAGGGGAAGAAAAAATCTTCTTCTTCCCCTGCCTCGCGCGTCCAGGGGAAGAAGAAGAGCTACAGTGCCGTCAAAACGGCACCGTTTTGGGCTTCTGTTTTTTTTTTTTTTTTTTTTTTTGTAGCAACAGTGAATGAAACGACGCCGTTTTGGTCAAAACGCGTCGTTTCATTTAAAAGGAAAAGGCGCCAAAAGCATCAGATTCAAATTTCGGCCCTCCATTTGCGCGCGTTTTACAATTTAGTCCTTGGTCTCGGATTTCTTCAATTCAGTCCCTAATTGGCCATTAAACCTCAATATTTATGCAATTAAGCCCCTGATTTGACCAAATTAACTTCCAAAAATTATAATTTGACCCTAGAAAATTAATTTCTCCTAATTAAAGCCCAAATTAACTCTAAAATCAATTTTTTCTTGCAATTAAAATCTTCATAAATGCAATTAAACCTTTAATAAAATTTCATTGAGTCCATAAACTTCTGATTTTGCATTTTTCTTCCACAAATTGAATTTTCTATATCATCGGGGCTCTCATCAGTCAATGATATACTGTCAAAAATTAATTTTTGATTTTTGAACATCCTCAATCAATTTTTGAGCATTTTTAGGGCGCTCTAGCATTTTTTCACTGTTATATTTTTTGATAATATATTTTTTGATTTTTTTTGTATTTTATTATTTTTTATGTGGGGACCCAAAAATGGGTTACAACAGGTCTTATCTCCTCATGGTCTTGGGGCACTATCTAGTCCCCTGCGTCTCCACCAGCAAGCAGCAGACATCCTGTGACTCTTCGACCGCGGCAGCCAAAGACATCAAATTTGGTTGCTTTCGCTGCCGCCACCTCTGCCTCCACACGGGTACTGCATTCTCCCTCTTCTTAGCCTTTTTCATTCTCTGATGTTGACCGTTATGCAGTTTGGCATAATGCTATGTGTGATGAGATCGCTGCTTTGCGCTCAAATCACAATTGGTCTTTGGTTCCATTTCATCCTTCGATGAACGTTGTTGGCAGTAGATGGGTATATCAGATCAAATGTCGTGTTGATGGTAGTATTGAGCGCTATAAAACGCGCCTTGTTGCTAGAGATTTTACCTAGCAGGAAGGTATTGATTATTCTGAAACCTTCAGTCCAGTTATTAAGCAGGCCACTGTCCGATTGGTTTTCTCTATCGCGGTTTTGCAAAATTGGAAGATTCATCAACTTGATATTCATAATGCCTTCCTCATTGATGTTCTTACTGAAGAGGTCTACATGAAATAGCCTCCAGGTTTTGTTGACTCTTCTCTTTCATCTCATGTGTGCAGATTGCACAAATCATTGTATGGTTTGAAATAGGCACCGAGAGCATGGTACACTAGTCTAAGTGATTTTTTTGCTCTCCATCGGTTTCTGAGCTTCCAAGGTTGACACCTCTCTATTTATTTTATCTGATGGTATTAATATCTTCCTGGTGTATGTTGATGATATTCTGCTTACGGGTAGCAACTCTGCTATGCTTCATCACGTAATACAGTTACTTAGCTTTGAGTTCAAGCTTCGTGACTTAGGTGTTGTTCACTACTTTCTGGGTATTAAAGTTTAGTCTATCGGTATGGGTTTAATGTTGCGTCAACATAAATATATTCTTGACATCCTCACCCGAGCTGGTATGACTTCCTGCAAACCTGTTGATACTCTAGTCTCCCCTTTAAAATTCACTTTATGACCGGATCACTCATTCTCTGATCCTACATGATTTCATCAAATCGTGGGTGCTCTTCAATATCTTACCTTCACCCATCTAGATATATGCTTTGCTGTTAACAGAGTGTGTCAGTTTATGCATGCTCCTATAGATTCTCATTGGATCGTTGTTATGCGTATTCTGTGATATCTTAAAGGTACGACATCTTATGGTTTTCTTATCACTCGAGGCTCCTCTTTTGCTCTACATGGATTTACATATGCAGATTGGGCTGGTAGTATTGATGATCACAAGTCTACGGGTGGCTATCTTATCTTTTTTTGTCAGATGCTGATTTCTTGGAAATCCGACAAGCAACGCACAGTTGCTTGCTCCTCTACTAAAGCTGAGTATAAAGCTCTTGCTAATGGTACCACTAAGTCATTTGGCTTCAATACTTGTTAACAGATCTGTAGGTTCCTTCAGTTTCTGCTCCTACCATTTGGTGTGATAATCTTAGTGCTACCTATCTCTCAGCAAATCCTATCTTTCATGCTCGTACTTTGTCCTTGACTGCGTTGCCAAGAAAGATATTCAAATTCATTTTGTTCCCTCTAGGGATCAACTTACCGATGTCTTCACTAAATCGCTTCTTGTTGCATCCTTTACTGCTTTTCGGTTCAAGCTTTGGGTTGATCCCCCACCCACAACTTAAGGGAGCATATTATAGAATGTATAGCTTATATATATCAGAATAGGAAAATAATATAGGATTATTCCAATGTTGTAATCCCTATAGTTACTATTGTGTTCTGCTGCATATATATAAATAGGAAGGTTGGCTAAGGCAAACCTAACACATTCTATTATTCTCAACTATGTTAAACATGGTTGTTGATGTTGTTGTATGGAAAATATTTTGAATTGCAAAATATCGACCACATATTTTGTTGATATTTTCCAATACTGTTGTTGAAAATTTGTTTTTCAATTATGTGGAATGCATGCTGTGATATTTTCCAATGCCACATATCTAAACATGGTTTTCAATTATTTGGGCAATGAAAAGAATATTTCATTAGCAACGTAAACAAACCATAAAAAAAAATTGTTAACAATAATCAAAATAAAAATTGATTAAATTAAAAAATATAAATCAAGATATTTATTCATACAAAATAAGACTTTCATCTTATTGTGTTTATTTAACTTGTTTATTAAAATCAATAAAAGATAAATTCACAATGTAAAAACCTCACGACTTAAAAGATAAACACAAATAAAATTGACAAATAAACTCATGCCTAAACAAAATATTATGCAACCACGAAGGGATGGTATTTTGGTGATGTGATAAAGGAAATCAAATCATTAAGTGGGATACTCTTATTTTGTGGTCATGGCAGCTACTAGCCCCAGTTATCTCATTTTTGTTGCCAACGTTCCAACTTAGTACTTCAAATAAGAAGGGCATGCCAGTTTCTCGGGACCCAGAGGCACTAGTGGCCAAGTATTCGGACCCACTGGTCTACACTGGATTTATCAGGGTAAAGACTGGCTATGAAATTCTCCGAATTACAGCCTATTTACAGCAGAATCTGAAAAGACTGAGAGTTCCGTTTCTCGTTGTTCATGGTGCTGCTGACACTGTAACCGACCCGGATGCTTCTCGCAAACTATACGAAGAAGCATCCTCAACAGACAAAACCATCAAACTATTAGAAGGGTTCTTGCATGATCTCCTATTTGAACCAGAACGGGATGAAATCATGAAGGACATTATTGATTGGTTGAATTGTAGAGTATAAAAGGTTAGGTAGTGCACATTTCAAACTGGTTTACGAAAGGTCTCACCCTACAGCTTTGGTGTATTTTCTCATCCAGGCAATTTTTGCATGGCTTGCGTTTAGTGCACTGCAAGAAAAAACATACTTACTGGTTTGCCTAGTCAATCAATCAATGATTTTATTTTGTTATATATTTTTTCTAAAAAAAATTATTGACATTAGCTTAGCCGGTCCATCAAGTCAGATCAATTACCAAATCATTAAAAACTTGATAAGATAAATCAGGTTTTGATATGTCAATATATTTTTTAATTCAACTTAAAATAACTCTGGGTTCAACTTAAAATAACTGATCAGTCTAGATCAAGTTTTGAGTAGTAATTAAGTTCTTTGAATTATCTGGTAAGTTAGGCTGAAGCCAAATAAAAAAAAATCTTGAACATGGCATTGAATCAGAAATTCAAAATACTGGTGTAATATGTTGAATTAAAAGGAAACTTCTTCTATCTTGTATCATACAACACATTTTAATTTTCAATCTACCATTTTTCTTTTAAGATCATCTTTGAATTTTTCCACAAAGAAACAGAAAATTCAAAGCCAAATGCGGCACATATGTTGAGTGTATATGCATGGCTACGAAATTGTAAACCGATTCGGGCATTTGGTCATACTTTACTCACAAAGTCAGGAGCTGCCTTAAGCTAGACAAGCAGAAAGTTCAAATGAACAGATTCTTTTTCTTATTCGCAATATTCTATCCAGCTGTCTATCATTTGAATCATGATATTCATTTATTGTATCACTAGAGATTTCTTGTGTTTTCTAGGAAAAAGTTTGTAAAATTCCCAGAAGATGTTCTAACAATTGGATTTGGACCACCCTAGAAGGTAATGTTCCAATACATCTGGGATTCCAATTCTTAACAGGTGGTCCCTTCCATGTAATACTGATTTGAACAGAGCCTGCCTGATTTTGTTTTAGGTATGTATAAAGAATAAATACATAGCCAAAGAAAAATTACACTACATACTAAATGGTATCAACTTTTATTTTACCTATCCATAATGAAAAGCTGATTTTATCCTTGCTAGGCAAGCATGAGCTTAGGGGTTGGTAGGTAAATTTCATATTTTTTAGCTACGGTGTAATTACTAAAGGACCCTTGAAGACAAAAAAAACAAATCCCTTGTTTTTTTTTTCAGGTTGTGCATACTAGACTGAAAGCAAACACAAATAAAACACAAACAAGCAGATTTTCATGGTTCCCCAAATGTGGTACGTCCACAGAGACAACATATTATATATTATTGGATGAGTGATACAAACACTTTCACACCCCTTGCTCTCACCACACTTACACTATTGCTCTCTCTTTGTCTCCATTTATAGAAGAAATGAAAGCCTTGGCAGCAACCAATAAATACCAACCAACTACTAACTATATTGTGGTTGAAAAAAAGGAGAGGGTGGTTGATGGTGGTTGAGAAAAATGTTAACAAATTTGCTACAAATCTCCACCTTGGCATAATTTTTCCATTTAATCCTCGTGATTAATCAATGCTGCCTCTAATGCGCCATATGGCGATGCACCCTGAAGGTGCTCAACATCGAGAGATGTTGATCAAGTCAAAACAATGTTGGAACTTGATCCTTGAGACACATTTTGTGAGCATGTCAGCTGGATTATCTGTGGTACCAATCTTTTGTAGCAGAATATCCATTTCATCCACAATTTCTCAAACTAAATGAAATCGAACATCGATGTGCTTGGTGCGGGAATGATGAACCTGATTCTTTGCAAGACAAATAGCACTTTGACTATCACAATGGACATCCATGTGCTCTTGAGCAATTCCTAAATCTTCAATCAACCTATGTAACCAAATAGCTTCCTTGAAAGCTTCTGTTATTGCCATGTACTCTACCTTAGTTGTTGACAAAGCTACTGTTAATTGTAAAGTTGACCTCCAACTTACAGGCCCTTTAGCAAGTATAAACACATAGCCTGTTGTGAAACGACAGTAGTCTAAGTCACCAGCATAGTCTGAGTCCACATAACCAACTAAATTTTGTCCGAGTCTATCATCCCTCTCGAACTTCAAACTAGTATTAGTTGTTCCATGAATATACCGTAGAATCCACTTAACTACCTGTCAGTGACCCTTTCATAGATCATGTATATACTTGCTCACCATACTGACATCATGTGAAATATTTGGTTTCATACAAACCATTGCATACATTAATGCACCAACTTCATTTGCATATGGAATTTGAGCCATATGTTTGCACTCTTCCTCTATGCGTGGAGACATTAAAGCACTTAGCTTAAAATGAGGAGCTAAAGGTATGCTTACAGGCTTGGTCTTACCATCTACCCTAAATCTCTGTAGAATTTTCTTCAAGTACTGTGTCTGTGTCAAATAGACTGTGCCTTTTCTTCTATCTCTTTGAATCTCCATGCCAAGAATCTTCTTAGCTTCTCCAAGGTCCTTCATTTCAAACTCAGTTCTCAGTTGAGCTTTCAGTCTATCAATCTCCACCTTGCTCTTCGATGCGATCAACATATCATCCATATATAAGAGCAAATAGATGAAAGAACCATCAAGAAGTTTGCAAAAATATACACAGTTGTCAAACTAACTCCGTGTGTATCCATGTTCTGTCATGAACTTATCAAATCACTTATACCACTGACGAGGAGATTGTTTCAATCCATACAATGACTTTGAAACCATCTGGCTGAGACATGTAAATTTCCTCTTCCAAATCTCCATGTAGGAAGGTAGTTTTCACATCAAGTTGAGCTAACTCCAAATCAAATTGTGCAACCAAGGCTAGTAGAATATAGATTGATGAATGCTTAACAACTAGAGATAATACCTCATTATAATCTATCCCCTCCTTCTGAGCATAACCTTTTGCTACTAATCTTTCTTTGAAATGAATGTTGTATTTTTCAGGATTTCCTTCCTTCTTGGCATATACGCGCTTGCAACCAATTGTCTTATTTCCCTTATGGAGTTGTACCAAATCCCAAGTCTGATTCTTGTGGAGAGATTTCATCTCTTCATCCATTGCCTTTTTTTGTTTTGTACTTTCTACACTTTGTACTGCTTCTTTGTAGGTGTAGGGGATTCCATCATTAATCACTGAAAGTGCATAAGCAACCATGTTCAATACCGAGCAGGTTTCTTGATAACTCCTTTTGGTTTACTCGTTGTAATGGATTTTTGTTGTGTGGTTGTTGGAGTTGTTGCATCCTCTTCATCTAAACTTTCATTTGAATCTCCTTCAGTAGAGATTGTTTGAACAGTCTTTATAGGAATGACTTAAGTCTCTAACTCCACCTGTTGTGCATCACCAGACTAGTTTTCCTTCTCCTGTGATTTCTTTTGCTGTAACATGCTTGACTCATCAAAAGTGACATCTTTACTCAAAATCACTTTCTTTGATTCAGAACACCAGAGTCTGTAACCTTTTACTCCTCCACTAAAGCCTAAAAATATAGCTTTCTTGGCTTTAGGATCTAGCTTGGACTCGGTAACATGATAATATGCTGAGCAACCAAATATACACATAGAGTCATAATCATTTACAGGAGAGCCTGACCATACCTCCAAGGGGGTTCTTCCATTTAATGCTGCTGAAGGTAACCGATTAACAATATGACGGGCATAGCTTAATGCCTCGCCCCAGAACACTTTGCTTAGTCCCGAATATGATAGCATACATTGAACTTTCTCCACCAATGTGCGGTTCATGCGTTCTGCTACTCCATTTTGTTGTGGTGTTTTGCGCACAGTAAAATGTCGCTTGATCCCTTCATCCGAACAAACTTCAAAGGAAGGATCTGAAGTGTACTCACCACCATTATCTGACTGAAGAGTCTTAACTCTCCTTCTAGTTTCAGTCTCCACCATTTTCTTCCATTTCAGAAAGATATCAAGGACTTCATCCTTGTGTTTCATGATGTACACCCATACTTGTCTTCATAAATCATCAATAAAAGTAACAAACCAACAATTACATCCAATAGATTCATTCTTTGAAGGTCCCCATATGTCTGTGTGAACATAATCTAGAATCCTTTTTATGTTGTGTACCGTAGTGCCAAAATTAACCCTTGTCTATTTTCCAAGAACACAATGCTCACAGAACCCATGCTTCCGAGTCTTGGCACCTTTTAATAGACCTTGCTTGACCAATCCTTGCGAAGCCTTTTCACTAGCATGCCCTAAGTGCATGTGCCAAAGTTTGGAATTATCTGTTTCATCATCTTCTATGCTTTTGGAGACAACTGTTGTACTAGTAACCGTAGATCCATCTAGGAAATATAAGTTTCCTATCCTCGTGCCTCTTAAGACAACTAATGCACCACAGATTGCTCTCAGGACCTCACCATGTATGATAATCTTATAACCACTAGATTCTAGGACTCCAAGTGACAAGAGATTTTTCTTCAAGTCAGGTACATACCGTACCTCTGTTAGTGTCTTGACTACCCCATTATACATCTTCAAATGGATAGTCCCAATCCCTTTGATCTCACAAACATGGAAGTACCTTTCTTATGCTGAAAATGAAAGATTATTTTCTTCAAGTAGGGACAATTCTCTATACTCTTCTTTATAAACTTGTCCTCCAATGCTTGCCATAATTCCTTTGCAGAGTTTTGTTCTGAAAAGGCATACTTTTGATCCTTTAAAAGACAAAGTCGGATGGAATTGCAGGCCAACCGATTTATTCTCTCCTAGCTTTTCTCATCCAAATCCTCCGGTTTATCTTCTAGAGTGAAATCCAAATTCATTTGGACAAGCATATCCATAACTTCACATTTCCACATGCCAAAATTACCTTTCCTATCAAACTTCTCCACCTCAAATTTGGTACTCGATACCGGGATGTATTGTAGAGATATACTAGCATTCCCTGCTAATCTTTCCTCTAGAATATCAGCCATTTAGACGTCTTTGGATTACAAATGGACTCCCAAAATTGTTAAAACACGCACTTTTGTGCTCAAAAGAGCCAAAACAATAACTTTGGTGTGCTGTTTCACAAAACGGACACCATAGTTGTGTTTGAAATGGTTGAAAATGCTAGGTACAAGCTTGACTCAGCCAAAAACAGGCTACAAAATCACTGAGTTGGCCAAAAAACCAATCTGACCGAGTTGACTCACGAAATGAATATTCTGTCTTTGATAAAGAATATTCTATCACAGTCAAGAAAATATTCTTATTCTGGCAAGAGAATATTCTGTCACTATTAGATGACGTGGCTGATGACACGGCACTGCGGACCATCTGTTGATGACATGGATAATGACTCAGCATTGACGTGGTAGTCTTCTCAGGCTAGAATTTCGGCACTTTCTGGTTTTTCCGGTAGATTTCAAGCAAAACTTCGGCGAGTTCTACATGGCTCGTTTCAACTCCGATTTCGATTATCTTTATATCGCCAGACTTGTATCGACGAGAGGAATCTCCGCAGATGGTCAAAATCTAGATTTGAGAACTATGAAAATTCTGCAACTTCAAACCGAGAGCTTAAAAACATGTTTTTTTAGTGTTCTAGCTTCCCTAATGCTCTGATACCAATTTGTTATGCATACTGGGCCGAAAGCAAATACAAATAAAACATAAAAAAGCAGGTTTACGTATTTCCCCAAAACTGAGTACGTCCACAAAGGCAGCAGATTGTATATTATTAGAAGAATGATACAAACACTCAACTTAACCCAGTACAATCCCACAAAACCCAGTGTTTCACTCTTACACTTGGTGTTTCTCTCAAATCTGCTCTTTTCACACTCTTGAAGTTGCACTTGCACTTACCACACTTTCACACCCCTTGCTCTCACCACACTTACACTCTTGCTCTGTCTTTGTCTCCATTTATAGGAGAAATGAAAGCCTTGGCAGCAACCAATAAATACCAACCAACTACTAACTACAACAATAAATATTGTGGTTGAAAAAAGAAGAGGGTGGTTGAGAAAAATATTGACAAATTTGCTACAGAAATGACATTTTCTTAAGTTACCCCTACCTTTTTGCTTCCAATTTCCTCTCTCTGTCTGCTATGGGTGCAAGGGCTGTTGATCCTTACTCGAATTGAAGGGCTTTGGCTATATAGTTTTCTTCAAAAACCTGCTGCTTTGCTAATTAGATTTACATGGTGCTTTATCTTCTGATAATTAGCTCATGAAATTATGTTGGTTTGTATATATATTTTTTGTAACCTATTTGATCCTTCTCTTCAAACCAGGACATAGTGGTAGTGATATGCTACATGGATATGTTCATTCTCTTGATTATGTCGTTGATGATGTGGTATGTTTTGATTTGTATTTACATGGCATTGATGGGGTGTATTTTGCCTTCGATGAATCTAAATGCACTCTATATTTTTCCAACATTTTACATAAATCTTTTCTCGACAAGGTTTTGCCAGAAAATCTTGGGGTTCCATGTTTTTTCTTTGGGCACTCAACGGGTGCAGCCATTGTTCTCAAGGTGTGTTGGTATCTTGCATTTCTTTGAATGAATCATTGAATTGAAGCTTCTTGTTAATGTAGATGCACAGGTTTATGCACTCATTCATTATTGCTTAGTAGGATCCAATAACAATTTGTGGAATCTAGGTTCATCTAATAATTTCTCTAACAATTTTCACTTTGTTGCATGAGTAAATTTGCAGGCAGTGATGGCCAAGTATTCGGACCCACTAGTCTACACTGGATTTATCAGGGTAAAGATTGGCTATGAAATTCTCCGAATTACAGCTTATTAAGGAAAAACACCCTATACAATGTAAACACTCTTATATAGTAATAGTTATAGTACGTAATACATCCCACCAACCCTACAAGTATAAATACAAAGGATGGTTGCTACCCTTATGCAACTAACATAATTAAACACAAAACTATCTCTCAATTAATCTTAACTTGGTATCAGAGCTGCGGTTATTGTTCCGCAGCCTTCTTCCACAACAGCTGCAACTCTCCTGCGTAGCTGTTTCAACCAGCAGCCATCCTCCTTCTTAGCAGCCGTTCTTCCTCTATTAGATTCACAAGCAACAATTTCTTCTTAGCAGAGATCACTCATCTTCTGCCCTTGTCACTTCTCATGAAATAAAAACTGTAACTTCTCCTCCCTAGCAACATGGACAATCAAGAACTTCAACAGCCTGCTGGCGCTGCATCAACTCTTCAATCTCCTTTCTCCCCTGTGGCGCAATCAGTTATGTATGGGGCATCGCCTACTGCCTCTATTATTCCTCTTCCTAACACACACCAGGTAGTCTCTTTAAAACTCTCTAACCATAATTTCCTGTATTGGAGGATGCAGATGAAACCTTTTCTCTTGGGCTAAGGCGTTTATTCATTTGTTGATGGCACATCACCATGTCCTCCTTCACATTTGGCATCTGCTGAGACACCTACACTCTCTGTCAACCTTGTATATTTGTCATGGAAGCAACAAGATCACCTAATCATGAGTGCCCTCCTATCTTCTCTCTCGGTGGAAGTTCTGCACTTGGTTGTAGATTGTAACACTTCCTATGCCATATGGAAAATGCTGGAAACAACTCTTGCCTCTCCCTTAAATTCCAGGATTATGCAGCTCCACGACTCATTCCAGGATTTACGACAGAATGATGATTCTGCCAGCATTTACTTACAGAAGGCTAAGGCCTTGTTTGATGAACTGGCTGCCGCTGGCAGACCAATCTCCCTGGTAGAATTTAACTTGTATGTTTTTCCCGGATTGCACAGTGAGTTTAAGGATCTTGTCACCAACTTGTCCACTAAGGATGCTCCCATCTGCTATACTAATCTCCATAGCAACCTTCTTACACAAGAGTTCCTTCACAAAGCCTCTCTGCAGCCATCTGTAACAACCCCTCTGTTACCAACTCCAACGCAACAGCCAGTTGCGTTCTTTGTGCCACATCAATGTGGCAGACGGGCTGTTGCGTTCTTTGTGCGACATCAATCTAGCAGACGGGGTCATTTTCGTGGGGGCTAGAGACCTAACAATCGCAACAATTTTTATTGCGGCAATGGACCAGCTAACAGTTATGCTTCAGGACAACAATATAGCCCACATGGAAACCGGTTCTCATCTGGCACTTCTTCACGGCCAACAGGTAGTTTTAGGCAACAAGGAAATCGCTTTGGTGGCTATCCTCACAATATAAAATGTCAGCTGTGTTATGAATATGGGCATACTACTCAATAGTGTTCTTAGTTGGCTACTCATTATATGCAAGCTAATGATAATCTTGCATTTAATACTGCCTCTTCCACCACTCTTGTTACTTGGTTTCCTGATACAGGTGCAAATCATCATGTCACGCCGGACCTTGTAAGTATGACAAGTTCAGAACCTTATATTAGAAATGATCATCTGCATGTTGGTGATGGTAAGGGCCTTGTTATCTCAAATATTGCTCACTCTAAAATTCACTCACCAAACCACATGTTTACTTTATCCAATATCTTACATGTTCCTACCATTAAAAAACTCTACTATCTGTTCAAAAATTCTATCTTGAGAATAACATGTTTTTTGAATTTCATTCCTCTCTATTTTATGTTAAGGATCTCATGACAAAGGAAGTTTTTCTTTCCAGTCAGAGTAAAGATGGTCTATATGTTTTGTCTGTGTCGTCCACAACGTCGTTGCCTCAAGCTTTTTCCTCTACCTGTCTATCTACTTCAGCTGATGTGTGGCATTGTCGCCTTGGACATCCTAGTCCACGTATTCTGCATCTGCTGGTGAAAAATAAAAAAGTATCATGTACGTCACTCAGTTTAATTTTCAGTGTCGTACGTGCCCTCTGGGCAAGTCATCGCGTCTGACTTTAAAAACTACGGGTCATCAAACTCAAGCTCCTCTTTACTTGATTTTTATGATGTTTAGGGTCCATCCCCTATGTTGTCATCTAATGGTTTTCACTATTTTGTTATTTTTATGGATGCTCATACAAAGTTTATATGGTTTTATCCGTTGGTTGCTAAGTTTGATGGTTTTGCAATTTTTCATCAGTTTCAGGCGCTTGTGGAGCGCCAATTTTCCTTAAAAATTAAGTCTGTTCAAACCGATTGGGGTGGTGAATATCAAAAACTAAATACATATTTTAAAATGATTGGTATTCATCATCGTGTGATATGTCCGCACACTCATGAATAAAATGGCATGGTTGAATGTCGTCATAGACATATTGTTGAAACTAGACTCACTCTCCTTGGGCAGTGTCATGCTCCCTTTAAATATTGGAGTTATGCTTTTGAAAGTTCTATTTATTTGATTAATCGTATGCCCACTCCAGTTCTTAATAATAAGACACCGTTTGAATGTCTTCTAAAATCGACTCCTGATTATGTGTTTCTTCATACTTTCGGGTGTCTCTGCTTTCCTTTTCTTCGTTCATACAATGCTCACAAATTAGATTTTCGGTCCACTCCTTGTGTTTTTCTAGGATATAGTACCTCACATGTCGGTTATCGATGTCTTGATTTGTCATCCAAACGAATTTATCTTGCACGTCATGTCCGGTTTCATGAAACTATTTTTCCTCTTGATAAAACTAAACAGATTGCAGCAACACCCAACCAGCCCTCTACTCCCTCTATACCCGTCACTTTACATCCTCTCATGTAACCCTCTTCAATCCCTTCACCACTGCCCCGTACACTGCCTACACCTCCTTCAGCTCATTTACCATTATCTGCATGTTATTATGATTGTCGCATTCGTCCACCCTCATGGAAAAAACGGAATATTTATTCCTGGCAAATAGGGAGAGACAAGGAATTCTTGTCTCTACAAGTGCAAATATGGACTAGAGTCGTCACCTAGTATTCTGGTTACTAGGAACCTTAACTGGTCTTTAAAGATCAGGTACGGAGACTGGTTGCGTAAAGGGAAGGTATTAGCACTCCAACTACGCCCTACCTAAGGTAGGCTGCATTGTTTTAATGTCTGATAAAATCTAAGGTCGTGTTGTGGTTTCTTATTGTTCGGAATACGCATTACATGTAATGTCATATCCCAAGTTCTATTGTCCAAAAAAAAGATTTAAATATCTGGAATATGCATTACGTGTAATGTCATACCCCGGATACTAAGAGACAAACAAAATAAAATTTTTGTTGTTTTTGAAATTTTGGCCAATATCCTCCTAACTTTAATAAACTGGTTATTAAAGCCAAAATGCATGCTAAAACATTGTTTTTTGGTGTATGAAAAATACAATATGATTTTTTAGCTTTGAGACACTTGGTCGTATGCACAAAAACATTTTTTTCTTTTTTTTTCAATTTTTTTGTATTTTTGGAAGTTTTTGATGAAAACCGGGTATTTTAATATCAGATTTTTTGTATTTTTTAACAATATAAAATACCACCCAATATTAATCAAAATGACATAAAAAGTATGCGAAAAAATTATAAAATGCTAAAACAAATTTTTTTGATTTTTTTTCTTTGAAATGGGCCGAGTCAGGCTCAAATACATGGGCTCGGCCGAACCTGGCCCAAATGCATGGGCTGGTTACTGTGCACATAGTAACCGGGTTACTGTGCACACAGTAACCAGAGAATTAATTAGCAAGTACTGTGCATGTGCATAGTAACCGGGGTTACTGTGCACACAGTAACCCGTGAATTAATTAGCCAGTTACTGTGCACAGCACAGTAACAACTAATTAATCTTCATTTGCTGCAGAACGTAAACATTCTACATGCAGATGGAGTTGAAGCAAAAAAACGACGGGAAAGGTAGAAAGTTACCTGGAGCGGTGGTGATGCTGGCAGCAGCTGATGCGGCAGGGGTGGCGGCGGCGGAGCTGGTTGTTCGCGGTGGCCGGCGATGCTATTTTCCTCTCTCTCTCTCCTCTGTTTTACTCTCTTCTCTGCTTCTTCTTCTTCTTCTTTTATTTCACTCTCTCTCCCTTCTCTTCTGTTTTCCTCTCTCTGTCTCTCCCTTCTCTTCTCTTCCCCCTCTCTTTTGTCTTCTCCTTTCTACTCCCCCTCCCCTGTTTTTATAGGCAAAAACAGGGGGGAGGCGACGTGGTTGGGCGACCACTGTTGGCCGCCCCTCCACTATCCCTTAATACATGCCTTAATACATGGAAAGCGGGACAAGTGGGTGTCCCTTTTCGGTGTCTTTTTGAAGGGAGGCGGCGTCTTATTGAAGGCGAACGTGGTGGTGAACAGAAGAAGAAAAATAATTCTTCTTCCTTTGCTTCGTTGCGTGTCCAGGGGAAGAAAATGATGGTGTCGTTCAAAACAACACCGTTTTGAGCTTTCTTTGTTTTTTATTTTATTTTATTATTTTTGTATTTATTATTTTTTTATGGGGACCCAAAAATGG
The DNA here is from genome assembly GCA_964019445.1 of Populus tremula. Taxonomy (NCBI): domain Eukaryota; kingdom Viridiplantae; phylum Streptophyta; class Magnoliopsida; order Malpighiales; family Salicaceae; genus Populus; species Populus tremula. The sequence goes on along the minus strand of CAXHTJ010000007.1, from coordinate 10,336,031 downwards.
GTTACAACAGTTGGCCCCCTCTTTACAATGCTTACGGAGCAAATATTTGTGCATAGTAAGTGTTGTAAAGAAAAAATAACATTGGTCTTCCGAAACTGGTCGTCTTAAAATTTGATTGACCTAAAACTTCAACTGGACCCAAAGTCCTGTGTATGGTTGGGCTAAACTGAGATTCCTTTCTCCAATCCCCTTTAACCCGAAAAAAGGAAAGAATGTGAAGTGTGGTCTCATTGTAATGGGTGACCTACCCAGATAAAAAACATGGAAAATTGGTCGGATTGTAATGGGTGACCTACCCAGAAAAATGTTGGTGAGGACGCAAAGGCGTACTCAAAAGGACTTGAGGGCTCAAAGGCACACTCAAAAGGAGGTAGGGTTAGAAAACGCACTACCTAAGGGATGAGGGCTCAAAGGCGCACTCAAAATGGAGGTGAGGGCTCAAAGGCGCACTCAAAAGGAGTTGAGGGCTCAAAGGCGCACTCAAAGGAGGTAGGGTTAGAAAACGCACTACCTAAGGGATGAGGGCTCAAAGGCGCACTTAAAATGGTGGTGAGGGCTCAAAGGCGCACTCAAAAGGAGGTGAGGGCTCAAAGGCGCACTCAAATGGAGGTAGGGTTAGAAAACACACTACCTAAGGGATGAGGGCTCAAAGGCGCACTCAAAATGGAGGTGAGGGCTCAAAAGCGCACTCAAAAGGAGTGAGGGCTCAAAGGCGCACTCAAACGGAGGTAGGGTTAGAAAACGCACTACCAAAGGGATGAGGGCTCAAAGGCGCAATCAAAAGGAGGTAGGGTTAGAAAACGCACTACCAAAGGGAGGAGGGCTCAAAGGCGCACTCAAAATGGAGGTGAGGGCTCAAAGGCGCACTCAAAAGGAGGTAGGGTTAGAAAACGCACTACCTAAGGGATGAGGGCTTAAAGGCGCACTAAAAAATGAGATAAGGGCTGAAAGGCGCAATCAAAATGGAGGTGAGGGCTCAAAGGCGCACTCAAAAGGAGGTAGGGTTAGAAAACGCACTACCAAGGGATGAGGGCTCAAAGGCGCACTCAAAATGGAGGTGAGGGCTCAAAGGCGCACTCAAAAGGAGGTGAGGGCTCAAAGGCACTCAAAAGAGGTAGGGTAAAACGCACTACAAGGGATGAGGGCTCAAAGGCGCACTCAAAAGGAGGTAGGGTTAGAAAACGCACTACCTAAGGGATGAGGGCTCAAAGGCGCACTCAAAATGGAGGTGAGGGCTCAAAGGCGCACTCAAAATAGAGGTGAGGGCTCAAAGGCGCACTCAAAAGGAGGTAGGGTTATAAAACGCACTACCTAAAAGATGATGTTGAAACAATGATTGTCAATGTTGAAAAGCAAATGCATTATGATTGATATGCATGTATACTTACCTGAGAAATATAGGCCCCCATTTCTTCATGGTGTCTTTGTTTTCTCTCAAAAGTTGTAGTGTTGGTAGTAAACTTCGATGGCTTTTCCACTTTTGCTTACTCGGGTTACATATTGTGATCTTGACCTCTGGGAAGGGTTTGATGTCATCATACATCTTTGTCCTTCACCCTTTATCTCAAGAGTTACCAATTTTGCCCGACATTTTCCTTAGAAAAGGAATCATGGAGCCAGCCCTACCATGTGTTTTTGATTGCCCCCCAGCTTGATCATGCCCCCCAAGTGTTCAACTTGGGTTTAGTTTGGGGTGAGGATATGTGAAAGTAAGTTTGGGTTTTTTGTACAATGAAATGTTTTCATGCAAAATTTTTGGAACTTCCAAGTTATTCCAATCACAAAAATGATTTTGATATTGGTTCAAAATAAACTTGTTCTAAAAATTCAAGTGATTCCTATGGACAGGTTTCTTGAAGTGATGAAAGCTTTTTGCTTTTGGTTTAAAGATGAAGTGACATCTGGTTGGTCACAAAAGGTTTAAATTTCAATTTGAGGGTTATTGAGAACCGAAATGATTCAAAGCATTTATTTTATTTGCATGAATAATGATTTGACTCGCACGAGAAAGCACTGCATACCGATTCAGATTGCTTGCCTTTGATCAGAAAGGGCTTTATCAGGTATGTAATGTAGGCTTTGGCTATTGGTTACGAAGAAAATGGATATGTTGCAGGCTCAAAAGGTGTTTAAGGGATTTCAAGACTAGGATCACTTGTGCTTGTTTCCTGACCTTTTGTCTTTTGGATTTTTTTTTTAAAATGATTTTCCTGCCCCCAGTGTCGGGTTTGGGCTTTTCTCTTTGTTTTCTTCGTTTTTGTTTGTTGAGCACAATCATATCAGTTGTTTTATGAGAAGCTCAAATCTTTTAACCAATCTTCTTTTTCTTCACTGTTCATTTGATGATAATGAAAGAAAAAAATTACATGATCAATTCCAGCACCCATCTTCACTGCTTTGTCTGGATGGTAAAAACAAAAACTCTCTTATTTTGCCCCCAGTGTGGGGTGTGATCCTAGTCAAGGTTATTTCCAAAAAACATTACTAGGCTCAAAATGGGACTGCAAAGGATATATTTTTAGCCTTGTGAAAGGATTATCAAAGATGGCCTTTCCTCATCTCAAACTCATGCATTGAGGATCGATAGGTCTTGCTTTCATGCGCGTATGCAAATGATTTATTCAGTCAAATAAAACTCAGCTTTTGAGTCACCTCATAGTGTTGTTTGTCTTTTTGTCTTTTTTCTTTCAAGTTTTCTAGGTATATGTGTACCTATTTAAGGAATCACTTGAATTTTCAAAATGCATTTGTTTTGGACAAATATCAACACGATTTTTGTTTTTGTACTCACTTTGGAGGTCCCAAAAATATATCCTTGAAAACATATGAGATTAATGTATGGGTTTGGAAGAAAGGAACACCAAAGGATTCTTCATGTTGTAGTGTTGTGAGCAAAGTTGCGCTCAAAATGTTATTTACATGGAATAACAACAAAGAAGAGTGTGATGTGAACACAAGAAAACACATGATCTTATTTCACAAGAGAAGCTCATTAACAGAGAAAGTCTTATTCAAAAGCATTAACAAAAGGCAATAACAAGGCAGGCTTCATTCCTCTATTTTGGCGAATCTGTTCATAGGCTAACCTCCTCTCAAAAGCTCTGCGTAGAGGACTCAAAGACAATGCGGAACAACACCACGGTCAAAAAAAAATTCAAGCTATCATGCTGGACCATTGATGCTTTCCAATTCCCCAAACATTCCATCCTAATATGCTTCAAGCATGATTAGGCAACGGGTTCGTATTCACATTGGGGGTCTTCCAATTCTATCCACCAGCCTTGATTAATTGCAGAAGCTTTCTCTTGAAGGCGTTGCAGGTATAGATGCTATGCCCAGTAATACCGGCATGGTATTCACAATTGAGTTCTGGCTTGTACCAATTAGGATAAGGTGGCTGCAGAGGTGTTAGAGGTTCTGGAGCTATTTGCCCGATGCTCAATAGCTTTTGATACATCTCATTCAGGGGTAACGGTAGTGGAGGTAGTTGTTCTTGAACCCTTTGGAAATTTCCAATTTGGCTTTTGGCTTGAAAGTTTTGGGGTTCAGGTTTTTTGATGTTGGCAATTTGGGATGGAGTATGGTAATTTTGGGATGTATTTGTTTTACCCATGTAGCCATCTTCAACATGGTGAACCTCTTTTCTTTCGACGCCTCTTTTCTCGGTTGGTGCAGCAATTCTACCACTCTTGACACCTTGCTCTATGCGTTCACACACTATCACAGCATCAGTGAATTGTTGGGCTGAACTACCCATCATATGTTCGTAATATGGTGCTTTGAGTGTGTTGGCAAATAAAGAGACCATCTCTTTGTCCAGAAGTGGGGGATGTACTTGAGCAGCTAATTCTCGCCATCTTTGAGCATATTCCCTTATGCTTTCTTTATCCTTTTTCTCTATATTGGACAAACTGGTTCTGTCGGGCGCAATGTCCATGTTGTATTTGTATTGCTTGACGAAAGCATCCACAAGATTTTTCCAGTTGCGAATTTTTGTGTTATCCAATCTCATGTACCAACTCAAAGTTGCCCCACTTAAACTGTCTTGGAAAAAGTGCATTAGTAGTTTTTCATCATGTACTACCTCAGCCATTTTATTGCAGTAGGACCTGAGATGAGTCATGGGGCATTGTGTTCCAATTTGATTGAATTTCAGGAACACGAAATTTCTTTGGGATAACCACGTTTGGGACCAAACACATCTCTGCTGCCCGTACCGGGTCATATAAGTCTACCCCTTCAATGGCTTTGAGTCTGGCTTCCAGCGCCTCTATCTTAGCTTGATCAATGCTATCAGATGACTTAGCCTTGTGGGACTTATTAGCAGATGCCTTCACAACTGTTGGGGATGGTGCAGGTGTCGTTGACTGCATAAATGTTGGATATTGCTGAGGTTCTTGACCATGTTCGCTCATTCTTTCCTCAGGCTGAACTGAAGTAGGAGCCGGATCAAAGGTGATCGGTTGATTAGAAGGACCTTCATCAGAGGTATTTCTTAGTGTTTGCTTGAGTAAGCTAGTGAGGTGAGCCACACTTATTTTCAGAGACTCCAACTCCTCGTGCAAATAGGCATCACGTTGAGTACGCTCTTCATCTTCCATGTTTCTTGCTCGAAGTCGGGTGTTGTAGACTTTTTGGGGGACCTATTTTTCAATCTGACATGTATGCATGTTAAATGTATGAACATGTAATCTATATGACGAACTCGCCCTTCGAGGGGTGACATATGGTCGCAACTCTTGTATGATGAAACAAGAATCTTGATTCTTGCACAAACTCTACAATGAAAATTTTCTGAGCGACGGTCATTGTGTCACCCAAAAGTCTGGAGTTCAAGATGCTTCAAGAAGGGCTTGCTCGGATGCAAAACAATGTATACGGAGCATACATCCTAAAGGCTGGTTCTAATCTTTTTAAGTGAGACAAAAGGTAGGTTTACTACTTGGTCTCTAAAAAGGGTCTCTCGTTGTCCCAGAGATTACCCTCGTAAAGGAAATATAGGGCCCCAATAGGTAATGGGTTGGCACGTGTCCAACTATTACCAGTCTAAGCACTCAACGAAGAGTTGCGGTTTACACAAACTTAAACCTTGACTAAAAGTCATAAGGTAATGCACAGTGCAGTCCACAATGAAAAAGCTGATGCATTTAGTTTTTTTTTTTTTTTTTTGTCTTCTTTCATTGTTTTTTTTTTAATTATTTTTTTTATTTTAGTTTGTTGGTATTAACTTTCTTTCTATTTAGTTATTAGACTTTCATGACACGGATCCCAGGTTTGACGGGTTAACCCAATTGATTCAAATTTATTTCTTTTTTTTTATTAGTTTTTTTCTTCATGTGGGTTTTTTTCTCTTTGCTTTTTCCTTTTCGATTAATCTTTTTTAAAATTTAGTTCATTAATATTAAATGTTTTTTCTATTTAGTTATCACACTTTCATGATATGAATCCCAGGTTTTACGAGTTAACCTAGTTGATTCAGATTTTTTTTTTCATTATTAGTTTTTTTTCTTCCAATTTCATCTTTTCATATTATATGCAGTACACAATTAAAAGGTCGATGCTTTTAGTTTTTTTTTTTTTTGCTTCTTTTTTTCTTTTTATGCCTTCCACGATGGACTCCACAGTGCAGTCCACGGTGAAAATGCCAAGTATTCGGACCCACTGGTCTACACTGGATTTATCAGGGTAAAGACTGGCTATGAAATTCTCCGAATTATAGCCTATTTACAGCAGAATCTGAAAAGACTGAGTGTTTCATTTCTTTTCTGAGTTCCATTTCTCGTTCTTCATGGTGCTGCTGACACTGTAACCGACCCGGATGCTTCTCGCAAACTATACGAAGAGGCATCCTCAACAGACAAAACCATCAAACTATTACAAGGGTTCTTGCATGATCTCCTATTTGAACCAGAACGGGATGAAATCATGAAGGACATTATTGATTGGTTAAATTGTAGAGTATAAAAGGTTAGGTAGTGCAATGACAGAGAAATCATTGAGATCTTCACTAACCAAAAGACTACGGGATCGGAACGGTGTTGAAGACTTCACTTTGTCAGCATCATTTTTATGCCTTGCTGCTTGAAGCCTTCCATTTAATCATACGAGACAGGTTTCTTTCTTTCTTTTTTTGTTTTTTTTTTTTTTTGGTGAATAAGATTCAGCATTTTTTATGATGTTGGAACTGGACAATGTTGTTTTAGTCTTTTTTTCATCTGACTGTAATATTGTGTGGAGTATTAAGGATTCATATAGAATCCAAATATAAATCGTACTTGTTGCGTGCGATGATGTCTTTGAAAAATGAGAATTGCTTGCTGCTCATGAGCATTTTCCCACCTTATAGTTGTAGGCATACACATTGGCCACCACCCAAGGTTGAGTGGAAGCCATAGCTTGACGAGTAGTTTTCCTTCATGATTGATCACTGGAAGCAGCACGCATAAGTTGACGAGTAGGCTTGTTATAGAGCTTAAGCAATAGCCGGCTGCACATTTCAAACCGGTTTACGAAAGCTCTATCACCCTTCAGCTTTGGTGTATTTTCTCATCCAGGCAATATTTGCATGGCTTGCGTTTAGATGCACTGCAAGAAAAAACATACTTACTGGTTTGCCTAGTCAATCAATCAATGATATTATTTTGTTATATTTTTTCTTAAAAAAAATTAATGGTGTTAGCTTAGCCGGGTCAATCAAGTCATTAAAAACTTGATAAGATTAATCAGGTTTTGCTATGTCAATATATTTTTCAATTCAAGTTAAAATAACTCGGTCAATATCAATTTTTGAGTAGTACTTTTGAGTAGCAAGTTCTTTGAATTAACTGGTAAGTTAGGTTGAAGCCAAATCAAATTTAACAACTACGTAAAAAAATCTTCAAATTGTATCAACCAGAGTAAATGGGTTAAATTCAAAACACCGGTGTAATATGTTGAATTAAAAGGGAAACTTCTATCTTGTATCATACAGCACATCTTAATTTTTCCACAAAGAAACAGAAAATTCAAAGCCAAATGCGGCACATATGTTGAGTGTATATGCATGGCTACGCAATTGTAAACCGCCTCCGGCATTTGGTCATACTTTACTCACAAAGTCAGGAGCTGCCTTAAGCTAGACAAGCAGAAAGTTCAAATGAACAGATTCTTTTTCTTATTCGCAATATTCTATCCATCTGTCTATCATTTGAATCGTGATATTCATTTATTGTATCACTAGAGATTTCTTGTGTTTTCCGGGAAAAAGTTTGTAAAATTCCCAGAAGATGTTCTAACAATTGGATTTGGACCACCCTAGAAGATAATGTTCCACTACATTTGGGATTCCAATTCTTAACAGGTTGTCCCTTCCGTGTAATACTGATTTGAACAGAGCCTGCCTTATTTTGTTTTAGGTATGTATAAAGAATAAATACATAACCAAAGAAAAATTACACTACATACTAAATAGTATCAACCTTTTAATCTACCTATCCGTAATGAAAAGCTGATTTTACTCTTGCTAGGCAAGCATGAGCTTAGGGGTTAGTAGGTAATTTCACATTTTTTAGCTATGGTGTAATTACTAAACGACCCTTGAAGAAAAAAAACAAATCCCCTTGTGTCCAGGGACTTTTCGAGTTTTATGAATTATTTTGAATTGATCAATTACTTGAATGCCTTTAAAAAATAATCTCTATTAACAATGGAGGTAGGGGCACTTTTGGTTTTTCCTCAGTTTTTTTTTTTTTTTGTAATTAATCTTATGGGAGTAGGGATGATTGGATAATCTTATAAATATAAATTAATATTTTATTTAAGAGGTGGTTGATGCATGTTGGCACTGCTCACATCTTTCGAGTGGCATATGCAGCATCCTGAAACCGACTAACACCGCTTTTTGAGGCTGCTTTAGATGTGCCACGCCACCCCCATCATGATGGTTTGGTGCGTATAAGACTAAGAGGCGCGGTGGAGTTCCGGCAACGGATTTTTCCCTCCCCTCTTTTCCCTCTCCTCCTAAAAAATCATGCAGGCCATTGAAAAAAATACAAGAAAATATGGCTATTTGTTTGTTATGTTAAATTAAATCCCCATTTTTTTTATTGCAATATATTTGGTATTGAATTATTTATTGAGTGGATTTGTTTTTCAATTTTGTCCCTTGACATGTGATTTTTATATCAGATATGGTCCTTATTTTTTAAATTGCAATGTGTTTGGTCTTGAATCATTTATTAGGTTAATTTGTTTTTCAATTTCATTCCTTTACACTTGATTTTTATATTGGATTTGGTCCTCATTCCTTTTATTGTGATGTATTTGATCTTGAATCCTTTATTGAATTAATATGTTTTTAAATTTTATCCCTTAACATTTTATTTTTATATCAAATATGTTCATCATTATTGAGCATTGTTCATCATTCTTGAGCATTGTTTTTTTAAGCTATAAAAAAAAATTGACACGGCTCATGTCGAATCACAGAGAATTTATATAGTAAAGGCTATATGAAGTCAAGTACCCGGTGTACCCAAAAACCTGCAGGATCAAGCATGTTAGCAGTGTAGTCAACGCATGGTCTAACCATGCAGACAGACATTTCAGCCATGAATCGGCATTCTTAGTCTTCTTTTCTTTTTTTCTGTCAACAGATACTGATTTTCAAATTATTCCATCAGTCAAGCAAGCTCTGTTCCAAAGGCTCCTTTGTCCTAAGGACGACATGTTAAGGATTCAAATCTATAAACAGACACAGACAAGTAGAGTAGTGATCATGCGATCCAATGATTAATCAGTCATTTGTGATTTCAAGTACATATTGGTTAGGGTACAAACTATGTCAAAAATTCAGCTGATAGCCTGATATACATTAAAGAAGGTGGCGAAAGAAAGTGTACTGAAATTCAATGGATGGTATATCATTCTAAGAACACAAAAGATCAACATGAAAACATGTCAGGAATCATACCATTTCAATAATTTGTGACAGCACGCATACCAAACCCACTGGCTTGAATGTTCTGCCATCGCATGGAAGCTCTTCTTGGGGTGCTCATTTAGCTGGCAATGCATCATCCCATCAGTGTATTTCATGGGTAATAACATGGACAGCCAAATATCAATAGGTCCACCGAAAAAATGCTGGGGAGAAGGGAAAATGGCACTTTTGGTAAACAGTAGCAGATCATAAACTACAAATAACATAAAAACATCGGGCTGTCTTGATCATGCATGTTTTTACATCGTTGAACAAATAGTCGAATCACAAAAATGGCATCAAAGGAAACACTGGGGGTAATTAAAAGAAGGCTAAAGAACATGTATACCTATAATTTCCCAGGCTTCAATACTTCTTTGTGAAACATTTTACAGGAGCTTGCTGCATATGCATCAAAAAGGGTAAAGTTAAAATAAATAATTCCAAGAAGAAATAGCAATTTCATCAGAAATAACAATAGCTAGGAATGGTCATGCGGAAACTGCCCATTTTCTTAATAGGGAAAGATAAGATTCAAAGCAAGTATCTGATTTAAAAGGGACTTGAATGATGGACGTACATTCCAAATTCTTGTAATTAATTGAAGTAATTAATGTTAAACTGTTTTAATAGCAGGAGTTCACATTAAAACAAAATGACAGACGTATAATGACCAGAATTGGGAAAAGAGAAGTCTTTATGCATGTCGATACACGATCAGAATTGGGAAATTGCAGATACCATGCCACGCCAAGTTGGAGATAAAGAACCTGCAAACACAGTAAGCCATTTGTAAAATGTGGCTGGTACTTTCGTAAGATGAGTTCTTGCCAATCTCATGCCACTCCTTTGTCAAGGTTCCAAAGCCATTTAAACATCAGAACCAGATTTTTACTGTGAATAGAACCAAGCCCGAGACCTCCAAGTGGCTTACTCTTAATTACCTTATGCCAAGCAACCTTACAAATACCATGTGAATTTGAGGAGCCCTTCCAGAGAAAACAGCGGTTAATTGATGATATTGCTTTTGCAATGCCCTTTGGCATACTAAAGACCGACATATAGTATAGAGGTAGAGAGTTTAAGACATATCCTTCTAGCCATGCTCAAAAACTTCCCTTTCCATTTGCTTAACTTTGCTCTGATTGTGGACAATAACGGTTTCCAAGTGGAGAGCCTATTTGGGTTAGCACCAAGAGGCAGCCCAAGGTATCTGACTGGGAAGGAGTCATTGTAACAGAAAATTGTGTTAGCCAGACCTGAAGTGTATTCATTAAAAAATTAATTCCTATAAGTGAGCTTTTATAGAAATTAACTTTCAGTCCTGAAATGATCTCAAACCAGCGGAGGATCCTCTTGACATGCAATAGAGAGGTATAATCATTCGGCAGGAAAATCAGAGTGTCATCTGCATATTGCAAATGGGTTATGTGATGTCCTTGCGAAGTCTAAACCTTTAAAGTAACCTGAATCTGATGCCCTGTTGAATAGAACTGTTACCCCTGAACTGCTATGTCAAAAAGGAAAGGAGAGAGGGGGTCCCCTTGCCTGAGACCCCTCTCCATACTGAATTCTCTGCTTGGTGAGCCATTAATCAGGATGGCCAATTTAGAAGTGGACATGCATTCAAAGATCAGTTTCCTCCAGTGAGATCCAAAACCCATATAACCCATGGTAGAATCGATATGCTCCCATAAAATCGAGTCGAAGGCTTTATGAAAATCTACCTTTAGCAAAAACCCGTGGTCCTTTTTGCTACGAATACTATGGACAACCTCGTTTGCTATCATGAACCCATCTAGAATCTGACGCCCGGCAATGAAAGCAGACTGGTTTACACTTATCACATCTGGTAGAATGCTTCGGAGCCTAGTGGACAAGAGCTTTGCCACTATTTTATATAACCCATGAATCAAACTAATTGGTCGAAATTGGGAGAATGTGCTCGGCCTCTTGGTCTTTGGAATCAAAGTCACGAAGGACGAGCTGATCCCCTTTGATAATTTACATGTTATGAAAAATTCTGTGACCATCACAAAGATGTCGGGGTTGATAAGATTCCATTCCTTTTTATAGAAGGAGAAGGTGAACCTGTCAGGACCGGGGGCTTTTGAACCATCACAATCACATACGGCTTGCTTCACTTCCTCTAATGAAGGTAGTCTTTCTAACCAAACTGATCTTTCTTCTGAAATTTTAGAGAACCCCGAGTCTCCCATTTCAATTCTTCTGCATTGTGGCTTGGCAAACAGAGTTGAGAAGAAGTTGACAACACCCTCTTTGATGTCATTTGGATAGTCTAAAAATCTGTCATTCTGCTCAATCTTGCTAATATGGTTCCGACCATTCCTCAAACTTGCCGAAAGATGGAAGAACCGAGTGTTTTTAATTATCCTCGACATTCCTACTAACCTCCCAAAGCTCAGAATTCAGATTCTTGAGTTTTGATTTTTCAGTCTTAGACAAGAGGCGTACCTCACTTAAATCTTCAATGGTTGTGACGGAGTTCTGAATGTCCACAAGTTTTGAATTTTGATTATCGAAGGTGGATTTGTTCCATTATCTCAATCTTTTCCCTAGAGTTCCTAGTTTCTTTACCAATCTATAGTCACCGGGAAATTCCTTGCAGGTATTAGACCAGAAGATCTCAAAATCAGCTGAGAATGTAGGGTGTGACAACCAACTATTTATGAAGCAGAAAGGCTTCCATCCCCAATCTACCTTTGGTGCCTGAAGAAGCAATTGACAGTGATCAAACATCCCCCTAGGGTAGCGGCAGAGTGATAAGAATGGAAACTGGAGGTGGAACTCTGGAGATGCGAAAGTCCTGTCAATACAGCTCATGGAAGGTCATTTTTCTTTTAATTACAATATGTTTGGTCTTGAATCATTTATTAGGTTAATTTATTTTTCAATTTCATCCCTTTACACTTGATTTTTATATTCGATTTGGTCCTCATTCTTTTAATTATGATGTATTTGGTCTTGAATCCTTTATTGAATTAATGTCTTTGAATTTTATCCCTTAACATTTTATTTTTATATCAAATATGTTCATCATTCTTGAGTACTGTTTTTTTAATCTATAAAAAAAATTAACACGGCTCATGTCGAATCACAGAGTATTTATATAGTAAAGGCTATATGAAGTCAAGTACCCGGTGTAACCAAAAACCTGCAGGATCAAACATGTTAGCAGTGTAGTCAACGCATGGACTAACCATGCAGACAGACATTTCAGCCACGAATCGGCATTCTTAGTCTTATTTTCCTTTTTTCTTTCAACAGATACTAATTTTCAAATTATTCCACCAGTCAAGCAAGCTCTGTTCCAAAGGCTCCTTTGTCCTAAGGACGACATGTTAAGGATTCAAATCTATAAACAGACACAGACAAGTAGAGTAGTGATCATGCGATCCAATGATTAATCAGTCATTTGTGATTTCAAGTACATATGGGTTAGGGTACAAACTATGTCAAAAATTCAGCTGATAGCCTGATATACATTAAAGAAGGTGGCGAAAGAAAGTGTACTGAAATTCAATGGAAGCATGTCAGGAATCACTTCCACCTGTGAGATTTTTTTCAACATATTCGTTCGACTCTGCTTTACCTCGTTCGTGATCTTTCAAAGTATATAAAAAAAAAGGGAAGCAGATTGGGGAATAAGGGAGAGTCACAACATGAGCACGATCCTCTCAATTCCATTTCAATAATTTGTGACAGCACGCATACCAAACCCACTGGCTTGAATGTTTTGCCATCGCATGGAAGCTCTTCTGGGGGTGCTCATTTAGCTGGCAATGCATCATCCCATCAGTGTATTTCATGGGTAATAACATGGACAGCCAAATATCAATAGGTCCACCGCAAAATGCTGGGGAGAAGGGAAAATGGCACTTTTGGTAAACAGTAGCAGATCATAAACTACAAATAACATAAAAACATCGGGCTGTCTTGATCATGCATGTTTTTACATCGTTGAACAAATAGTCGAATCACAAAAATGGCATCAAAGGAAACACTGGGGGTAATTAAAAGAAGGCTAAAGAACATGTATACCTATAATTTCCCAGGCTTCAATACTTCTTTGTGAAACATTTTACAGGAGCTCGCTGCATATGCATCAAAAAGGGTAAAGTTAAGATAAAAAATTCCAAGAAGAAATAGCAATTTGATCAGAAATAACAATAGCTAGGAATGGTCATGCAGAAATTGCCCATTTTCTTAATAGGGAAAGGTAAGATTCAAAGCAAGTATTGGATTTAAAACTGACTTGAATGATGGACGTACATTCCAAATTCTTGTAATTAATTGGAATAGTTAATGTTAAACTATTTTAATAGCAGGAGTTCACATTAAAACAAAATGACAGACGTATCATGACCAGAATTGGGAAAAGAGAAGTCTTTAAGCATATCCAGTTTACTGAAGCTCAAAGCATAATTAACTTAATTACCGTACTCCATATATGGTGAACATCACGATGATTACAGTGGCCAGAAACCCCATAATATCAAAAGTAATAATCTGAAAAGTAAAGAAATTGACAAAATTTATCCTCAACTTAAGAGTAAGAGTATATGTTGAGATCTTTTAACGTTGATCAATTGTATAGTCAAATCTGTTACAATTGATGTCAGAGCCTTGGTATGGATTCTGAAAAAATCAGAAGAGGTTGTTGATGTTTGTTAATTTATTGCAGGATGGTAACTCGCCAAGAGATTATAACAAATCTATCCTCTACAGGGAGGGGAAATAGAGATATAGACTTTTACAAAGGGCAATAAGGAGAGCCCTTTGAAAGATACTGCTTCACATGCACCAGCAGTATTGACTCAAGTAAGGCATGAAGAGTCGATGGAGCCTCAAGTCAGACGGGCACCAAGGAAAACTAAGGATGTCCGGCCGACCGTGTCAGCCCCACAGGAACGAGCAAAGGAGCCCCCTCAAACTACACCCACATGGCCATTTGTTTCTTATGTTGATCCGATGCTCTTGGTCCAGCTAGTCAAATCAATAATGGAAGGTATGACTAATATTGCCACTCTTATGCCAGCACCCTCACCTGCACCTATCATACCAATTGTTTTAGAAGCAACTACAACTACTAATAATGTGGTACATCTAGTTCAATTGGTGAAAAGTATGAGAGAAATGGGTTGTGAACCCTACTCAGGTGAATAGGATGCTGAAAGGGCGGGAAGATGGATTAGAAATGTAGAAAAAATGATGATTTAAATTAATATGCCAAATGATCTGCGGGTAGATTGTGCTACACAATTACTATCAGACGATGCTATGATTTGGTGGGAGACGATTCAGTTGAGGAGGGCTACAGAAAAACCCTATCCTGGGATAATTTCAAGACGGAGTTTGATAATCAATATTACTCCAAATATCATCGAAAGATGAAGGAACATGAATTCCTAGCCTTGAGACAAGAGGGGATGTTAGTATTAGAGTAAGAACGGTGATTTCATGACATCTCACTGTTCGCACCACATTATGTCCCATCAGAACAACACATGATAGAAAAGTTAAGTGATGACTTCAAACAAGAATTGAAGCAAGGCTTAATTGCTTTACAATCCAAGATAGTAAGGGAACTGATTGAAAAGTAACACAAGCCTTGGAGGTTTGCATAGAAGAAAGCCAATAGAGTCACAGGGGTGTAGGAAAATGAAATGATATGGAATTTTCAAGCAAGCCACCTCTTCCAAACAAGGGTAAAGGCAAATAGTTCTTTAAATTCAAGAAAAGAGCGAGGACATCAGCTAGTTCCTGATAGAATATCAGAGTGAAGTCAAGAGGTGGTCAGGCCAGCTCTAGGACTGTTGCTTCGGGGGGTAATTATCAGAAAGACATTGTCTACCCTTTTGTGTATAGTGTGAAAACAATACCTGGGAATTGCTTGGTTTCTAATTTACTATAGCTGATGAGAGATAGGAAAATAGCTATAA